>CM038671.1:160317711-160766666 GCA_021605145.1 Aegilops bicornis | reverse complement strand
GCATCAAATAGTATGCGAAAAAGAACACTCCGCAGCCTTGCCGAAGTCTACCATGTAGCAACAATAAACCCATGGAGTGACACGGCTATCACTTTTAATGCCAGTGATGAACCTAAATTCCGAACAGCCTGAGCACCAGCCGCATTGGTCCTCAGTCCAATAGTAGACGGCTTTTGCCTTACCAAGGTACTCATGGACGGCGGCGGCGGATTGAACCTCATTTATGAGGAAACCCTTCAAAAAATGGAAATAGACTGGAACCGCATCGAGCGAAGCAGCACCACCTTTAGATGAATAATTCCCAGTCGGGAAGCGTGCTGTATAGGAAAAATCACACTATATGTGGTGTTCGGCACGCCGGATAATTACAGGTCCGAAGAGGTCAAGTTCCAAGTGGCCCCGTTCAGTAGCGGATACCACGCTTTGCTAGGGCGGGAAGCGTTTACAATCTTCCAAGAAATACCCCATTACGGGTACATGAAGCTCAAGATGCCCGTGCCTAACGGAATCATCACTCTCGCTAGTGATCCGGACATAGCGCTCCGCGCCGAAAACAAGACAGCCGCACTGGCCCTCGAGGCACTATCCGAAGCCCTAGCGGCTGAGGAACTGACTGCGCTGCGCTCCACGGTGAATAGGAATGATGTGATACTCGACAGAAGATCCAAGTCCACCTCCTTTAAACCGGCGGACGAAATAGTCAAATTCCAGGTCCATCCAACGGACCCCAATAAAACAGCTACCATCGGGGCACAGTTAAACCCTAATGTAGACGCCGCGCTGCGAGAGTTCCTACGAGAGAACTGGGACATTTTCGCCTGGCACCCTTCAGACATGCCAGGAATCCCACGCAGGCTGGCCGAACACAGTTTAAATATCCTAAAAGGATTTAAGCCAGTCAAACAGTCTCTTCGGCGTTTTTCCGAACCTAAGAGACATGCCATGGGAGAGGAACTAGCGAAGCTATTGGAGGCCGGATTCATCAGAGATATAAAACATCCGGACTGGCTAGCAAACCTAGTGATGGTACCAAAGAAGGACAAATCCTGGCGCCTGTGTGTTGATTTTAAAGACCTTAACAAGGCTTGCCCAAAGTATCCCTTCCCCCTCCCCCGCATCGATCAAATTATCAATGCTACAACAGGACACGATTCGTTGTGTTTCCTCGATGCATACTCCGGCTACCATCAAATCAAGATGGCAGAGTTAGACCAAGCCGCAACGGCATTCATCACGCCATACGGCCCATTCTGCTTCAACACAATGCCCTTTGGGCTCAAAAACGCTGGCACAACATATCAGCGCATGATTCGTATATGTCCGCAAACCAGATCGGCAAAACAGTGGAGGCATACGTAGATGACATGGTCGTTAAAACAAGACATGTCGAATCTCTAGTAGACGACTTGAGGCTCACATTCAATAACCTCCGAACATACGGCATCAAGCTCAACTCGGAAAAATGCGTTTTTGCCATCAGGAAAACTCTTGGGCTTCATTGTATCCGTAGAGGAATTGAAGCAAATCCAGCCAAGATCCGAGCTCACGCAATTGGATATCCCAAATGACCTCAAACAAATACAAAAATTAACCGGATGCGTGGCGGCTCTAAGCCGCTTTATCTCCCGCTTGGGAGAAAAGGCACTACCCCTTTACCGCCTCCTTCGGCGCACCAAACACTTCGAGTGGACGACTGCGGCCACGGCGGGCTCGACGAAATAAAAGCCATATTGGCAACAAACCCAGTCATGGCCGCGCCAAACATTGGCGAACCAATGCTACTATACATTGCAGCAACCCATCAGGTTGTAAGCGTAGTGCTCGTCGTTGAACGAGAAACGGACGGACACAAATTCCCCCTTCAAAAGCCGGTCTATTATGTGTCCAATGTCCTTACTCCGTGCAAGTCACGGTACCCGCATTATCAAAAAATTGCGTACGTGGTATTCATGGCATCCCGGAAGCTGCGACACTACTTTCAAGAGTGTTCAATAACAGTAGCCTCGGAAGTGCCACTTAACGATATTATAAACAACCGCGACGCGATGGGCCGGATTGCAAAATGGGCCATTGAGCTCCTCCCGTTCGACATAACTTACAAGCCACGGCGAGCTATTAAGTCGCATGTTTTGGCCGACTTCGTCGCCGAATGGACGGAAGCCGAACTCCCTAAAGAGTACGGCACATATTCAAACTGGATTATGCACTTCGACGGCTCTAAAATGTTGGCCGGTCTAGGGGCTGGCGTCGTTTTGAAGTCCCCCACAGGAGACATAGTTCAATACGTACTCCAGATAATGTATACGGACTCCAACAACACAGCCGAATATGAGGCCCTTCTACATGGCCTCAGGATGGTAGTATCCATGGGCATTCAACGCCTAGAGGTGCGCGGGGATTCGAACCTCGCGATGTCTGAAATAAATGGAGACTTTGATGCCAAGGATCCAAAAATGGCAGCTTACCGTAACGCCGTCCTAAAAATGTCAGCTCGGTTCGAGGGGCTCGAATTTCATCACATAGCCCGGGAAAATAATCAGGCGGCAGATGTCCTGGCACGCATCGGTGCAAAACGCGATGCAGTCCCCCCCAACGTCTTCTTGGAAAGGCTTTTCAAGCCATCCGTGGTATGGGAAGGAGAACTCGGCAATAACAGCCCGGACCCAACCGCACTGCCCGACACCGAACACTCTGACATAATCGGCGGCTCTGCCAACGAAATAACATCTTCAGCCCACGTAATAATGTCCACCATCGCCCCGTGGACAGAACCATTCCTAGCCTACCTTACTAGGCAGGAACTCCCCGAGGACCAAAATGAGGCACGCTGCATAGTGCGGCGATCTAAGGCCTATAAAGTCCATGAGGGAGAGCTTTATAAGAAAAGCACTACCGGAGTCCTTCAAAGCTGCATCTCCGAAGAGGAAGGGTGGAACCTTCTGGCCGAAATTCATGCCGGACTCGGCGGTCATCACGCTGCAGCTCGGTCCCTTGTAAGCAAGGCCTTCCGTACAGGCTTTTATTGGCCGACGGCCCGGGCAGACGCCAGACTTAGTCCAACGATGCGTCGGTTGCCAGCTCTTTGCAAACCAAAGCCATATGCCACCCACCGCCCTCCAAACTATCCCCATCACTTGGCCCTTCGCGGTCTGGGGGCTTGACATGGTTGGACCCCTTAAAGGTGGAACCCACAAGAAAAAATACTTACTGGTCATGGTGGATAAGTTCACCAAATGGATAGAAGCCAAGCCTATTAGGACGGCCGAATCCGGACCAGTGATAGACTTTATATCCGGGGTTGTACACCATTATGGCGTCCCCCACAACATCATCACTGATAACGGCACGAACTTCACGGCCGACGAGGTAAAACTCTGGTGCAAAAACATGGGCATCAAGCTCGATTATGCTTCCGTCTATCACCCACAAACTAACGGCCAGGTCGAACGTCCAAATGGTCTTATCATGAGCGGCATCAAGCCCAGGTTAGTGCGGTCCCTCAAGGAATCCTACATGCACTGGGTAGAGGAGCTCGACTCCATACTCTGGGGGCTGCGGACCACGCCGAATCGCACCACCGGATACACACCATTCTTTATGGTGTACGGCGCAGAGGCAGTTTTGCCCTGCGACATAATTCATGACTCACCTCGGGTGCGCATGTACGAAGAAAGAGAAGCTGAGCTCGATCGGCAGGACAATCTGGACGCCTTGGAGGAGGAGCGTGATGTGGCAAAAGCTCGTTCCGCATTCTACCAACAGCAGGCTCAAAGATACCAAAGCAGAGAAGTACGGGCCAAAAATTACAATGTTGGCGAATTAGTTCTACGCCTGTCGGATAAGAAAAAGGACAAACTCAAGCCCAAATGGGAAGGTCCCTTCATCATTGACCAAGTCCTGATTGGTGGAGCGTACCGCGTGCAAGATGCATCGGACAACCGACTCGAGCCGAACCCATGGACGCAGCCCATCTCCGAAGATTCTATGCCTAGCGCCAGACTCTGTGTTCGTCTCCTTCCTCTGTCCATTTTTTATAAACTGTCTGTCTTACATTTCTCTCTTCTGTTTTTCCTATAACCTTTAAAGGCTCATCCGTGCCTTGTTCGCACACAACTGACGCGCTATCCGCGCTCATTGAACCTGGGGGCTTCTTTAACAGAAGCTTATTTATACGGGCTTCATGCCAAACACATGTGTCACACTTCTGCATGTACCCTTTATTCACAGTTATATGCATCGATATGACTTAAGTTTTGGCCAAGCTGGGTTGCCTGGCTCCTGTGCTTACCCCTACGTTCCCGATTGTTCGGCTAGGTGGTAAAGGGAGCACCTCTGCGATTGTTACTGTCGGGTCAGCCGGATGTGTACCTCAGGCTGGGTGAAGCCAAAAGCTAGCGTTCTTAAGGGAATATTCGGTCGGTGAACTAAAGATGATTTTTTACTTATTCATTTATTCGCCCCCAGACGTTTTTTCTGCGTCTCTTTTCGCAGAACGGACATGCACTTTAGGGCATGCCTCCCAGGAAAAGGAACCCCTAACGGAACTATTCTCCCTGGAAGTTGTTTCTTACTAACCATGTAATATAACATAACTAGTTGGGCACTTGTCTGTCCAAGCACTAATGACCCCTACGCCTGGTCTCCATGCATACCCCGATTCTTATATAACCGCGAGGGTATAATGACACACTCCGGACCGTCAGGTCCCGAGGTTGAAGCGAAAAGGCCGGCCATGACAAACGATCTGCAATCCGGCTAGAAGGCATTATATATGTCAATTAAAATTACATAGTCAATCCGACTGATTGTATTCCTCTTTAATACCATCTAATAGGCTGTCTAGTTTACAGTCCTGCTGGGAATATTTTGCGGCCAATTCTACTTGGCCGTACACTAAGCTCACATGGACCTCCTTCCCATCGGGCCCCACAGGTCCGACCTCGGCCATGTGGTTTGGGTCAGCCTTCGTGTACCGCGTCTTCACCATGGCCCAGGCCTCCCTGGCGCCTTGACGGCAGGCCGATATGTTCCACAATCAGAAGCGCCGCCGCGCTCCCTTCAGCTTGTCCACAAGCTCTCCAAGGCCTTCGGGCATGGAGATGGATGGCCACAAGGCCTGAACGACGCCTTGCATCACCTGCCGAACTCGTTCGTGCAGTTGGGATAGCTCGGGAAGAAGGTCACCCGTAGAACCGGGCATTTCCTTTGCAGGATGACCTGTTAGCATACCTACAGACATAACTCTGTTAGTCGACTTCCTCGCCGAACTCTTTTTTCAAAGTTCGTTTAAGCACTTACCAAATATGCCGCGTCGAAGCCGTTGATTCTCCTTAGTAGTCCGACACCGGGCACGAACATCCTTCAGTTCAACACCCAGCTTGGTGTTGGCATCTTGGAGATCATTCTTCTCCGCCTCACCTTTGTCAAGACACTCTCACCAGCCTTTAGTCATGAGGAGTTGTTGCTTATCCGGATTTAATCCGGCGCCATCTGCAATTTCATTTGTCAGATTTGCACCCACACCACACTTCACAAAATACTTATCTTTCGAAGCATATATTACCAGAGGGGGTCTCCTTGGGCTCCCCTGCCGCGGCTAGTGCGGCCTCAAGTTGGGCTTTGCACTCTTCTAGCTCCTGGGACAATTGGGTATTCTTTTCCGCAAGATCCTGCATTATAAATGATCCTTAAATCAGTTATTCTATCTGTTTCAAGTCTCGGGGGCTACTGATATATATAACCATTAAATTTTCTCACCCGTATGTCTTTTACATATTGCTCCGTGGCTCTGGCTAGACCATTTTGAGTGGCACGGAGGTACGCATCTCCCTAATTGAAGGCACCCAATGCCTCTTGCGGGAAACAAGCATCGCGAAGAATTGTCCGGCGACGCCGGTGGTTCATGGCACTCTCCACCTCGGAATTGGTGGCAGACAGCCTGTCCGCATCCTCTGTCGGAGGAGTGTCCGGTGCGCGCCTCATGTTCGCCTCCGCTTCCGGACCAGGCTTTGGAGCCTGGCTGGTGGAGGCGTGATTGCCAACCTCTCCGGATATAGTCCAGCGGGGTCTCTTTGTCCTGAAGAGAGCACGAGCGTTAATATGCCTTGAAGGAATAACACCTGGGAATAAGATGGCGCGCTATACCTTTGCGCCGGCGTCTCAGTCCGGACCGCACTTCTTTTCAGCCCACGGGGCCTTGCAGCCCCTCGTTGGCTAGTCGCCGCAGGCTCGGCCTCCCGTCTCAAGGACCTCCCCTGCAAAACACGGTTGTTATACGGAAATCGAAAACACGCGAGGATGAATCCTTTTTCAAGGTGCTGGGACTTGGTCTCGATTACTGTGACGCCGAGTACTCACAGGTAATCGGTCAGAATGGCCACCAAGGCGTTGTCCTTGCTTAATTGATGAAACACCCTGTCAATCAGCTCCACAGATAAGTCCGGATCCTCTTGGGAGGCTGGGTCGAGGGACCGTCCTGGATCCTCGGGTTGTGGAGGAGGGCTGTTTATTTCTTTAACAGCCTGGCGCAGTTCCTGCATTGAAGTTGTTAGACTGAATATTTAACGATGGGAATATAAAACGGATGGACAAGTAAGAGTGTCCACTTACCCAACTTGGAGGATTGTACATAGAAAATCCACCCTGTGGGTTGACGCGGAGAAATTCCTCCTCTTCTCCCTTGTACAAAGCGGACAAGATCTGTATTAGAGCGGCAGCCGATTCCGGCCCCTTACGGCCGTGGCGGGTGGCGTCGTCCTCCCTGTTGAAGTCCCACATGGGGTGGCCTCTATACTGAAGCGGCTGCACCCCCTGCATAATGCATACGACCATTACCTCGATAATGGTCAGTTCGGAATGAGCCAACAACCTTATTCGGCCCATCAGGTAAAGGACGTCCTTGTCACTTTCCTTCTGAGGGCTCCATGGACGCCAGCTTAGGCGCTTCTTCAGGGGAGCATTGTCGAACTCAGGAAGGCCGATCCGGACAGGATCCGGCAGCGGGACGTCCTCTATATAAAACAATTCCGAAGCCCAGTCCTCGGACGCCTTCTTTGGGGTTCCGGATAGATATCCGGTCCCGGCGATGCGCCACACTTCGGCTCCGCCCACTTGATATATTGACCCCTTTTGAGATCGGGGCACGAGGCAGAATAGCTTCTTCCACAGCATGAAATGAGCCTCGCAGCCCAAAAACAGCTCACAAAGGGCTACGAAGCCCGCGATATGCAATAGGGAGGCAGGCGTGAGGTTGTGCAGCTGGAGGCCATAGAACTCCAGGAGCCCCCCGGAGAAAAGGATGAATTGGAAATCCGAGCCCTCTTATTAAATAAGGGACAAGGCATACCCACTCTCCTTTGGAGGGATTGGGGGCGCTCTCCGCTTGCTCTCCACCATTATAGGTGGCAAGTCCGGCTCGAACCGGGACCATATAGGCCGAGGGGAGAAATCCCTTGGTCTGGAGCGTTACTAGCTCGCTGTGCGGGATGGGACATCTCTCCCAATCTCCAGGCTGAGGGCTGGAACGGCGAGAGGAGGAGCTGCGACGGCCGGCCATGATAGAATGGACCTCTGTCGGATACGCTCTGATGAATGCTCGCGGAGGGGAGATGGTGTGGTTTGGATCTAAATCCTCGTCCCTTTAAATAGGCGGCTCATTTACCCGTCTAGGGGTGTAAATGTAAAAACACCCTGACTTTTCATATTCGTTTGACACGTGGAAGACGACCATTATTGGGCATAGAAGCCAAGGAGCGCTGCATTCCTAAAAAACCGGACATTATTCGACAGGTGCACAAAATTTGGAGGAGAACCCACCTTGCAATGCCGAAGACAATCTGCGCGCCGGACTCGTCGTCATTGAAGCCTGGTTCGGGGGCTACTGAGGGAGTCCTGGATTAGGGGGTGTCCGGATAGCCGGACTATACCTTTGGCCGGACTCCTGGACTATGAAGATACAAGATTGAAGACTTCGTCTCGTGTCCGGAAGGGACTTTCCTTGGCGTGGAAGGCAAGCTTGGCGATACTGATACGTAGATCTCCTACCATTGTAACCGACTCTGTGTAACCCTAGCCCTCTCCGGTGTCTATATAAACCGGAGGGTTTTAGTCCGTGGGGACAGAACAATCATACCATAGGCTAGCTTCTAGGGTTTAGCCTCCTTGATCTCGTGGTAGATCTACTCTTGTACTACCCATATCATCAATATTAATCAAGCAGTGAGTAGGGTTTTACCTCCATCGAGAGGGCCCGAACCTGGGTAAAAACATCGTGTCCCTTGTCTCCTGTTACCATCCGCCTAGATGCACAGTTCGGGACCCCCTACCCGAGATCCGCCGGTTTTGACACCGACACCGACCAAAGGGAGATTAACTCTCCACCTGTCACCCATCAGGTAGCGGTGGTGGAGGAACAATGCAGCAATACTTCCTCTATCTTGAGGACAAACTATGTCCGGATTCCAGAGCTCTCCGAGCCAGATACCCGTCTACGGAAGGACATCGCCCAAGCCTCGAGCCTAGAATCAGGCAGTGACCCAGACCTATCGGGCGACATCCCGGAGCCCGAACTTCCAAGATCGGAAACTCCCATGCCCCTGGGTCTCAGATTGGGTCATGGTCTGGACTCAAATCCGCCCACCCACCCAGATACAAGTGATTTCTCCCACATTAGACAAGAGCCCCAGGAAACAGTACATCACTATTGGGCCAGATTCCTCCTTGTAATGAACAAGGTCAAGGACTGTCGTGAGGAAGACGCAATTTCACTCTTCTGCAATAATTGCACGGACAAGGGAATCCTTAATGCCATAAGCCGCCGTAATATAGCACACTTCGCTGACTTGGCGGCCATAGTACGGAAGTATTGTGCGATGGAAAGTTCCTGGAAAACCGAAACAAAATTTTGGGATAATCCGGCTCTGGCTAAACACCCAGTCCGAATTAAAAGGGTGCACCCTCATAAGTCACCCGATTCAATTGCAAAAAAGCAAAAGCCCACTACAGGGCATGGAACCGTATTGGAGGGATGGCTTAACGGACCCTGCAAGATTCACAGTACGGTGGATACCATACCAACACATAGCCTTAGAGCATGTTGGGTACTCCGGCAGGTTGCTAAGAGCGACGAGGATCTCCTCATTCAAAACACGGCAAAGCAACATCCCGTGGATTACAATACAGTTTTAACAGTCTTCGAGACAATCGCCTCAAATAATAGGCGCAAGCGAGCACTCCGCAGCCTTGCCGAGATATGCCAGGTGGCAGCAATAAATCCATGGAGCGACACGGCTATCACCTTGAATGCCAGTGATGAACCTAAATTCCAAACAGCCCGAGTACCAGCCGCATTAGTCCTTAGTCCAATTGTGGACGACTTTCGGCTCACTAAAGTGCTCATGGACGGCGGCAGCGGATTAAACCTCATTTATGAGGAAATTCTTCAACAAATGGAAATAGACTGGAACCGCACTGAGCAAAGTAGCACAACCTTTAGAGGAATCATCCCCAGTCGGGAGGCACGTTGCCCCGGGAAAATCGCACTAGATGTGGTATTCAGAACACCGGAAAATTACAGGTCTGAAGAAATCACATTCCAAGTGGCCCCGTTCAGTAGCAGATACCACGCCCTTCTAGGGAGGGAGGCATTCACGATCTTCCAAGCCATACCCCATTATGGGTACATGAAGCTCAAAATGCCTGGGCCCAATGGAATTATCACTCTAGCTAGTGATCCAGACATAGCGCTCCGCGCTGAAAACAAAACAGCCGCACTGGCCCTCGAGGCACTACCCGAAGCCCTAGCGGCAGAGGAGTTAACTATGCTACGCTCGACCATGGACAGGGATGACGTGATACTCGACAAGAGATCCAAGTCCACCTCTTTCAAACCAGCGGATGAAATAGTCAAATTCCAAGTCCACCCAACGGACCCTACCAAAACAGCCTCAATAGGGGCACAGTTAAACCCCGATGTGGACGCCGCACTACGGGAGTTCCTGCGCGAGAACTGTGATATATTTGCCTGGCACCCATCAGATATGCCAGGAATCCCACACAGGCTGGCCGAGCATAGCCTTAACATTCTAAAAGGATTCAAGCCGGTCAAGCAGACTCTTCGGTGTTTCTCTGAACCTAAGCGACAAGCTATGGGAGAGGAGCTAGCCAAGTTATTGGAGGCCGGATTCATCAGAGAAATAAAACACCTGGACTGGCTAGCAAACCTGGTAATGGTACCAAAGAAGGACAAATCCTGGCGCCTATGCGTCGATTTCAAAGACCTCAATAAGGCTTGCCCAAAGGATCCTTCCCCTCCCCGCATCGATCAAATTATCGATGCCACCGCGGGACCCGACTCATTGTGCTTCCTCGACGCGTACTCCGGCTACCACCAAATCAAGATGGCGGAGTCCGACCAAGCCGCAACGACGTTTATCATGCCATACAGCCCCTTCTATTTCAACACAATGCCTTTTGGGCTTAAGAACGCCGGTGCAACGTATCAACGCATGATTCAGACATGTGTGGAAAAGCAGATCGGCAAAACAGTGGAAGCATACGTAAACGATGTGGTCGTCAAAACCAGACACGTCGACTCTTTAATAGATGACTTGAGGCTCACGTTCGACAACCTCCGAACATACGACATCAAGCTCAATCCGGAAAAATGCGTTTTCGGCGTGCCCGCCGGAAAGCTCCTGGGTTTCATCGTCTCCAGTAGAGGAATTGAAGCGAATCCGGCCAAAATCCGAGCCCTGTCACAGTTGGCCATCCCAACAGACCTCAAGAAAATCTAGAAATTAACTGGATGCGTTGCGGCCTTAAGCCACTTTATCTCCCGATTAGGAGAAAAGGCACTACCGCTTTATCGCCTTCTTCAGCGCACCGAACACTTCGAGTGGACGGATGCTGCCACGGCCGGATTGGAAGAAATAAAAGCCATACTGGCCACCAACCCAATCCTGGCCGCGCCAAACATCGACGAACCAATGCTGCTATATATAGCGGCGAATCATCAAGTCGTAAGCGCAGTGCTCGTCGTCGAACGAGAAGCGGACGGACATAAATTCCCCCTTCAAAAACCGATATATTACGTATCCACTGTCCTCACTCCATGCAAATCACGGTACCCGCATTATCAAAAGATAGCGTATGCGGTATTCATGGCATCCCGGAAACTACAACACTACTTTCAAGAGTGTTCAATTACAGTGGCCTCGGAAGTGCCACTCAACGACATAATAAACAACCGCGACGCCACAGGCTGGATTGCCAAATGGGCCATTGAGCTCACCCCGTTCGACATAACATATAAACCTCGGCGAGCTATTAAGTCGCAGGTATTGGCTGATTTAGTCGCCGAATGGACAAAAGCTGAACTCCCTAAAGAGTACGACGCATACTCCAATTGGATTATGCACTTAGACGTCTCTAAAATGTTGGCCGGTCTAGGGGCTAGCGTCGTCCTGACGTCCCCTACCGGAGATGCAGTCCAATATGTACTCCAAACACTGTACACAGACTCCAACAATGCAGCCGAATATGAGGCCCTGTTACACGGTCTCCGGATGGCAGTTTCCATGGGCATTCAACGCCTGGAGGTGCGTGGGGACTCGAACCTCGCAATATCCCAAATAAATGGAGACTTCCATGCTAAAGATCCGAAAATGGCGGCTTATCACAATGCCGTCCTCAAGATGTCAGCTCGGTTCGAGGGGCTCGAATTCCACCACGTGGCTCGGGAAAACAATCAGGCGGCGGATATCCTCGCCCGTATCGGCGCTAAGCGCAATACGGTCCCACCCAATATATTCTTGGAAAGGCTGTTTAAGCCATCCGCGGTATGGGAAGGGGAAACCGGCAACAACAATCCGGACCCGGCTACAACGCGAGATACCGAACACTCTGACATAATCGGTGGCTCCGCCACTGAAATAACACCTTCAGCCCACGTAATAATGGCCATCATCGCCCCATGGACTGAACCATTCCTAGCCTACCTAACCAGGCAGGAACTTCCCGAGGACCAAAATGAGGCACGCTGCATTGTGCGGCGATCTAAAGCTTACAAAGTCCACGAGGGAGAGCTTTATAAGAAAAGCACCACCGGAGTCCTTCAAAGGTGCATCTCCGAAGAGGAAGGGCGAAAGCTTCTGGCATAAATCCATGCCGGACTCGGTGGCCACCTCGCCGCAGCCCGGGCCCTCATAAGAAAGGCCTTCCGTACAGGATTCTATTGGCCGACGGCCCGGGCAGATGCACAGGACTTGGTCCAACGCTGCGTCGGTTGCCAGCTTTTTGCAAACCAAAGCCATATGCCGCCCGTCGCCCTACAAACAATCCCCATTACCTGGCCTTTTGCGGTCTGGGGGCTTGACATGGTTGGACCCCTTAAAGGGGGAACCCATAAGAAAAAATACTTACTGGTAATGGTGGATAAATTCATCAAATGGATAGAAGCCAAACATGTTAAAACGGCCGAATCCGGACCAGTGATAGACTTCATATCCGGGGTTGTACACCGTTATGGTGTCCCCCACAACATCATCACTGACAACGGCATGAACTTCACTGCCGACGAGGTAAAACTATGGTGCAACAACATGGGCATCAAGCTCGATTATGCTTCTCTCTATCATCCACAAACTAACGGTCAAGTCAAGCGAGCAAATGGTCTTATCATGAGTGGCATCAAACCTAGATTAGTGCGGTCCTTAAAGGAATCTAACACACACTGGGTAGAGGAGCTCGACTCCGTACTCTAGGGGCTGTGGACCACGCCGAATTGCACTATCGGATAAACAACTTTCTTTATGGTGTATGGCGCAGAGGCGGTTCTGCCCTGCGACATAATTCATGACTCACCTTGAGTGCGCATGTATGAAGAAAGAGAGGCCGAGCACGATCGGCAGGACAGTTTGGACGCCCTCGAGGAGGAGCATGACGTGGCAAAAGCCCGTTCCGCATTCTATCAGCAACAGGCTAGAAGATACCAAAGCAGAGAAGTACGGGCCAAAACTTATAATGTTGGCGAACTCGTTCTACGCCTACCGGAGAAGAAAAAGGACAAGCTCAAGCCCAAATGGGAAGGTCCCTTCGTTATTGACCAGGTTTTGACCGGTGGAGCGTACCGTCTGCGGGATGCATCGGACAATCGACTCGAGCCAAATCCATGGAATGCAGCCAGACTCCGAAGATTCTATGCCTAGTGCCGGACTCCGTGTTCCTCTTCGTACCTGTGTCAAATTTTTATACATTCGTTATCTGTCTTTTCTTTCTTTCTTTCTTCCCCTTTTTCTTTCAAGGCCTTAATAGGCTAAAATGTGTTTTGACTACACAATCTTGATGCGCCAGCCGCGCTCATTATACCTGGGGGCTTCTTGCACAGAAGCTTACTTATTTTATGGGCTTCACGCCCCGCATGTGTTATTCTTCCGCATGTACCTTTTTTTCGCCATTATATGCATCGATATGACTTAAGTTTTGGCCAAGCTGGGTTGCTGGATCTTGTATTTATGCCCCACGTTCCTCGTTAATTCGGCTAGGGCATAAGGGGAGCACCTCTGCGATTGTTACTGCCGGGTCAGCCGGATGTGTACCTCAGACTGGGTGAAGCCGAAAGCTAGCGTTCTTAAGGGAATATTCGGTCGGTGAATAAAAGATGACTTTTTTTCCCACTTGCCCCCAAATGTTTTTTGCCTGCGTCTCTTCTCGCAGTTCGGACATGCACATTAGGGCATGTGTACCCAGGGAAAGGAACCCTCAACGGAACTATTCTCCCTGGAAGATGTTTCTTACTACCCATGTAATATAGCATAACTAGCTGGGTACTTGTCTGTTCAAGCACTTATGACCCCTATGCCTGGTTTCCACGCATACCCCGGTTTTTACAGAACTTAGCGGGTATTCGGATACACTCCGGACTATCGGGTCCAGAGGTCGAAGCGAAAAGGTCCACCATGACAAATGATTTACAATCCGGCTAGAGACATTCTACATGTCATTTAAATTACATACCACTTAGACTGATTAAATTCTTCTTCTATACCATCCAACAGTTGTCTAGCCTACAATCCTGTTGGGAATACTTTATGCGGTTAATCGTACTTGGTGATACACCAAACGGACAGGATTTCTTTTCCCATCGGGCCCCACAGTCCGACCTCGGCCATGTGGTTTGGGTCAGCCTTGGTATACCGCGTCTTCACCATAGCCCGTGCTTCTCGGCACCTTGGCGGCAGGCCGATACCTTCCATAATCGGCGCCGCCATCCCTTGAGCTTCTCCGCAAGCTCTCCAAGGCCCTCGGGCAGGGTGACGGATGGCCACAAGGCCTGGGCAATACCTTGCATCACCTGCCGGACTTGTCCGTGCAGCTGTGAGAGCTCTGGTAGAAGATCACCTGCAGACCCGGGCATCTCATCCATGGACGACCCGTCAAGATACCTACGCATATAACTCGTTAGTGGCTTCTTTGCCGAACTCTTTTTAAAGTTCGCTCTAGCACTTACCGAAAATGCCGCCAAAGCCACTTATTCTCCTTCACGGAGTCCGGCTACCGAGCTTAACATCCTTTAGTTCCACGCCAGCTGGGTATTGGCATCCTGGAGATCGCTTTTCTCCGCCTAACTTTTGTAAGCACGCCGCCGCCAGCCTTTAGCTGCCGTATGGCATGTTGCTCATCCGGATTCACTCCGGCGTCATCTGCAATATTTATTGTCAGATTTGCAAGCATAGCGCACTCTATGTGGTACCTATCATTCTTTAAAATAAGTGTTACCATAGGAGGCCTTCTCGGACTCCTTCAATGCGGCAACTGCGGCCAGTAGCTGGGTCTTGCACTCTTCAAGCTCATGAGACAATTGGGTATTCTTATCTATAAGAACCTGCACAAATAATGATCCTTAAATCAGTTGTGCCAACTGTTTCAAGTCTCAGGGGCTACTGCTATACATAACCATCAAATTTTCTTACCTGTATATCCTTTACATACTGATCCGTGGCTTTGGCAAGACCATTTTGAGCAGCACGGATGTACGTGTCTCCTGAGTTGAAGGCATCGAAAGCCTCTTGGGAGAAACAAGCGTGGCGGAGTACGGCCCGGCGACGCCTATGATTCATGGCGCTCTCCACTTTGGAATTTTTGGCCGATATTTTATCCGCATCCTCTGTCGGAGGAGCATCTAGCAGGTGCCCCGTGTTAGCTTCCGCCTCTGTGTCCGGCCCCGGAGCCCGGCTAGTAGAGGCGTGATCGGCGATCTCTCTGGATATAGTCCGGCGAGCGCTTTTCCTTTATCGAAACATGGGTGTTACTGCGTTTTAAATACAATGTTCACGGAGTGAGTTTTTGTAAAATACCTCTGTGCCGGCGTCTCCGTCCAGACCGCCTTCCTTTTCAGCCTGCCCGGCTTCGGCGCCCCTTGTTGGCGATTCACCACGGGCTCAGCATGGTGTCCCGAGGATCTTCCCTGTAGAACACCATACAGGTACGGTAGGTGAAGTGCGTGAAAAGGGATACTTCTCAAAGGTTGGGACCCCGGTCTCACTTACCTGCGGGGCAGGGAGTAGCCTCGGATAGTCGGTTATAATAGCCACCATGGCCTCATCGCGGCTTAATTGATAAAATATCCTGTCGATCAGCTCCACGAATATGTCCGGATCCTCTTGAAGGCCGGGGTCGAGGGACCGTTCAGGATCCTCTAGTTGTGGAGGTGGGCTATTGATCTCCCTTACTGCCTTAGCAGCTCCTGCGATGAACGGGCAAAGTAAGATATTTGTTGCAAAAATGCGGAAGGGAAGGGTATAAAAAGTGGCAGCTTACCTAGCTCGGAGGATTGTACATGGAGAACCTGTCCCGCGGCTTGATGCTGAGGAACTCCTCTTCCTCTCCCTTGTACAGACCGGACATAAGTTTTGCCAGAGCGGCAACTGAGTCCGGCCCCTTACGGCCGCAGCGGGTGGCATCATCTTCCCCATTGAAATCCCACATAGGGTGACCTCGATATTGAAGCGGCTGCACCCCTCGCATAATGCATATTGACATAACATCGGTTGTAGTCAGTCCTGATAGAGCCAGCGCCTTTATCCGGCCCATCATATAAGAAACATCTCTATCATCTTCCTCCTGAGGGCTCCTTGGTCGCCAACTTAGGCGCTTCTTCAAAGGAGCATTATCAATATCAGGAGGGCCGATCCGAATAGGATCCGGGAGGGGGACGTCCTCCATATAAAACCACTCTGAAGGCCAGTCTTCGGACATCTTCTTCGGGGTACCGGATAGGTATCCGGTCCCGGCGATGCGCCATATTTCTGCCCCGCCCACTTGATATATTGACCCCTCGACTATGGGGGCACAAGGTAGAATAGCTTCTTCCACAACGCCGAAGTGAGCTTCAGCCCGTAAATAGCTCGCAAAGGGCTACATAACCAAAGCAATGTGTAGTATGGAGGCAGGGGTGAGATTATGCATCTGGAGGACGTAAAACTCCAGGAGCCCTCGGAGGAACGGATGGATGGGAAATCCGACCCCCCTTAATAAATAAGGGACGAGGCATACCCGCTCCCCCTTGGAGGGGTTTGGAAAGCTCTCCGCCAGCTCCCCACCATTGTAGGTGGAAAGCCCGGCTCGAACAGGGACCATGTATGCTGGAGGGAGAAATCCCTGGGTTTGTAGCTCCACTAGTTGACTGTGTAGGACGGAACACTTCTTCCAATCTCCGAGCTTAGGGCTACGGGAACGAGATGAGGAGTTGCACTAGCCGGCCATGATGGAATGGATTTTTTTGGGCGCGCTCCGATGAAGGCTCGCCAAGGGAGGATGGTGTGATTTGGATCTGAGAATCCCCGTCTCTTTAAATAGATAGTCTGTTCATGCAGCTAGGGTGGTAAATGTAAAAACGCCTGCCGCCGTGATTCGTTCGACACGTGGGAGATGGCCATTATTGGACGGGGAAGCCGAGAAGCGCAACATTTATGAGAAGCCGGACACTATTTAACAGGTATTCAGGATTTGGAGAAGAACTCACCTTGCAATGCCGAAGACAATCTGCGCGCCGGACTCATCGTCATTGAAGGCTGGTTCGGGGCCACCGAGGAGTCCTCGATTAGGGGTATCCGGACAGCCGGACTATATCCTTTGGCCGTACTGTTGGACTATGAAGATACAAGATTGAAGACTTCGTCTCGTGTCCAGATGGGACTCTCCTTGGCGTGGAAGGCAAGCTTGGCGATACGGTGTAACCGACTCTGTGTAACCCTAGCCCCCTCCGGTGTCTATATAAACCGGAGGGTTTAGTCCGTAGGACAACAACGATCATACCATAGGCGCACAATTCTAGGGTTTTAGCCTCTATGATCTCGTGGTAGATCAACTATCGTACTACTCATATCATCAAGATCAATCAAGCAGGAAGTAGGGTATTACCTCCATAGAGAGGGCCCGAACCTGGGTAAACATCGTGTCCCCTGCCTCCTGTTACCATCCGCCTTAGACGCACAATTCGGGACCCCCTACCCGAGATCCGCCAGTTTTGACACCGACACCAGCAATGACTAGAGCTACTGATATCTCGGGACACTATGTGAAATAGCTACGATATGCTTGCTATTCTAGGAAGATAAGTCATGCCTTAGGAAACTAGTCATGTTATGATTGAATTGGAATGTGCGGGCTTTGTGACTACCACTGAGTGGAGGATCAAGAAGCCTACTAGTTCAATCTTCCTGTGATATCTGATCAATCGCTCCTATCGGTTGTACAGATTCTATCAATGACTTTAGTTTATTCCTTCTCGGACCTGATGTCTCCATCACGACTAATAAGGAAGGCCACTTTCTTTTGTATCGGGCCTTCAAAATGCAACGCAGTAGAAACAGATAGCTGAGTAGAGAGTGTGGCCGAAGCATCCATAGCTTAGAGATTATGTTCTTATAGATAAGGATTAAACGGATATAGACAACCAATAAATCTAAGGTGAACCAATAGAAATAGAGTCTGGTGGAAGCGGTCATCCCGTGGGGAGAGACTCAAGAATATGATAATATGATGACTCCGCTGCTTGGTGAGGGGTTTCTCTGTCTGGACGGTGGTGCGAGCGTCGTGGCTGGCCGCTAGAACACTTCGCTACCTTTTTATCACCTTTAAATTCGCTTACACACTACAAAATGTTTTGCTTACAACAGTGCCCCACAACATTCAGCTTCGAAGAGGGTCTGTTTTTCTGTATAGAAAAGATTACAAGGTTCACACCTTTTGCTTTCTGCCGTTTCTCGGGCCCAGTGTCAGTGAGATGCAAGAATGACGTGTGAGTTAATGGGGGTGCTTGCTGGTAGGAAATATTCAGGCCCTTTTCACCCGCGACGCGATACCGGAGTTATATAGTGTCCAGCTGGACTTTTGTCCTCTTCTGCTATAAACACTACAACAATAGAAGAACCCTTCTAGAGATAAGAATAGCAAATGTTTTGAGGCATTGATGGAAGCATGCCAAGGTGAAGTTGACGATATCTTTAGCGTTTATCCTTCTCTTCATCTTGCCCTATGTGCTCATGTGCGAGTGCCGCAGGATGATTTAGTTCTGATCGAGTGCTTGCCCCCTTGAGGAGGGCATATTCTTCAGCATCTCTCTTGTCGGATCGTATCTCCGTGACCACGTCGTGAAAGAGACAGTCTTTCTTTGGTTTGGCCCACCGATTTACTATTGTTGGTGACACTCTTCTGAGCCCCTAGATTCGCTGGAGTATGACATCCTGAATGCATCCTTTTTCTTTCCACTTCATCTTGGGAATCTGGAATGGTTGTTTATGGCTGGGTGTGACAGATCAGACTTCGTTTAGAATCAGACATTCTATCTATCTATCTAGCTGTACTGCCACTCCAACGGTTCTTTTTTCTATTATGCCCCGTATCTCTCTAAGCCTATTTGATCTATTTTCTATATCCAAGTTCGAGTGTGAAGTTCTCTTCAGGAACGTGATTTTCGGAACAAACGTGATCCAGAGAGCTTGGAGTCCACGTCAAGCAATCTACGGGGAGAGCACGAGGCAGGGGGGCGCGCCCTCCACCCTCGTGGGGCCCACATTGCTCCACCGACGTTCTTCTTCCTCCTATATATACCTACGTACCCCCAAACCTTCAGAGGCATCCACGAAAACCTAATTCCACCGCCGCAACCTTCTGTACCCATGAGATCCCGTCTTGGGGCCTTTTCGGCGTCCCGCCGGTGGGGGCATTGATCACGGAGGGCTTCTACATCAACACCAGAGCCTCTCCGATGATGTGTGAGTAGTGTACCTTAGACCTTCGGGTCCATAGTTATTAGCTAGATGGCTTCTTCTCTCTCTTTGGATCTCAATACAAAGTTCTCCATGATTCTCGTGGAGATCTATTCGATGTAATCTTCTTTTGTGGTGTGTTTGTTGAGACCGATGAATTTTGGGTTTATGATCAGGTTTATCTACGAACAATATTTGAATCTCCTCCGCATTCTTTTATGTATGATTGGTTATCTTTGCAAGTCTCTTCGAATTATCAGTTTGGTTTGGCCTACTAGATTGATCTTTCTTGCTGTCGGTGTCAAAACCGGCGGATCTCGGGTAGGGGGTCCCGAACTGTGCGTCTAGGCGGATGGTAACAAGAGACAAGGGACACGGTGTTTTACCTGTGTTCGGGCCCTCTCGATGGAGGTAAAACCTTACTCCTGCTTGATTAATATTGATGATATGGGTAGTACAAGAGTAGATCTACCAAGAGATCAGAGAGGCTAAACCCTAGAAGCTAGCCTATGGTGTCGGGGAGGCTGATCGTACCCACGAACACCTATGGGGCCGGCGGACCAGGCCCCTTTGTGGTTCGGAGGGGGGCGGAGATCGCACGAAGAGCGGATCGAGGCGAGGCACACGAGCAGTTTACCCAGCTTTGGAGCTCTCCGGAGAGATAAAACTCCTACTGCTGCTTGTTTGATGTATTGTGTTCTTGCTAGGGAGCGATGCGAGCTACAAAACCTAGCGTGAGCGTATCTGGTCTATAGTGAGTCGAATGAACCGAAACTCGAACCTCCTCTACGCTACATGGGCCTCCTTTTATATGCTCAAGGGGTCTCCGGCGTGTGGCAACATAGGCGAGGGTACAAATGTAAAATAGGAGTTGGTACACCTACTTGAACAAAGTGTACAAAGGTAAAATACCTAACTCGACGGCAAGGGACAAAAGCAATAAATGCCCGTCCGCTGTCGCCCAAACAAAGGCAACAGAGACCGTCAAAAGGCTCGCCGCCACGATGGCAAGCTTGTCACCGCCGCTTATCGCTGCTCTCCGCTGGCTGCAGCCTCTCGACACGCCGCGCATGGAATAGTCCCATGGCGACACGTCATTGGATGAGCTGGAGCGGAGATGGAGAGAGGTTGCTTGCCGCGGCAAGCGCCTTTGCCATGTCGAATCCTTGTCGCGTCCGGAGGCTTGTCGCGCTCCGAGCCTTCCCGACAAGCTCCTCTTGCCGGGGCCTTGTCTTCTGCATGCCTTGGGTGGCCTTTCCCGGCAAGCTCCTCTTGCCGGGTCCTTGTCTTCTTAATCAAATACTTTGTTCTTGAATGGCTCCAAAGGAGCCACAGAGGATCTTGGCGGTGACGAGGCAAACCCTGCCGCGGGGTGTCAAGAATCGTCCATGCACGCAGTACGGATACTAGTGTACCCCTACTCTAGTACACCGATAGGGAGCCCCGGCTCGGGCCGACACGGTGCCGAAGCGCTGTCGGGCCAGGCCCAAAACAGGCATCGCCACACGCGGCCTCGACCACGCCGCAACTCTCCCGACCCACCACGACCCCCACTAACGGCACGCACCGGACGTGGGCGTCGCGGCGAGAGATCGTGGGCGTGGTCGTGGGTGTTTCTTTATTAGGAAAAGCGGAACGCCCACCCTCCCCTCTTTATAAGCGGAGGAAACAGGGCAGGCCGTCCACTCCGCCATTGCTGTCTTGTCAAGAAAACCACCGCCGCCCCCTTCTTCTCTCGTGCGAAGAGAGCGGCGCTTCGCCTTTCGCCACAAGCACGCCACCGCCGTCGGCTTCTCCGCCGCCCTCGCCATGGCTCCAGCCGACAAGGAGAAGGGCGCTGTCGGCCAAGCGCAGCGGCTCGCGGCGCTAACGCAAGGAGCGGGCCATCTTCCCCAGCTCGGCGCAAGGGAGCTGCGGATGTCTTCTATCTCTTTTGGTCGACGGAGACGCCAGGCGCATCCGCCGCACGAAGGTACTCCCCGCCTCGCTTCTGATTTGGCCCCAACTGGTACCCTTTTTTCGCCCTTTTCTTCTATTGCGGCTTTTGCCCGCCCTTTTCCGGAAGTTCTTCTGCGACATCATGAACACATTTGGCCTCCACCTCCTTGATTTCACCCCCAACGCCGTCTTGACCATGGCAGTTTTCGCAAGATCTTTGCGAAAACTTTGTCGGAGTCCACCCAAACGTGGCACTCTTCCGCCACTTCTTCGTGCCCTGCCGAGAGAGGAGAGCCGCTGCTTGAGGGATAGCTCGGGTCTCCAGGATCGGCAAGAAAGAAGCCTACCTGGAAGGAGAGTTCCGCAACAAGTGGGAGGAGTGGAGAGCCAATTGGTGTTGGGTCGTGGAGGAGAACCGCAGCCTTCACCGCTGCGGCGCCAAACCCCAATAGTGCGCGGCAGAGATTGAAGTAACTTGGCGCCGGAGGATGCGGTTGAAGATAGTCAGACTCCGGATTTTGCGCCAAAGCTTGCCGGATTAACCGTAGGCGCAGTTGGCGCAGACTTCTCCTTCGCCGCAGACGCTTCCCTTTGCAGGAGAGGAGGAGGCCTGCTTGGGAGTTCCAAAATGCGGCGTACATCATGAGGTTGCGCCTGGCCTGAACTGGAATTTCACCGCCTTGGAGCCGGATGCGATGCTGCTCGAGCTGTTCAAGAACGCACCCGATCACCCCGAGTGGTTTAGGTTGCCGAGGGGGTCGCCCTTTGTGCAACAACTCGGCGCCGATCGCATCCGCGCCATGATGCCGCCAGCGATTCCCATGGATCGCTCCAACTGGCAGAGCCCCCGACGAGGTCGCGGCAGCAGTTCTTCGACGACTTGGAAGAAGTGCCGATCCGCTCCGATGAGCAGAAAAGTCTCACCCGCGACACCACCAACAAGGAGATGGCGCGTATTGCCACCAGGGTGGAGGAGGCGGCAGCAGCCGCTGCCGCTGGAGCCTTCGGGTATACCGTGGAAGAGGCGGACGCTGCGAAGGCGGCAAGCCTTGCCGAGCGAGGGGAGATCGCCACGAGACGAAGCTTGTCGAGCCCGAGGCCGGGTCGAGTGGACCCGCCGAGGGCGCTTCTTCTCCACCATCCAGCCGACTTGCCGCTGGGCCGAGCCCTGCCCGCCTGAAGAGGCGTCTCCGCAAGGCCGGAGACGAAGTCGGGCGGCAGATCGCCCACGGCAGAAGGCTGGCGCGCTTCTACCGCTGCAAGCGAGGTTTCAAGTGAGCGCCCTCACACTGCTGGCTAACTGGGCGGATCTTCTCAGCCACCGCCGACGCCTCCGCCAAGCGGCCAAGAGAGCCCACTTCGCCTGCCGTGACCGGAGGCGAGCCGAGTTTGACTTCTCCGCCAGCTCCGAGGAGGAAGGCGAAGAGTAAGCTCTTGAGATTGTGCTTGTATTTGTTCAATTTTATTGCTTCATCTTGAATCTGATTTGCTTCATTCTGGACTCTTTCCTTTTCAGGACGCTGGCCCAGAGAGCGTCGAAGAGGGCCAAGATCCCGACGGTCATCGTTGAGGACGATTCTCCCGTGGCAACAGGGGACGTGTCTGAGACCCCCTTGCCGGACCTGCAACCCTTCCTCAGAGCAGCCCCCAAAGACAGCCCCAAGAGTAAGTGAGCAGTTTTCTCCTTACTATTAGGTGTGCAGGGGTGCCCTTCTTCGTTGATACCGATTGTTTGCTTGTGTAGGAGCATAGCA
Organism: Aegilops bicornis; assembly: GCA_021605145.1. NCBI lineage: Eukaryota > Viridiplantae > Streptophyta > Magnoliopsida > Poales > Poaceae > Aegilops > Aegilops bicornis. Next base: position 160,743,706 of record CM038671.1, on the reverse strand, counting down.
GCCTCATCAGAGGGCTCGGAAGCCGCCTCAAATCCTGTCTGCTGCCACTACGCCCGCCAAGGGAGGAATTCTCCGCAAGAGAGCGCCCTCCCGACAAGGGAGGCCACTCCGGCAGGAGGCTACCCGGCAAGGGACAGCACCAAAGGACCCTCCAAAGGGTCGAGGCCATGGTTGCGGATCCTGCTGCCGTAATTTCCTTACACCTAAAATTTCCCTTGGGCTTGCTTTCTTTTGTTTCTCTTTTGAACATTTGCTTGATCGCTCTTTCTTCGTCTGACGCAGAGCCGATGGAGGTCGAGGTCGCCAATGAGGAGGAAGCGCGCTGCAACACCGACGAGGTCATTGCCGAGGAAGTAGAGGTCGTCATTTGTGGAAGAAGAGGCGTCAGCCGACGAGCCTGTTGGCGAGAAGGCCACCGAGGCTGCCGACGCAGGCCGGGCGAGGGTCGGGCGATCGTGACCGACGGCCCCGAGGCCGCAGGAGCGCCAGCGCTACACCGACAAATGACTTCCCGCCAGCCGCAAGGCCAGTTCGAGGAGCCCCAGCCCGGTGCCTACCTCAAGGCCGGGCGAGGGTGTCTTCATCAAACTCCCCGGGAACCGAGCCTGTATGCGCCGGTCGAGGAGAGACCTTCGACGGCGAGCTACTCGCCTCATTGGTCGACGCTGGTGGACGCGCCAAGCAGCAAAGAAGCGGCGAAGTCCGAGGAGGAGCAATGCTGAAGAGTTGCCGCTCGCTTCATCGCGCTTCGCAGGCCAAGTTGGAGTCCCGGAAGCACTTGTCGCGAGGGCAGGAGCGGATATGGAGAAGCGCGCGAAGATCTCCTGAGCGCCAACCAAGAAGCTCTCCGCGACGAAAGCGTAAGCGTGGGGGCAACTTATGCGGAAGAGCGCACGGCCTTCATCCTTGAGAAGGCCGCAATGAGGAGGAGCAGCGGCTGGCTGCCGAGAAGCTCTCCGCGCAGAAAGCGAGCCGGGCGCAGCTGAAGGTCATCCTGGACAGCAATGAAGAAGTCCTTGCCTCGCGCGAGGTGTCACTTGGCGGGGCGATTCAGGAAGCGAAGGATTCTGCCGCAGCAGCCGAGGCCGCCAAGGAAGAGCTGAAGGCGAAGGTGGCACAGCTCGAGGCCAGCCTCAAGACGAGCGGCGAAGAGCTTGCCGCGCTCAGGCAGGAGCGCGAGAAGGACGCCACACTCTTGGCGAGCTGCAGAGTCGTCTCGCTGATAGGGGCAAGGAGCTCGACGCTGCCAAGGATTCCAAGGCGGATCTTGAGCTGAAGCTGACCACCCTGACGCAGACGTTGGACGGCGCCAGAGAGCGGGAGGTGGGTCTGTTGGAGACGATCAAGGCCAAGGAGGAGCTGCTAGCGAATCCTGCCTCCATCCAGAGCACCTTGAGGGAGAGCGTGAGCATCGGATCAAGGTCTTGTGGACACCGCCACGACATCCACAACGAAATGATGGAGCTGGGATGGCGGACCTTGCATATTCCTCCGACGAGCATCTCCAACCCAGCGCCAAACTCAGTTTATTCTTCAAAGACGTGGTGACGGGTCTCCAGCGACTCCCGGAAGAGGTCCCAAAGCAGCTGGACGAGGAATCACGCCAGATCTGTGCAGGAGCCCTCGAGAAGGTGTTGATAAAGGTGGCTTTCCGCAATCCGGCGTCAACCTTAACGGCGCCCTCGCATCCTTGCCGCCAGATGCCAACGTGGAGGAGTTTCAAAGCCCTTGTCGCACCCATTGTGGACAAGGTGAACAAGATCAAGCGGATTGATGGCGACCCAGCAGACTAGGCCGCCAATTTTATCTTTCCCTTGTCGCTGCCGATCATGTTTAGAACACTTTGTTAGATCAGCGACAAGTTATTTGGTAATATACTCTATCTTAGGGCGATCAATGCAACGTTATTTCCTCTACTTGATTTCTTCCTTTGTACGCTTCGCCTTTACGCATTTGGGGGACTCGCCGGTGCGGGCACCTTTGCCGCAAGCGCCGAGTGCGGAACGTCGGCCGACTGGCATCAAGGTCAGCCTCGACAAGCAACCTTGTCGCGACTAGCCGCAGCTCACTTAAGTTGTTGAGCGGACTCAAACAAAGTAAGGGCACGACTAGCCGGGCGAAGTTGGTTCCTCTCGCGCATGTGTTTTCCATACAAAGTACTATCGTTCGAGGAAGATAACTTAAAAATTTAAAAATTGATTGCTCAAACTTTGGCAACTTAGCTTTTCTGTCTCTTGCTTCCCGATGAAGCAGAACTTCCTCGAGCGGTGCCTGGTCCATAGTATTATCCCCTCCTTCCCCCCTGGTTAACTTGTGCGCGAGGGAGCCTTCCTTTCTTTGAGAAAAGAGAAAGAAGAGGAAATAACGTTATGGAGCCCAAATGCCTCGATTTTGCTTACGGGTGTGGTCACAGACAAAGTGTTAGTCAAAACATGCAATAAAATGATGGAAGCATGAATTTGACAAGTTGTGTGCAACACATGAGCTTTATCGATGCACGGGTCTCATACCGCTTTGTACAAAGGATTACATGCAACAGTGGCAAGACTTGTATTAAAGGTGGTTGCCGGAACGGGTTCCGCAACCGCGCTTCTATGGGTAAAACTTACGAAGATGCTCAATGTTCCAGGAGTTGCTCACCGATGCCATCTTCGGTCTCAAGGCGGACAGCGCCAGCCTAGTGACTCGCTTCACCCGATAAGGGCCTTCCCACTTCAAGGCCAACTTGTTTGAATTCTTGGCAGATCGAACGCCGCCAAGAACAAGGTCGCCTTCCTCGAGACTTCTCGCACTAACTCAAGGTTATGGTAGCGACGCAAAGCTTGTCAGAAGCGAGCAGCTCGCGACAATGCCTCGAAGACGATCCTCCTCAAGGAGCAGCGTCATCTTGTCGCAGCCTGCTCTTGCTCAAGCTCATCATAAGCGAGCACTCGAGGTGATCCGTGATAACGAAGTTCCGTGGGGAGAACTGCCTCGCTCCATAGACTAGGAGCAAAGGGTGTCCGCCGGTGGCTCGATTTGGCGTCAGCCCCGACGACCAAAGAACCACCGCAGCTCCTCGATCCAGCTTTCTTCCGCACTTGTGCAGCTCGTCAAAAGTTCTGGTCTTGAGCCCGCAAGAGCACTTCAAAGATTTGCCCTCTCTCGCTTGACCGTTGCTTCTTGGGTGAGCAACAGAAGCAAAGCAGACCTTGGCGCCAAGATCTTGGACGTACTGCATGAAGGTGCGACTCATAAATTGTGTGCCGTTGTCGGTGATGATCCTGTTAGGGATTCCGAAACGGCAAACAATCGACCTGAAGAACTTGATCACGACCGTGCCGCCACCTTCCTCATCGCTTCCACTTCCGCCACTTTGTGAACTTGTCGATGGCAACGCATAAGTACTCAAAGCCCCGACAGCTCGGGGAAGGGGCCGAGGATGTCGAGCCCCTGCATCAAAAATGGCCAGGATAAAGGGATCGCCCGGAGAGCTTGAGCTGGCTGGTGTATCTGCTTGGAATGGAACCGCACGCTTCACACTTGGTTACTTGTGCGCTTGCATCCCGGAGGGTTGTCGGCCAAAGAAACCTTGCCGGAACGCTTTGCCGCAAGTGCTCGTGCCAATGTGGTGACCACATATGCCTCCGTGTATCTTCGCCAACAGCTTTTGTCCGCCTTCCCCGAATACACTTCAATTTCACACCGTTGAGTCTTCTTCTGCATAAAGATGCCGTCGACAAACCGGTACATACTTGACCGCCGCTACTCTTTCGCTTCTTCTTGCTCTTCGGAAGTTCTCCTGTCTCAAGGAAATGGACAATCTGCTGCGCCCATGCCGGAGCTTGTGGCTCGACAACAAGGACTAAAGGCACATCTGCTGCCGCGGGAACATCAGCCTTCCACGGCAAGGACCTCGAGGCCATGCCGAGCTTGATGTTCCCCGCAAGCTTGCCGGAGCAAGACTTGTCGGGAGCGCCTCGCTTCAACGTAAACAAATCTTCGTGGCTTGCTCGGAGCAGACCGCCTCAAAGACTGTTGGTGTTGATCTTGGGACCTTCGCAACGACGGCTTCGAAGCTGCCGGAAAGTAGTCACCAGAGACCAACTTCCTCTTCTTGCTTTGTCCAGCTTGATGGTGTTACGGTTGGTTGAGTCAGCTTGAGCACGAAGATCCCTGGTTCCATTGTGCAACTTAAGTGCAGCGCACTTTGACAGCCACAAGAATATCATTCTCGAGCTCTTGGAACAAGTTCCGCTTGTGCCGTCAAAGTGCTCTTCTAGCTTCCTCACTTCATCAACGTAGGCTTCCATCAACGGACTCGTAATCTTTGTTCACTTGGCGGACGCATAAGTTGCGAGTCACCCCCGACAAATAAGCTTTTTGATCCCAAGGTCCATCATGATCTCGAGACCGATAAGCAAACCTTCATACTGCAGTATTGTTTGTTGCTTGCTCCTTGGGAAAGTGCATCCGACTACATACTTGAGGTGCTCTCCGTGGGTGCGATAAGCAAGACGCCGCACCGGGCGCCTTTGCAGCGAGAAGGCACCATCAAAGTACATCAGCCACTCTTTGCTTGCTTCCTTGACGGGAATGCTCGCCTCCGAATCTTCATCCGGGCGCTACGCCCATTCTGCTATGAATTCTGCCAACGCCTACTTTGGATAGTTGATGTGCTTTCAAACTTGAGACCAAAGCTTGACAGTTCCAAAGGCCCACTCAACAATCCCGCCTGCTGCTTCTGGATTCTACAAGATCCTCTTCAAATAAGCGAGTGACGATCGTGGATCTCATGTGCTTGGAAGTAATGGCGCATCTTTCTCGAGGCCATGAGGAGGCCGAAAAGCAACTTCGCACACCTGAGTACTCTTGACCTAGCCCCCTCGCAGGAGGGAATCGACAAAGTAGATCGGGCGCTGCACCATCCTTTTCTCGCATCTGGTCATGCGCTCAAGGTGGATTCGCCCTTATCGGGACCAGAGCTCGCCGGCGGCTTCCCCCGCTTATCGCTGGATGTGCTTGCCGTGGTTGCTAGCTCACATCCGCCTCCCTCTCCGCTACTAACGCAGCACTAACCACTTGATTGGTTGCTGCTATATATAGCAAAGAACTTCTCTTGTGGCTTAGGTGAGACAAGTGTTGGAGTGGAGGACAGGTATCTCTTCAAGTCTCTGCAGCGCAGCCTCCGCTTCGGGAGTCCATTTCATTGGACCTGCCTTTTTCAAAATCTTGAAAATGGTAGGGCGCTGCTCAGCAGACCTAGAAATAAACTCGCCGAGAGCAGCTACGCGAACCGCAAGTCTTCGTGACATCCTTGACGCGCTTTGGTGCTTCAATCTGCTCAATGGCCTTGATCTTGTCGGGATTAGCTTCAATCCTCGTTGAGACATGAAGAACCCGAGAAGCTTGCCGGAAGGGACTCCAAACACGCACTTCGGGGTTGAGCTTGAGGTTGATCTTGCGCAGATTTGCAAAGGTCTCGGCCCAAATCTTGAACAAGAGTTGCTTTGTTCTTGCTTTTGACCACTATGTCATCCATGTAGTCTTCTACATTTATGTGCATTTATGCGGCTCAAAAGCCGCCATGGACTACCCTTGCAAATGTTGAACCAGCATTCTTCAAACCGAAAGGCATCCGTATGAAACAAAGATGTGCCACATGGTGTAATGAATGCGGTCTTCTCCTCATCTTCTTCAGCCATGAAGATCTGATGGTATCTCGAGTATGCATCAAGAAACGAAAGCAAATCACATCCAGCCGTGGAGTCAACAATCTGGTCAATGCGCTGGAAGGAAATGGATCTTTGGGACAAGCTTTATTAACATCCGTGAAGTCAATACAAAGTCTCCATTTTCCATTTGCTTTGGCGCACGACTACGTGATTGGCCAACCACGAGGATGGAGCACCTCCCGACAAGGCCTGCTTGCTTCAGCTTCTTGATCTCTTCTGCTATGAATTCTTGGCGTTCCACAACTTGCTTCCTGACTTTTTGCTTAACGGGCCGTGCATGAGGACAATCGGCCAGGCGGTGCTCAATCACTTCCCTGGGAACAGCGGGGATGTCAGACGGTTGCCATGCAAACACGTCGACATTCGTCCGCAGGAAAGCAACGAGCGCGGCTTCCTATTTAGGGTCGAGAGAGGCACTGATGGTAAAGGTACCACCAGTGCCGTCCTCCTTGGCGGGCACCTTCTTGGTCTTTGGCGGAGCCACCATCTTCTTGCACTTGCCGGTGGAGCTCGATGGTGCGTCCTCGACGGTAGCGCAGCACCAAGAGGTGCGCTTGCCGGAGTAAGCATCGAGCCTTTATGGACTTGGACTTTGTCTTCTTCCCCGGAGCTTCAGCGGCAAGTGTTTGGCAATCTGTCGCGCTGCTGCATCCCGGTAGATCTTGTCGGCACAGATAAGGGCATCCTTCTTGTCGCCATGGACAGAGATGACGCTTATCGGGCCCGCATCTTGAGTAAGTTGTAGGCGTAGTGAGAGGCTGCCATGAACTTGGCGAAAGTGCGGGACGGCCAAGTATCCCATTGTAAGGCAATGGGAAATCGGCAACGTCGAATGTGACCCTCTCAGTCCTAAAGTTCAGCTCACTGCCAAATGTGACCGCAACGTAATCTTCCCTTCGCTTGCTCCTTCCCGGATTGATTCCTTGAAGGTGCCGGTCTCTTCGAGCTCGCTGTCAGGGATTTGAAGCTTCTAGAGCACCGCGGAGGAGATCAGGTTCAAGCCAGCCCCGCCATCAACTAGCATCTTGGTGACCTTGAGGTTGCGGATGGTTGGTGAGACCAACATCGGCAAGCACCCGACCGCAGTTATGCGATCGTGGTGGTCCTCAATATGAAAGACGATAGGCGTCTTGGACCACTTCAGCGACTATGCGTGACTCTCACGGATGGTTCCGCTGCATTGACCTCCCGCATCCACCGCTTGAGTTGGCGGTGGAGGTATGCAGGAAGCACCTCACAACACAGAGGACCTCCGTGGCTTTCTCAAACTCCCGCTCATCGGTGTCGCTGCCTTCCATATCTTCGCCGTCATCATCATCTTCATCCTTGTCGCGCCGCTGGAGGTCTGCCTCTTGCCGTTGCTTGGCCTTGCCGCTGTGTCCTCCCCCGGCCGGACGCTTGCTTGCTTCCCCGCACCTTCCTCGGCCTTCTCCTTGTCGCTACCGGGCCAGACTCAGCCCTCTCATTGTTCGACAAGCTGCTCGACCTTCTTGCAGCTCGAGGTCGTGGGCCCTTGGTGCGGTGGATCTTGCAAGATCGCTTGTCGGAGCCGCCCCGCTTGTCGGGCGTCGCCACCGACCGGTGGTTGGCGCTGGCCGCAACCTCCTTGCTGGAGCCACCAGCCTTGGCGTTCTTGTCGCCACCTCCGTTGCCGGACTGCTCAATAGCTAGCACTTCTCTACCTTTCTTCTTCCTGTTGCCTCGCCACCGGCCCTTCTTTGCCGGGGCGGTCTCCTCACTGTCAGATCCTGCTTCCGCATTCTCTCCCCTGGAGTCTCCTCCCTTCCTCAAGGCACACTTGTCGGCCAAGGCGCATAGCTCATCGGGACGTCCTTGACTTTGCACATCGCCATCTCCTCCTCATCCCGCGGTTCCGCACATTCTCGATGAAACGCGCTGATCACCGCGGTGGTGGACATCCGGGATGTTGTAGTGCACACGGCTGAATCTCTGAATGAACTTGTGCAGGACTCTCCTTCCTTCCGGCGAAGCAGATGAAGGTCACTCTCTTGGCTATGAGGTTTGTGGCCACCTGTGAAGGCGCCAACAAACCGATGGCACAGATCTGCCCAAGAGGATATGGAGCTGTCCGCAAGTGCATGAGCCAAGATCCGACGTTGGGCTTGAGCACGAAGCGGGAAGTAGTTGGCGAGGATCTTGTCGTCCCGTCCCCCCGCAGCCTGCACCGCGATGGTGTAGATGCCGAGGAACTCCGACGGATGCGCCCCGCCATCATACTTCTTCTAAGACGCCTGGTTTGAAGTTTTTTCGGCTGGGCCATCGGACTTGCCGCAGCTCACGAGTGAACGCAGGGCAACTCATCACAGACGGCAAGTCGCCTGCTCCTCCGGCGCTGCATGTCAACAGAAGGCCCAGCGCTTGTCGGATCGACGTCAGCGCTTCTCTCCGGCGCCGATGCGAAGTTCGAGCGCCCTCTTGTTGTCGCCATGAAGAACTTGGCGCTGATCGCGGCGAGCTCATGGATCCGGCGACGCGGTGGAGTCGCTGCCGAGGTGGGATCCGGTGAGTCGGCGGTCTTGGCCTTCGTGGCGGAGAGTGCATGGTGGTTGCACCTCCGACAGCCTGCCGCCACCGGCTCGCGTTTTGTCGCCTTGCCGCGCAATGATGGCGTTGGTTGCCGCGAGCGCCGCCGCTGGCAAAGCCGATGAGACTCGATAGTGGCCCTCCACTCGTCGAATTTTGTTGGCCGCTGGAGGGTAGTCGAGGAGAAGCTGAGCTCTTGCCGCAGCTTCGCTGGAGTAGTGGGTGGCATTGGCGAACGGTGCGAGGAGCGGATATGCTCGGACTTCTAACTACGTTAGAAGGAGCAGCACCGCCCAGCGACCGTATCTCACTCGTGCCAAAGATGTTGGCGCCGCATGCTGGTCTTGAGGGTCTCGATCCAACGAACGTATGGCGTTGTGAACGCCATGACGTTGTTGGTCCCGCCTCCCGAGATGGGCGCTGGGATGCGCGGACGCCGAGGCTTGCGGGGCCTTGTCCTTGGACTTGGCGACGTCGCCAACACCTTCGTCGGGCGCCGTTTCTCCGCCAGCTGTTCGCCCCACCACCCGTTTGCTACAGTGAGGGTGGGTACAACGCGGACGGCTCTGCTGCCGCCGAAGCCTTCTTCTTCGGTGGCATGATGGGGAAGATGTTGAGGACGCTGCTCGTGTGAACGCCGGATCAGATTCACACGGCCTCGACGCCTACCCGGGCGCGCCAAAGATGTCGGGAGGCTGATCGCACTCCACGAACACCTATGGGGCCGGGCGGACCAGGCCCCTTTGTGGTTCGGAGGGGGCGGAGATCGCATCGAAGAGCGGATCAAGGCAAGGCACACGAAAGCAGTTTACCCAGCTTCGGAGCTCTCCGAGAGATAAAACTCCTACCGCTGCTTGTTTGATGTATTGTGTTCTTGCTAGGGAGCGTCGCGAGCTACAAAACCTAGCGTGAGCGTATCTGGTCTATAGTGAGTCGAATGAACCGAAACTCGAACCTCCTCTACGCTATGCATGGGCCTCCTTTTATATGCTCAAGGGTCTCCGATGTGTGGCAACATAGGCGAGGGTACAAATGTAAAAACAGGAGTTGGTATACCTACTCGAACAAAGGTACAAAGGTAAAATACCTAACTCGACGGCAAGGGACAAAAGCAATAAATGCCCGCCGCTGTCGCCCAAACAAAGGCAACAGAGACCGTCAGTGTGCCTCCGCCGCCACGATGGCAAGCTTGTCGGCGCCGCTTAGCGCTGCTCTCCGCTGGCTGCCTGACCTCGACACGCCGCATGGAATAGTCCCATGGCGACACGTCACTGGATGAGCCGAGCGGAGATGGAGAGAGGTTGCTTGTCGCGCAAGCGCTTTTCCGTGGGTCAATCCTTGTCGCGTCCGGAGGCTTGTCGCGCCCGAGCCTTCCCGGCAAGCTCCTCTTGTCGGGGCCTTGTCTTCGTGATGCCTTGGGTGGCCTTCCCGGCAAGCTCCTCTTGCCGGGCCTTGTCTTCTTAATCAAATACTTTGTTCTTGAATGGCTCCAAAGGAGCCACGGAGGATCTTGGCAAGTGATGAGGCAAACCCTGCCGCTGGGTGTCAGAATCGTCTGCAGGCACGAGTACGGGATACTAGGGTACCCCTACTCTAGTACACCGACATATGGTATGATTGTTGTTCTTGTGTCCTACGGACTGAACCCTCCGGTATATATAGTCACCGGAGGGGGCTAGGGTTACACAGAGTCGGTTACAATGGGAGGAGATCTATATATCCGTATTGCCAAGCTTGCCTTCCACGCCAAGGAAAGTCCCATCCGGACACGGGACGAAGTCTTCAATCTTGTATCTTCATAGTCCAAGAGTCCGGCCAAAGGTTATAGTCCGGCTATCTGGACACCCCCTAATCCAGGACTACCTGAGTAGCCCCTGAACCAGGCTTCAATGACGACGAGTCCGGCACGCAGATTGTCTTCGGCATTGCAAGGAGGGTTCCTCCTCCGAATACTTCATAGAAGATTTTGGACACGAGGATCGTGTCCGGCTCTGCAAAATAAGTTCCACATACTACCGTAGAGAGAATAATATTTACACAAATCTAATCTGCTGACGTATCCTGTAGCATGACATCACACCACAGCTAAGCCTTTATTCGAATCGTTTTTGTTGTCCCACCTCAGCGCGTTTCGCGAGGCAGTTTCCTTGGCACGTCTTGTCGAAGCAGAGATCATGTCCCCTTATCACGGGATTCTCATCAATACGGGTGTGGGTAACCCAACCGTGACATTGATCATGGCGCTTGGGGGATAAGCAAGTTTACCAGGCTGGTGGGGACGCATAGTTTCGTCCGCCCATATAAGAGGATATGGATTCACCCTTTCATCCACGCCTTTTTCCTCCTTTGCTCATCCATCTTCGCACACTCGAGCTCCAGCACCCCAGTCCGAATTTCCCACCTCGACCTTCTCCAACCATGTCCGGAGCGGGAGGCAGGTGGATGGTCTCCTCCGTCACGGAGGGACACATCAAGAAGCTGAGGAGAGCCAGATACTTGCCCGACGACATCGCGCACCGGCTCCCAGGTGAGGGGCAGCTCATCCCCACCCCCAGGCCCCATGAGAGGGTAGTGTTCCTCACCCATTTCCTCCGCGGACTGGGCTTCCCTCCACCCATTCGTCCGGGGGCTCATGTTCTACTACGGCCTGGACTTCCACCATCTGGCCCCGAACTTCATCCTCAACATCTCGGCGTTTATCGTCGTGTGCGAGGCCTTCCTCTGCATCCAGCCCCACTTCGGCTTATGGCTGAAGACCTTTAATGTCAAGTCGAAGGTAGTGAGCGGCCGCCAGGCGGAGTGCGGAGGCGCCATGGTGGGCAAGATGACCAACATCAGATGGCTTGAGGGCTCCTTCGTGGAGACCATAAAGGGGTGGCAATCGGGGTGGTTCTACATCACCGAGCCGCGTTACCCTGTATGGGTAGCGGCCCCCGAGTTCCGATCTGGCATCCCCACGCGGCTCACCTCCTGGCAAGAGAATGGCCTGTCTTGGGGTAGTTCGGGAGAGCTGACCAGACTCCAAACATGTGTCCAAAACCTAGTGAGCACGGAGCTCAAACTCATCAATGTAGTCCAGGTCATGCTCATCCGCCGGATCCTCCCGTGTCAACAACAGGCTTTCAACTTCTGGGAGTTCGACCCAGCCCAGCACCGAACTCTGAACAGGCTCTTCAACACAATGCACGAAGATGCCTGGAAGGTGCTATTCAAGGGCGCCGAGGTTCGTCCTCCCACAACCGAGGATCGCGGGTTCTGCGTGAAGCGCCAAGCCAGCGCGGTAAGCTGTTTTACCTCTTACAGGATATTTGTCTTTCATAGTTTGACTCTATGCGGGATCTAAGCCCCCATACCTTTGACAGGACTGGCAGAAGACGGCCGGACAGATCAACTGTCCGGCTCCTTTGCCTGAAGGCCCAGCAGACGCCCGCTTGGCGGAGCTGCTGGTTCCGGCACCTTACGTGGTGCCGGAGAAGAAGGCCAAGAAGAAGGCCACGGGAACCCGGAAGAGTTCCCGGCGCCTGGTGGTGTCGGACTCGTCGTCCGATGATTCCGAGGCCCACTCCTCCCATGAAGACGAGGAGGAGGAAAGAGAGGTTTCTTCCCTAGCAGGGAGAGAGAAGAAAAGAAAAGCCGCCACAACTTGGGAGGCCGGAGGGTCCAAGAAGGGAAGGACCCTTCCGCCGGACTACTCCACCAACGCTGCCGACAGCGAAGAGGAGTGGCCGCCAGGCCAAGCCTCGGGCGGTCAGAAGTATTCGAACACCAGAGTGACTCATAGTGTTCCTTTATTGCACAGCTTCTCCTGATGCCGAATATAATTATGCAGTCAGCACAAAGCCCGGCTCGACGTGTCGTCGAGCGGTTCCTTGGGTTCGTCGGATGTGAACAACACTTCACTTTTGGCCGCCTCCTCCCCTCATCCTACGGATAATGCCGAGGTGTTTTCTCAGGGGGTTCCCAACCGAGGGGAGGTAGTCCTGGAGGCGCCACAAGGCGACATCCCGGACTCCAGGCGCAAAGGGGGCAAGACTCCCAAGGGCTCCAAGTCCGGCCCTGGGCCGGACACCGCACCAGAACCTTCAGCGGTTCCGGAGTCCGGCAGGCAGCCCCTTGCTAAGAAGGGCAAGCCTACCGCGCCGGTGGCCTCCGTTCAACCAGAGGCACCGGATAACTTGCTGGAGGTGCTTAACGGCGCCTCCATCGACGAGGAGCAACACACAATTATGAGTGCGGTGATCCAGAAAGTTCAGTCCGCCAAGAGCGGGCTGACTGAAGCTTGTGCCAGCCTGCTGACAGGCTTTGAGGTATGTAAAAAATATATGAAAATATTACCGCATAGACAGTAGCCACTGATGCTCTGTTTGGCGTTCACAAAGAAAAGCCGAATAGAGGATCTAATAATATTCGCAGGAGTCTAACATAATTATGTCGATATGCGTATGCAGGTTTCGCTGCTGGCCTCTGCCGCACTGACTGCGGAGGTTGACATGCTGAAGAAGAACCTCGAGAGGTCCGAGCAAGAGCTCGGCCTTGCCAAGAAGCAGCTCGAGGAGAACCAAGGTACGTGATGCCTTGTCTATTTCTGTATAAAAAAGATGCAGTTGCAGAAAATGATAGGATCGTTATTGATGTGCTAGGGGCCACGACCGAGGTGGCGACCCTGAAGCAAGCGCTTTTCGAGGCTGAAAAGAAGGCGGCCACGGAGCGCACCGAGCGGGAGAAACATGAGGCACGGGTTGGCGAGGTGCAGCTAGAGCTCCATGCTCTCGTGAAAAAGCATGAGACTTTGGAGCTGGACTCGAAGACTCGAGAGTCCGAGCTCACCGCGGCCCTTGAAAGCGCCAAGTCTGCCAAGGCCGAAGCCCAGAAAGCCCTCTAGGAAGTTGAGGCGATGAAGAAGATAGCGGCGGGTAAGGCATTCTTTATGCAAAGCAAGCACGTGAAAGTGAATTACTTGTTACTTACCCGAGTACGGAGCTCTCCAGGAGCATTGCAGATTTTCCCCGTAGCGTGTCAGATGCCGCCGCCTTCTACCGGGCCGAGGAGCGGAGCTCGACGGAGAAGGTGTTCTGGTGTCAGTATGCTGAGACCGGACACCCGGTGCCCTTGAGCGACCAGCTGAAGCAGCTGGTCGAGCTCCATAAGTTGGCCGAACAGGCCATGAAGGGTCTCATAGTCCGGCTGTGGCCTGGAGAGGCCATGCCTGGGAGCTACTTTGGGCTGGTGAGGCGGCTGGTGGATGCCTGTCCGTGGCTTGAAGTCATCAAGCGCTCTGTCTGCATCGAGGGTGCCCGCAGAGCGCTTGCCCGTGCTAAAGTACATTGGGGCAAGATGGATGCTGAGAAGCTGGTGAAGGACGGGCCACCGCCGGGCAAGGAGCATCGCCACCCCGAGATGTACTATGAGGGCGTCCTGAAGGGTGCCCGCCTTGTGGCGGATGAATGTTCCAAGGATGTAATATTTGAGTAAACTCGCTCGTGTTATCCTGTACGCTGAAAACTTGTTCATATGCACTATGCAACGCTTGTTTTAATTTAAAATATTACCTTCTATGCGGCCGTTTATTAAATCTGAGAGATTGCGAGTCGTCGGCTTCTGCCCCCATGCCACGAGTGCCGGGGTGTTCGGGATAAACCTGAGCACTCTTTTTCCCATTCTTGGGTCCTTCGAGGGAGGTGCTCAGCACAACGAACAAGGCAATCGGACTATAGTGCGTTATCACTCTCACTTAGCCAGAGCATTCTATAATTTTAAATTTCGGCGAAGCCCCTAGTGTTCGGAAGACCGAGTTCGGGGCGCTATACATGCCTAGGCAAGACAAAGCCGACTCCTCGCTCTAAGTGGCATAAGTCTTTAGGGACTCGAAACCTCTCGAACAATGATCAGCTCTCGCCCTATCATGACAGTCAGTTTTAGCTTTCTCTACTGAGGTGCTTAGCCCAGCTGAATCGGGGCACAATCGCAGTAGTTCTCCCAGTGCTACCTTAGCCGATATAGCGGAACGTAAGGTACCAAAACATGGGAGCCGGGCAAACCCAACTATTGACCAAAGACATGATTCGGAGCTGATGCATATAATGGTATAAGTTCGGAGTGCCGTAGTTATGGAAGTGTTCGGACATCTCACACCGTATTATGGGGTGCTTGAGCCCCTGGCGTATTGACCATTCCAAAGTGTACGGGTGCTAAATGTCATGACTGAACATATATATATAAAAGGAATGAATAGAGAATGCAATAATAAGCTGACGCTAAGCATTGTTTATTTGAAAAAGGTGCATTAAAAGCAGAACGATACAAATAGTGCGATAAGTAGGAGATGGGACTATTTGACATGTCCCCTCCAGGGGCGAGTTGCGGAACGGTATGTAAGACAGGTATTCTGCTCGTTTATAGAGACCACCAGGGAGTTCCATAGTGCGGCGTAGCTTTCTGCCTCCCTGGTTGTTGTATCGTTTGTTCGGCAACTGTGCTGCCGATCAGGTCTTCCGGAGAATGGAGTCCTAAAAGTAAGAAAAAATGACAAAATCGACAGCACCTAGTGCGGTTGAGCCGCGTTTTGGGCATGCCGTGATCATGCCCATCCCCCTGTGCCCATGGTATTTTCAGAGCGTAATTATGTACGCGTAGCACCGATTTCGCCGTTTCGCGAGGGCTGGGGTTGGGGCCGCATTGCTACGCTTGCTCGGAACGTGCCAGGTGGTCTTGTTGTAGGTTACTCTGGGTGCGCTTTACGGTGTCCGGACGTTTTATCGCCGGACTGGAGAATTGCCTTGAGAGGCTTCTTTGTACTTCCATTGCGAGGGCTGCCGTGTGCTCCTCCGTTTGGAGAGAGCGTTCGGTGTTTCCATTGATCGTAATGACTCCTTGAGGCCCTGGCATCTTGAGCTTGAGGTATGCGTAGTGCGGCACCGCATTGAACTTTGCAAATGCGGTTCGCCCGAGCAAAGGCGTGATAGCCATCATGAACGGGACTATGTCGAAGATTAACTCCTCGCTTCGGAAATTATCCGGGGATCTGAAGACCACTTCAAGTGTAACTGAGCCTATGCAGTTGGCCTCTACACCTGGTATGACGCCCTTAAAGGTCGTTTTTTGTGGGTTTAATCCTTGAGGGATCTATGCCCATTTTCCGCACTGTGTCCTGGTAAAGCAGGTTCAGGCTGCTTCCGTCGTCCATAAGGACTCGAGTGAGGTGAAATCCGTCAATGATTGGGTCTAGAACCAATGCAGCAAATCCGCCATGGCGGATACTAGTGGGGTGGTCCCTTCGATCGAAAGTGATCGGGCAGGAGGACCATGGGTTGAACTTTGGGGCGACTGGCTCCAACGCGTATACATCCCTTAACGCACGCGTCCGCTCCCTCTTGGGGATGTGGGTTGCGTATATCATGTTCACCGTCCGCACTTGTGGGGGGAAACCCTTCTGTCCTCTATTGTTCGGCGGCTAGGGCTCCTCCTCGTCGTTGCTATGTAGCCCCTTGTCTCTGTTTTTGGCATTTAACTTGCCGGCCTGCTTGAACACCCAAGAATCCCTGTTGGTGTGATTGGCTGGCTTTTCGGGGGTGCCATGTATCTGACACGAGTGATCGAGTATACAGTCCAAACTGGATGGGCCCGGAGTGTTTCTCTTGAATGGCTTTTTGCGCTGACCGGGTTTGGAGCCTCTGAATCCGGCATTAACTATCGTATCCTCAGCATTGTCGCTGTTAATGCAGCGCTTGTGCTTGTTGCGACGCGACCTGCCATTTCTGTCCTTGGTATCCGAATTACCAGGGTTCTTTGACATCTTATTCCTGTGAGCCAGCCAGCTGTCTTCTCCTGCGCAAAAACGGGTCATAAGTGTCGTGAGGGCTGCCATGGATTTCGGCTTTTCCTGTCCAAGGTGCCGGGCAAGCCACTCGTCGCGGATATTATGCTTGAAAGCCGCTAGGGCCTCTCGCTACCGGACAATGATTTATTTGGTTTTTCTTGGTTAGGAACCGTGGTCTGTAATTGTCCGCCGATTCCTCTAGCTGCTGAATTATGTGGCTCAGGTCATCGACGTCTGGTGGTCGCACATAGGTGCCCTGGAAATTGTCGAGGAATGTGGCTAGCAGGTCTTCCCAACAACCAATGGATTCTGCTGGCAAGCTGTTAAGCCAATGCCGAGCTGGTCCTTTAAGCTTGAGTGGGAGGTATTTGATGGCGTGTAGATCATCGCCACGGGCCATGTGGATATGAAGGAGATAGTCCTCAATCCATACCGCAGGATCTGTCGTGCCATCGTATGATTCGATATTTACGGGTTTGAAACCCTCTGGGATCTGGTGATCCATTACTTCATCTGTGAAGCATAGCGGGTGTGCAGCACCTCTGTACTGGGCTATATCACGACGTAGCTCGAATGAGTTTTGTCTGCTGTGTTCGGCCCGGCCGGAGTTACTTTTACTGTACCCGGCGTGATGCTTATCGCCTCGCGGTCGTGGGCGCCCACGCGATCCGTAGAACGATCTTGTTTGTCTTGCTTTATCCTCCAACATATCTCGCAGGTCTAGCGCATTTCCCCATGCCTTGGTATTTTTTGAGCGGCGCCGGGGTGCAGCTTGAGTTGTGGGCCGAGAGGCCTCTCTGTCGCGGCCACGAGGTGGCCGGTCAGCCGCGTCATGCGTTGGATATGTAGGTTTAGATGCTTCCTCCTCTAATCGGGGTAGCAACTTGCGCTTTGGGTAGCTCTTGGAGGGGCGTTCGAGTTCGTATTCCTCGGCCGCAAGGACTTCAGTCCATCTGTCGGCTAGCAAGTCTTGATCAGCTCTAAGCTATTGCTGTTTTTTCTTAAGGCTACTTGCCGTTGCCATAAGCCTGCGCTTAAAGCGCTCTTGCTCGACGGGATCCTCAGGCACGACAAATTCGTCATCGCCGAGGCTTGCCTCGTCTTCGGAGGGAGGCATGTAATTATCATCCTCTTCCTCGCTGTCTACCTCTCTCTCAGGGGGGCTGGCTTCTCCATCCTCCTGTGCTGAATCTTGCTGGAGGGAATTGTCTTCGGCACTGTCCGGGGTGTTATTATCTCCCGTGCCGGTATCACCGTTTTTGCTTTGGTGGGACTTAGAGCGGCGCCACTGACGCCGGCGCTTAGGTTGCTTCTTGGAGGGGTCATCCCCCGCTGTTCCGTCGCCATTGCTTTCTTTGGGTGTATCCACCATGTATATGTCATATGACGAGGTGGCTTTCCAGTGCCCTATAGGCGCTGGTTCTCGTTCGCTCTCCTACATCATCGCCCATACCGCCGATGTCTTCGGAGTCGAAGTTCAGCATGTTGGTTAAATAATCGACATTGGCTATGAAGTGGGTGGTGGGTGGGCGCCGAATTTCTTCGTCAGTCTGCATCCCAATCTCGCCGGTCATAATCCGCCGTAACTCTCCCGACAAAGAGAGAGACCTTAGTGAATTGAGAATGTCGCCAAGGGCGAAAAGTCGAAAGATATCTGCGGCGGTGAACTCCATGATCGGCGCCCAATCGGATTCGATTGGCAGGGGCGCGGAGGGTTCAGAGTCCGGAGAAGAGTCCGGCAATGTGGAGTCACGGGCCCCGCGAAGGATAAGGTTGGTGTTCGGCTCGATCGCCGTTGAGACTGCAGCCCCCGCAGCTGGGTCTAGCCACCCGCCCTCGGTCGGCGCAGTTGGCTCCGAGCTAAAGGTCGGAGCGGATGCGGGTGCGGCCTCCAGGGCACTGTTCGGCGGCAGAGCTAAATCATGCCCATCGTGACAGTGCGGCGCGCTCAGCTGTGGCTCGAATCCGTCGAAGATCAAGTCTCCACGGATGTCGGCCATATAGTTCGAACTTCCAAATTTGACCTGATGGCCCGGGGCGTAGCCTTCAATCTGCTCCAGTTGGCCAAGCGAATTAGCCCGCAGTGCAAAGCCACCGAACACGAAGATCTGTCCGGGGAGAAAAGTCCCACCCTGGACCGCATCGCTGTTGAGGATCAGAGGAGCCATCGGGCCTAAAGATGACGACACAGTGGAACTGTCAATGAAAGCACCAATGTCGGTGTCAAAACCGGCGGATCTCGGGTAGGGGGTCCCGAACTGTGCGTCTAGGCGGATGGTAACAGGAGACAAGGGACACGGTGTTTTTACCCAGGTTCGGGCCCTCTCGATGGAGGTAAAACCCTACTCCTGCTTGATTAATATTGATGATATGGGTAGTACAAGAGTAGATCTACCACGAGATCAGAGATGCTAAACCTAGAAGCTAGCCTATGGTATGGTTGTTGTTCTTGTGTCCTACGGACTAAACCCTCCGGTTTATATAGACACCGGAGGGGGCTAGGGTTACACAGAGTTGGTTACAATGGGAGGAGATCTATATATCTGTATTGCCAAGCTTGCCTTCCACGCCAAGGAAAGTCCCATCCGGACATGGGACAAAGTCTTCAATCTTGTATCTTCATAGTCCAAGAGTCCGGCCAAAGGTTATAGTCCGGCTATCCGGACACCCCCTAATCCAGGACTCCCTAACTTGCAATGGGAGAAGTGCTTAGCTTTGGGTTCAATCTTATGTGTCATTTCCCAAAGGATGTTAGGGCAGCAAGACACGTATTGTATTGTTGCCATCGAGGATAAAAAGATGGGGTTTATATCATATTGCATGAGTTTATCTCTCTACATCATGTCATCTTACTTAAAGCATTACTCTGTTCTTATGAACTTAATACTCTAGATGCATGCTGGATAGCGGTCGTTGTGTGGAGTAATAGTAGTAGATGCAGAATCATTTAGGTCTACTTGTCGCAGACGTGATGCCTATATACATGATCATACCTAGATATTCTCATAACTATGCTCAATTTTATCAATTGCTCAACAATAATTTGTTCACCCACCGTAATACTTATGCTATTTTTAGAGAAGCCACTAGTGAAACCTATGGCCCCCGGGTCTATTTTCCATCATATTAATCTTCCAACACTTAGTTATTTTTATTATTGCCTTTTATTTTACTTTGCATCTTTATTATAAAAATACCAAAAATATTATCTTATCATATCTATCAGATCTCACTTTCGTAAGTGACCGTGAAGGGATTAACAACCCCTTTATTGCGTTGGTTGCGAGGTTTTTATTTGTTTGTGTAGGTGCGAGGGACATGAGTGTGGTCTCCTACTGGATTGATACCTTGGTTCTTCAAAAACCGAGGGAAATACTTACGCTACTTTACTGCATCACCCTTTCCTCTTCAAGGGAAAACCAACGCAGTGCTCAAGAGGTAGCATCACCGTATACCATCATAAGATGAACTTGAAATTAGTAGTTTCAACTAGTTACACAATATAGGCAAGTTGAGGTTTGTTTAGCGTGCGTTGTGTTGCCTCCAACTATAACGAGGCCCTTTGACTTGAGGTACGATCTTACCTAAAAGTGCAAGTGGCACTTAGACTATTTTGGTGTGATGACAAGGTGGTTAGTTTAACTAATATCGGTTACTAAAGTTTATCTCAGGATATTGGTTCCAAGTGCTCCACGATGGAGAGGTGCGACCCCCCATTTCAAAAAGGACAAAGGCGTGGTCTTTCGGCGCTTCGAAGGTTTTAGTCGTTGGTTTGCTTCGAGTCATAGGAAAGACCGCACTATTAAGAGGGGTTTGTCTGGATGAAGGTTGTGTGGGAATGCCATCGCCGAACCTTACTCTCTTAACCTACCCACTCCTACCACCTAAAAACCTAGTGTGTGTGCTAGTGGTACTCAGAAAGTTTGCAACAGAAATTTACTGGGTACCCCGTGCGCACGGGGTCTTTTGACACCCGTGTGCAAGGGGCACCACAGAATCTCAGGAAGACCCTGCGCCCACGGGTCTTTTGACCTGCTGCAAGACTGGGTACTTTGTAAACTCTTCGAGTACCCTGCAAGACGGGTCAAAAGACCCCGTCTTGCACGGGGTGGTGTGAAACTCTTCGAGACTTCTCTGCGCAAGACGCTGCTGCTTAGCCTCAGGCAAGACGGGATGCAACGGGCAGAATTCCCCACCCGGCCAAGAAGACTATATATATGCCCTTCTTCCACTTCCAACCTCTAACCCTAATGTCTTGTTGAGCTCCACCATTGCTAAACTCCATTTTGCTCAATACTCTCAATCCCTCCACCCAAACTTGTTGAAACTTTGAGGGTTGGGAGAGCAAGACCCGATCTACAACTTGACCAAACCAAATTGCGTTCCCCGCAACATTTATTCCCCATTGACTTGTTATTCTTGGAGCTTGGGCTCCTAGGCGGCTAGAGGTTCCTCCGGAAGCTTCCTTGCTTGTGGTGTGCTCCGGAGAAGTTTGTAAAGGTGTGGTGGTCGCCTTCAAGACCAACCCCGAGTGATTCGATGCTCATCCGTTGGGGGTGACTCGAAGGAGATTACGGTGAGCCTCCGGTGGCATTCCGCAAGCTTTGGCTCCGGCACCGCTCCAAACGGAGAGTAGCTCTTCCCCAAGGAAGAGTGAACTTCGGGATAAAGTCCGCGTCCTCGTTTCACTTGTGGTTAATCCTTTCCCGCACCTTACTTAGTTTTTGTATGCTTGTTGGCTTGCTACTTAGTTTGTTTCCTAGCATATTTATCTTGGAGCTTGCTTGTCATATAGGTTTCATTCACCTAGTTGCATATCTAGTGAACTCTTTTATCCGCTAAGCCTTAAAAACGACAAGAAAGATTAGAATTTGTAGTCTCCTATTCACCCCCTCTAGTCGATAGTATTGATCCTTTCAATTGGTATCAGAGCCTCGTGCTCTAATATAAGGTTTTACAACCTTAGAGGATATGGTCGATCTAGGGAATGAGGGAGGTGGTGCACCCGTTGCAGGGGATGTTCAAAACCTACCCTCCCCTGTCATGCCGAGGCACTTCGTGCTCACAAGGTTCCCGCCCTCCCATCGACCTGAGTGTCCCCTTGACTGTGGCCGATATTATTTCAATGTTTGCGGACCTCAAAGCCTCTATTCTGAAAGAGGTTCGGTCCTCGGTCAAGGAGGAAATTGATGATCGCTTGAAGCCATCAACATCCGCATCAAACTCGTTTGATCCAAATGACGTTCATGATGCGGATGACTCGAGGGAACCTCTTGCTTCTCCGGCTCGTACTCAAGTTCCCAAGTACAATGCCGTGGAACCCTTTTACTCTCCTCAACCTTTGCAACATCCTCGCATTAATCTGTTTGCTAAGTGGAAGCTAGATATGGAGTCTCACATGCCCAGTGCTTCAACTCAATTGTGGTGGATTATGGTCAATGGGTTCAACCCCAAGGACCCAATGAATCTCACTCCAAGGGAAGCGGTTGATAACCAACTCAATGCAACCGCACACAACATGCTACGCACCGCTGTGACCGAAGACTATAGTGACTCCATTGCTCTTCTCAAAACCGCAAAGGAAATTTGGGATTGCCTTGAGAAGGCTCTTGAAGGATATGAAGCAATTCGAAGATCTCGGTTGGCTTTGCTCAAGCAAGAAGTCAATCTCTTCATGAGGAATGAGGGTGAGTCCGCAGAAGAGGTTTACCGAAGGTTGAAGTCCCTTGTGCTCAACTTGAGAACCTTTGGGTGCACTTGGGTAAATGATGATTTCATCAAGGACAAGTTCTTAGATGTTATGGTTCTCACGGAACATACCATGGTCATGATGGTTCATCAACGTCCGGACTATCACAAGTTGACCGCGGCTCAAGTTGTTTCCGCTTTCTCTACCCATGTTCTTTTGGAAACCAAGTCCAAGAAAACCTTTGCAATAGCTCAAGCAACCAAGAACTCCAATCTTGATTTGAAGGCCAAGAAAGTGATAAGCCAACCCTCAAGGGAGGAAGAAGTGAGTGACGAGATATGTGAGGAGGACACTGACACCTTGTGCCCGACAAATGATTTTGCAGAAGACTTGGCACTCTTAGTCAAGAAGTACTCGGGGACTATCGGGGATATACCCCGCGGTATGACCCGGCCGGAGTTGTAAACCGGCTGGGACTTGGTAAACCGGCGGATGTTAAACCGGCGGACAGGTAAGACAGATGGCTATGACGGACGGTAAACCGGCAGGTGGTAAACCGGCAAGTGTTAAGGCAGGTGGTAAACCGGCAGGAGTTAAGGCAGACCATCTTAAACCGGTAGACCATCTTAAACCGGCAGATCATCTTAAACCGGCAAACAGTGATAACTGGGTTGCCAGGGGTTATGAGGCCCGAGATGTTATGAAGCCCAAGATGTTAAGAAGCCCATGAAGATAAGTTAGAATAGTTAAGTCTTAAGTCCGAGTTGGACTCTACATGTAACCCGCCTCTTCAACATATATAAGGAGGGGTAGGGCTCCCCAAAGAGGGACAAGCTACAAGCAAGAAGAAACAATCTTAGGGCTAGACACAAGGAGGAGAGCGGTTTACGGCGACTCCCTCGTGATGATAATGAGACCTAGCCTCAAACAGCATGTAGGGTTGTTACCGGATAATGTTTCCCGGGGCCCGAAGCTGTCTAAATCCCTGTCTTGTGTTGCGTCTCTCGATTCCGCTCAACCCCTCTCAAGCTATCACATAGATGCGTTGGCCTCACGACTAAGTCCTCACCCTAGGACATCTGCCGTGACAATTCCACGACAGTTGGCGCCCTCCGTGGGGCTACGCACGGTGGTGTTGAGTTCTTGGAGGGATTGTTTTTTCAGGATTCGAGAAGTTCACAGTTGTTTGGATGAAGGAAAGCCGGTTTTGGAAGGACCTACAATCGACTATGAGTTCGCCGGATCAAGATCAGAAATTCCGCCCTGACGATTTCCACGTTCGTGACCCGGAGAAGACGGCCACGACCCGTGGCTGGACTGGACTCCGCCTTCCATCCGAGTCACTGCTGCGCCTCATCTCCCGTCCGTGTCGTCATCGCCAAGTGACCCACTTTGCCTTCGTCTGCATCCACCAAGCACCTGATTGGTTCTTTGTCAAATCTGAGACAGCTAGTTATATCTGGCTCTTGGTCCGGTTAAAAAAAGGGAAGGTACCAGTGACCCGGCGGGGGTTATCCAATCACCACGACCCGGAGGAGGAGTCGGGCGTGCCTCTGCTTCAAGCTAGCTTTGCCAGCACCTTCATCTCGTTGTTCTATGCTTCCACCAGCAGAGAAACCGACAAACCGCCACGACCATGCGATGTGGTTAAAACGCCATCTGGCCAGTCTGCCTCCAATGCATCGGGCCGCCTCCGTCTCCACCGGTTGCCTCTTGCACGTTCGCCGTCTCCGGTGCGCCGGGCGACTCCCGCATCCGGCGTTGCTGCGTCTCAAACCACCGCTGCTCTAATCCGCCGTACCTGCCGGTGCCCGTGCGAACTGAGTCGCCGAGCTTCAACGCCCAACCCGCCACCGGTCGCATAGCCGCGCTGGTCCCGTTTCTAAACCGCCCGCGCCATCGCGCGGGCAGTGTCGACCGCCGTTGTGAACAGCCAAGACCACCGTGATCCGGTACCTCCGAGCCATGGCCTCCCCGCCAACTCGTTTTCGTCTGCTTCTGCTATGGGATTACTTGGCCTCCATTACTGCTGAGCCACCGTGGCCGACTAGTGGCCTTTGCTGCCACAAACTGCCCGCGGGCTAAGCCGGCTGCCGCGCGACCTCGCCTCGTCTCCGTGAACCGGCCGTTGTTTTGAAGCGCCTGATTCCGCTACTTCGCGTGCGCCTCAGCGGCTTCCGAATCTTCGCCGTCCTCTACACCGCAACCCGACGGGCCTGTTCTCCGGCTCTGCCGTGCGTGGTTGCGGTCCTGATTCGCCGGGTCCCCGCCTCCTGTGGTACTCCTTCATCAAACCGTCATCGCCAATATGCCTCCGGCTCAAGCCTCTCCGCTGGACTCTGCTGCGAGACCGTGGTGTCCGGCTCCGACCGTCAAATGCCACCTGGCCAAAGTCCCCGTAAACCTGGCTGCCGTAGTCACGCCCCCAAATTGCAGCTCCGGGCTGCCGTCGCCACCTACCAGCTTTCTTACACCGAGCCGCCAAGCTACCAACAACGAACCGGCCCTGCCGTATCGCTGGCCTTCCACTGACGCCGCCTCGGCCTCGCTCTGAGTTGCCGGGACCCCTGCAACAGTCGCCGCCTCCACTGCTCGTGCCGCCTCCGTTCCGACCGGAGTCCGTTTACCGCAAGCCGGCCTCGCTGTTCGCCGGTTCGTGCCTGCAAACCGCCGTGCCCTCGCGTCGCCGCACCTGCCTTTCACCATAAGCCGCCGACGCCAGATTCGCCACGCTAAAACGCCATTGCGCCTTCCCGAGTCACCTCTGCCTTGAGTCGGATCCCAAATCGCCGGTTTAAGCAACCAGGTGCGACCCCAAGTCGCCGGTTTTCCGCCCGCACTACCGAGGCCTCACCTTCTCCGAATTGCCATTGCAACTGCCCAGTTCTGCTACAGCTTTGTTCCATCTTTGCCTGCCTGTTTGCCTGCTTTGAGGGTCGGCGCTAGCTCGCTCTCCTGTTTCGAGCCGCCTTCGCCGTAGTGGCCTTGAGCCGCCTCACCTCCGATACGTCGCTATCCTCTTCTCCGACCCTGCCGAGTCGCCAGTTGTTTCCAAATAGTCGTTCGAACGTTGCCTCCTCCTGCGAGCCGCCCTCGTGTGACCGCGCCTCCGAGAGGCTCTTGCGGTGTCGCCTCCATTTTCGCCGGTCTCAAGGCACCGTAGTTGACCTCCGCTGTCGCGGTCCCGCGACGAGTCGGCCACAACCCCTTTATGCCTCAGTGCAGCCGCGCCCAAGAACGAGAAAAGGAGCGTTGATCGTGACTCACTGCAACCGGCCGCCTCAAGCAGCAACAACCAGTGAAAATGAGACATCTGATGAAGAAGATGTAGCATACGTGTTTGTTTACAGAGAAGATATCGTCAGCTCAAAATCAAACAAAGATGCCCGTGTTTTGGTGATGAAAGTAGCTGGCGAATATGATTCTGAAGATAGTATCACTCTGATGCTGAGGATAATAAGCGTAAAATAAAACTGAAAATGTTTGGTTGTGACGGTTATAATGCCAATAAAGCAAGTCATGGAGATGTTGCTGACAGTCAGAGCTTTCTGCCTGATAACAGGAACTTTCCTCCATGGGGATATGGTTGCTTCTTTATCAGATCTAGTTGGTCGATGGGGGTTTTGCTGCGTATGTCGCCTTTGTGGTTGATTTGCAAGTTGCTCATGGAGAGATGATTACGAGTGTATTTGCAAGGGATTTGAGACACGTCAGGGAGTTTCAGTATTTTTTTAAGGCAGATTCTATGCGCCTAAAACCGGCCTTACACGTCACCGAGCCGCCCGTCGTCTGAAGCGCCGAGGCTGTAACCCACCGGGGCCCCCGTTGAACCACTGCTGCCTTCCGGACCGGCCAGTACTGCTGCTGAGTCGCCCCTCCGGGTCACCTCCATTGTCGTGCCTCGAATTAAACCGCCTGGAGTTGCCATGCTCTTCCTCAACGTGGCTGTGTTTGCTTTAAGACGAGCCACTGTGCCTGATTTTGAGACCCGCTTTTAAGTCGCCAGTCCGCCGTTGCCGACTTGCCATTACTCGGCTACCCACGCGCCCGAGCTGTTGCCGCTGTGACCCGCCCCGCTTCAGGAGTAGAATGAGTAGCTGCTGACTGCACTTGGAAGTAAGTTGTCTGGTTCAGTGCCTGAAAGCAGGGTCATCAGGAGTTTGAGGGGGTACGGTGCCCCTATATGCAATAGCATCCTGCATGCACACCATTAACCACGGGCTGCTAGCTGCTTCTACAAAGTAGTTCTCTACTTTGACCAGGGTCAAACATGACCCGGAGAATCTTTTCTGAGCCGTCAGGACCGTTTTAAGCTGTTTCCGCCATGTTGAGCTACCGGAGCTGTTTCTAATCGCCGGTTTGTCTGAGCCACTTCTGCCGCGATTGAAGGAATCATTCGACATCCGAACAAATCAAGTGATGTTTATCTAAATATTATTTTTCTTAACACATATTGTTCTATCAAAGAACAACTACTTGCTCTATGATTTTTTTAGGACCATTATTTTTTACAAAATGGTGTTGCAAAAGGGGCGTGAGCAAATATTATTTTTGCACTAGCGCTCATCCTGCGTAGGTTGCCACCCCCGCTACATCAACACACGCGATTGACTTATTGTCCGCCCCCGCGGCCGATTCTCCCACCCGCGCCGGTTTACAACACAGTGACCGACTCATCTGTCCGAGCTGCCTTTGATGCTGCGGTCATCTTTATCGTCCACCTCTCGCGGCCTGGTCTACATCAACACACTGGGCCGCACCTGAGCTATTTATTGAGTATAAAGTAAGTCACAACTTGGGTAGCCCGGTTTTCTTTCAAATTGGAGGCAAATTATCATCAACCACCGTCTGTGCTGGATGGATCAATGGACATGCGCACAAATCGCTGCCACTACAGTTTGGTCAACTTCAAATAGCCAGTTGGAAGGAACCATTGGCCGAGTTTCTGACACGGCTCATACGGGATCATTTATAACCCGCCGCAGTCACCTCAAATTTTCCGTGGATTTACATCGCTATCAACACCAATGATATATACCTTCGCTATCGTCAAAGTACGGAGAATCTCAAGACAACTCCTTGAGTCATCTTAAGACTCGGGGCTACAATGATATGATTCAGCAAGTCTTGCCGCTTTAGCAAATTCAAGTGCCCCTGTGATGTTGAAGGGAAAAATAACCCGATCCCAAAGGCTATTGTTATATTTAAAGGTCACGTAAATATTCCAGCTCACAATGATCCTTCCGTTTATAGTTCGGTTTAAGGAAAATCCTGCCTCCCACACAAATACCGAAGCCCTTAGTATCTGGTTTAAATCTGCTTAAGAGGAAACTATCTCTTGCAAAGCTCAAGTGCTCAAATCCGGTTTAACAATGTCTCGTCTAAAAAGGAATTAACTTCTCGCAAGTTCGAGTTTAAAGGCCGTCGGAAAATTTCCGCTGAAAATGAAGATTCCGGTTTAAAATCCGGTTCAAGGGAAAGATGTCTCCCACAAAGCTTTGAAGCTCTCAATATCCGGTTTAACATCCGGTTCAAGAAGGATTTATCTCTTGCAAAAAGTTAAAGGGTGCCAAAGAGGACCTGTTGCCATGATGCGCGGTTCAAACATGGGTATCATGCCTTATTGGATTATCATATTACTGATCACTTGGGGGCTTGGTCATATCTGAACCATAGTCACACCTCTTGATCGGCGCAATGCCACAGCATCACTTGGGGGCTTGGTCATGTCTGAACCATAGTCACACCTCTTGATCGGCTCAATGCCAGAGCATCACTTGGGGGCTTGGTCATGTCTGAACCATAGTCACACCTCTTGATCGGCTCAATGCCAGAGCATCACTTGGGGGCTTTGGTCAAACCCGAACCATCGCTACACCTCTTGATTGGCGTAATGCCACAACATCATTTGGGGACCTGGCTGACTCGAACCATAGCTACACCTTTTGGGGGTTTGTTCGTGTCCGACCGTGGTAACACCTCTTGATCGGCTCAAAGCCTCGCTTACAATGGTTTTATTTTGCCTTTGTTTGAGTTTTGTTCTCTTTTTGATAAAGTTTTTTTGGTTGCTTTTTAAAACGGCGTTAACAACCCGGTTCGACTATCAATTACAAGTTGTCAGTACATGATCAAATTGTAATCCAGTGCTTATTAACCCGGTCTGGTTTCGACTATAAGTCGCCAATATATATTTGGATTGCGCCGTTGGAATCATGCGCTCATAAATCATTGGATTATATTATTCAAATCTTCAAATAGCCAACATGGCTGGATTTTATTATGGTTATCAGTAACCAGTATTATGATTAAGGTTTTCAAAGTCGCTTTAGCGTAATGGCTATTATGTTATCAATGGATATGATTTATTTTACATTTGAAGGAATAGTCCCAAGTCGCTGCAGGCTTACAACCCGGCACTTGGGGGCTACATTATTCAACTCAAGATTATATCAAATATACAAGTCTCATGTCGCTGCAAGCATGCACCATGACACTTGGAGGCTAATGCAAAGTCATTTTTATTAGTCTTATTGAAGAACTGACTCATCACATCATAATGAGCCGGCCCTTGGGGGCTACCAATTGCTCCTGTCAACAATTCAAGGTACACAAGTTAAATCCAATATATTGAAGGGTCCACTCCTCAGTTGGTAAAGCACAAAGCTCTTAATATTGTGGACGTGGGTTCAATCTCCATGATGGGAGTTATATCATATGATGTTCTTTCCAAAGAAGTATATATAAAGTACCAGCTCAATATTATCTTACTGAGCCGGCCCTTGAGGGCTACACGTTGCTGTTAAAGTCTACATGATCATATTTTCAAAGTCCCTGCTCATTATTCGCATAATGACCCGGCCCTTGGGGGCTACACTGGTTGAAGTTTTTATGAGCATCAGGAAATTACAAGTCCCAGGTTGCTGCAATCATGACAACCCGGCACTTGGGGGCTACATATGTGGAATACTCAGGATCAGTTTGAACAACCTGGACTTCTTCAAGCTTGTGACATTCATATTGAAGCAAATCTTAAGGTGTTACTACGTTACCTTCTTAAAGATTTGAGGGCTACAAGTGATGGGCATATAAGAGGTATATTTTTAAAAGCTGATGTTAACAAACAGTTATGATCCGGTGCCATCAATATTTGTAAACCGGCAAGTTCTACATTCTTAAACCGGCTAAAGATCAGATGAGTATTTCAAAGACCAATATTTTTGTTAAGCATTGGGAGGTGAGTCAAAGAAGTTATTCTTCACAATATTTCTCTGTGACAAAACAATGTCAGCAAATTGATTATGAAGCTGGCCTATTGACCCGGATTTTCTAGAAGGAAATGACAAGGATTCAAAGATGATCAGGATCAGTTTAACATGGATAAATCCAAATTAAACTGGGGGCTAATGTCGGGGATATACCCCGCGGTATGACCCGACCGGAGTTGTAAACCGGCTGGGACTTGGTAAACCGGCGGATGTTAAACCAGCGGACAAGTAAGTAAGACAGATGGCTATGACGGACGGTAAACCGGCAGGTGGTAAACCGGCATGTGTTAAGGCAGGTGGTAAACCGGCAGGAGTTAAGGCAGACCATCTTAAACCGGCAGACCATCTTAAACCGGCAAACAGTGATAACTGTGTTGCCAGGGGTTATGAAGCCCGAGATGTTATGAAGCCCAAGATGTTAAGAAGCCCATGAAGATAAGTTAGAATAGTTAAGTCTTATGTCCGAGTTGGACTCTACATGTAACCCGCCTCTTCAACATATATAAGGAGGGGTAGGGCTCCCCAAAGAGGGACAAGCTACAAGCAAGAAGAAATAATCTTAGGGCTAGACACAAAGAGGAGAACCGGTTTACGGCGACTCCCTCGTGATGATAATGAGACCTAGCCTCAAACAGCATGTAGGGTTATTACCGGATGATGTTTCCGGGGCCCAAGTCATCTAAATCCCTGTCTTGTGTTGCGTCTCTCGATTCCGCTCAACCCCTCTCAAGCTACCACATAGATGCGTTGGCCTCACGACTAAGTCCTCACCCTAGGACATCTGCCGTGACAATTCCACGACAGAGACCATGGAAAACAAAGTAAAAAATCTTCAAGGAAGATCCTTTGGATGAAGGAAATGCTATAATTGTGATAGGCCAAGACACTTTGTACATGATTGTCCGTATGAGAGACGTGAAGACAAGTCCGAGAAGCTTGTGCTTAAGAAGAAGAAGTTCACCCATTTTGCAAAGAGGAAGGATGACAAGGCTCTTGTTCATGAAGAATACATGTCTGGAGATGAAGATGACGGTGATGATGATCAAGTGGGCACGACCGCTTTTGCCATGCATGCCACTACCTCCTCCTCCACCACCGGCCTCTTCGACTCTCCAAATGAGGACAAGCCTTTCACTCATCGGTGCCTCATGGCCAAAGAGGTAAAATAAAGTCCAAATCCAAGAAACCCGACAACTGCACTCCCAATGTCTCATGTGAGATAGTGGAGGATGAGTGTGATGAGTGCGTGGATAATGATGAGGAATCCTTAATGCCTCTCGTGAAACTCTTCATGGTAAGTCACTTGCCGAACGCGATGACTTTATTGAGAACGTTGAAAACCTCATTATAGAGGAAAAAGAGAGAGTTGATCTCCTCGATCACGAACTTAATGAAGAGAGTGTCATGAGAGCATCACTTGAGGAAGCCTTATCGGCTCATCAAATTGACTTTGTTAAAACCAACGATGCTTTGCAACTTGCTCTTGAGAACAAAGATGCTCTTAATGTTAGAGTTGAGAAGCTTCTAGTTGATCACACAAGACTTGTTGAGGAGCATGAGTTCCTTGTGACTAGTTCCAAGGTTGTCAAAGGTGACCTCATTGCCCTCACCGAGTCTTATGCTCAACTAAAAGCTACAACCATTAAGGCTCTCACTTCCGTACCTCATATAGATTTAAACGATGATGCTTGTACGGCTAACTTTGTTCATGATTGCACCTCCCTTCAAGAGGAGAATAAGAAGTTGAAAGCCCAAACCAAGAAAGGGCTTGTATCATGCATCCAAGGGGAGAAAAACCTAAATGACCTCTTGAGCAACGAAAAGGAGTGTGTTGCCAAAGAGGGAGTTGGGTTTAATCCCGCATCTAAGAATGGTAAGAAAAAGAAGAACAACAACAAGAAGAAGATCGGTCCGACTCCTTCCCCTCCCCAAAAGGTAGTGTTTGTGCAAGAAGGGCACAAGGAGAAGGAGAAGGAAACAGAGGGTGTTGTGAGTGGCAAGGTCATTAGGGACAAGGCCATTCCCAAGAATTTTGCCGGCAAGAACAATCCATCTTATGTTCTCATGAGAGGAGATGATGGCTATACCTTTGCAAAATTTGTTAGAACTAACTATGATGATTATGCTTGGACTATTTGGGTTCCCAAGACCCTTGTTGCTAACTCACCAGGACCCATTGCAAAATTAGTACCTATAACCAAATCTTGATTATTGTAGGACTATGTCTCCGGTGGAACTCAATGGGTGATCGATAGTGGATGCACCAATCATATGACTGGAGAAAGGGAGATGCTTGTGGAGTTCGTTGATTCACTCAACGCCTCTTCGAACATCTCTTTTGGTGACAATAGCAAGGGAAAGGTATTGGGTTTGGGCAAGGTGGTAATCTCTAATGGTTCATCACTTTCGAATGTCATGCTTGTCCAATCCCTTCACTACAATTTACTTTCAACTATTCAATTGGCTCGTGCCGGATATGATTCACATTTTAGCGAATTCCATGTGACCGTCTTTAAGAGAAGCAATCTCAAAGTGGTCTTTGTTGGGCATGTTGAAGACAACCTTTACGTGGTTGATTTCTCAAAAGAGAAAACTCATCTTGTAACATGCCTAATGGCCAAGGCCGACATGGGGTGGCTATGGCACCGTAGGCTAGCCCACGTGGGCATGATAAATTTACAAGCTCTCTTAAAGGGGAGCACATCCTTGGACTAACCAATGTGTCTTTTGCCAAAGATCGTCCTTGTAGTGCTTGCATTGCCAGAAAGCTTCATGAAAAAGCTCATAAAGTGAAGACTGACATCACCACCTTGAGGCCCCTTGAGCTTATACATTTGGATCTATTTGGGCCTCCAACATATGATAGTCTGGGAGGGAGGAGGTATTGACTTTTCATTGTTGATGACTTCACAAGATATACTTAGGTGTTCTTTCTCAAGTCTAAAGACAAAACTCAAGAAACCTTTATCAACTTTGCCAAAGAAGCTCAACGTCAACATAACTGTGAGATCAAGGCAATTCGAAGTGACAATGGCACCGAGTTCAAGAACTATACAGTGGATGAATTCTTGAGTGAAGAGGGGATAAAGCACCAATATGCCGCACCATACACTCCCCAACAAAATGGTGTTGCGGAGAGGAAGAATCAGACTCTTATTGAGATGGCCAGGACCATGCTTGATGAGTACAAATCACCATACAAGCTTTGGGCAGAAGCCATCAACACCGCATGCCATGCTTCAACCCGGCTTTATCTTCGCAAGCTCAAGAACAAGACCCCGTATGAGCTCCTAATCGGGATAAAACCTAACGTCAAATACTTTTGGGTATTCGGTTGTAAGTGCTTCATTTTAAACAAGAAATACCGGTTAGCTAAATTTGAGTCTAGAACTTATGAGGGCATATTTGTTGGATATGCATCAAACTCTCATGCTTACCGAGTTCTCATAAATCCACCCGGGTGCATTGAGGAAACGGTAAATGTGGAGTTTGATGAAGATAATGGCTCCCGTGTGGAGCAAATTGTTCCTAGTGTTGTAGGTGATGAGGCTCCTTCACAAGCTATAAGTAAAATGGGGATAGGTCACATTCTTCCACAAGAAACACCCCATGTCCAAGTAGAAGAAGAAGGAGTAAGAGCCCCTCTTGTGGAGTCTCCACAAGGGAAGTCATCACCGACACCACTTGTACAAGATGCTTCGAGAGATCATGAACCTATCCAAGAACACGATCAAGTCCCTCATATTCCTGAGCAAGATCAAGATCAAGCTCTTCCAAATAATGAAGAACCAATTATTGAAGCTCAAGATCAATCTCAAAGTCATGATCAAGATCAAGATCAACCCCAACCGCAAGTGTCTTAATACGTCCATTTTGCATCATGCTTTTATATCGATATTTATTGCATTATGGGCTGTTATTACACGTTATGTCACAATACTTATGTCTATTCTCTCTTATTTTAAAAGGTTTACATAAGGAGGGAGAATGCCGGCAGCTGGAATTCTGGGCTAGAAAAGGAGCAAATATTACAGACCTATTTTGCACAACTCCAAAAGTCCTGAAACTCCACGAAAGTCATTTTTGGAACTAATAAAAAATATTGAGCGGAAGAAGTTCACCAGAGGGGGACCCACCTGGCCACGAGGGTGGGGGGCGTGCCCTACCCCCCAGGGTGCGCCCCCTGCCTCGTGGGCCCCCTGTTGGCCCCCGATGGCCATCTTCTGCTATATGAGGTCTTTCATCGAGGAAAAAATCATAAGCAACCTTTCGGGACGAGACTCCGCCGCCACGAGGCGGAACCTTGGCGGAACCAATCTAGGGCTTCGGCAGAGCTGTTCTGCCGGGGACACTTCCCTCCGGGAGGGGGAAATCATCGCCATCGTCATCACCAACGCTCCTCTCATCGGGAGAGGGCAATCTCTGTCAACATCTTCACCAAAGACCATCTCCTCTCAAAACCCTAGTTCATCTCTTGTATCCAATTCTTGTCTCTAAGTCCGGGATTGGTACTAGTAGGTTGCTAGTAGTGTTGATTACTCCTTGTAGTTGATGCTAGTTGGTTTATTTGGTGGAAGATCATATGTTCAGATCCTTTATGCATATTAACACCCCTCTGATTATGAACATGAATATGCTTTGTTAGTAGTTACGTTTGTTCCTGAGGACATGGGAGAAGTCTTGCTATTAGTAGTCATGTGAATTTGGTATTCGTTCGATATTTTGATGAGATGTATGTTGTCTAGCCTCTAGTGGTGTTATGTGAATGTCGACTACATAACACTTCACCATTATTTGGGCCTAGAGGAAGGCATTGGGAAGTAATAAGTAGATGATGGGTTGCTAGAGTGATGTGCTTAAGCCCTAGTTTATGCGTTGCTTCGTAAGGGCTGATTTGGATCCATATGTTTCATGCTATGGTTAGGTTTACCTTAATACTTTTGTTGTAGTTGCGGATGCTTGCAATAGAGGTTAATCATAAGTGGGATGCTTGTTCCAGAAGAACAGCACCCAAGCACCGTCCACCCACATATCAAATTATCAAAGTACCGAACGCGAATCATATGAACGTGGTGAAAACTAGTTTGACGATATTCCCATGTGTCCTCAGGAGCGCTTTTCCTTATATAAGAGTTTGTCCAGGCTTGTCCTTTGCTACAAAAAGGATTGGGCCACCTTGCTGCACTTTATTTACTTTTGTTACTTGTTGCTCGTTACAAATTATCTTATCACAAAACTATATGTTACCACTTGTTTCTGTACTTGCAGAGAATACCTTGCTGAAAACCGCTTATCATTTCCTTCTGCTCCGCGTTGGGTTCGACACTCTTACTTATCGAAAGGACTAAGATAGATCCCCTATACTTGTGGGTCATCAAGACTCTTTTCTGGCGCCGTTGCCGGGGAGTGAAGCGCCTTTGGTAGGTGAAATTTGGTAAGGAGAAATTTATATAGTGTGCTAAAATTATCATCACTTGTTACTATGGAAAGTAATCCTCTGAGGGGCTTGTTCGGTATCTTCACCCGACCAAGAGAGCAAAGAATTGCTCCTCAACCTACTGAACCTACTGAAAATGAAAATGTTCCCTTTGAAGTTCCTTCGTGTATGTTAGAAAAACTGCTAGATAATCCTTTTACAGGAGATGGAATAAAGCGTCCTGATGAGCACCTAATATATGTGGATGAAGTTTGTGAATTATTTAAGCTTGCAGGCATACCCGATGATGTTGTTAAGAAGAAGGTCTCCCCTTTATCTTTGAAGGGAGATGCATCTACATGGTATAGGCTATGTGATGATACGAGATCATGGAACTATAAATGAATGAAATTGGAATTTCATCAGAAGTATTATCCTATGCATCTTGTTCATCGTGATCGCAATTATATATATAATTTTTGGCCTCACGAAGGATAAAGCATCGCTCAAGCTTGGGGGAGGCTTAAATCAATGTTATATTCCTGCCCCAATCATGAGCTCTCAAGAGAAATAATTCTTCAAAAAATTTATGCTCGGCTTTCTCATAATAATCAATCCATGCTCGATACTTCTTGTGCTGGCTCTTTTATGATGAAGACTATTGAATTCAAATGGAATTTATTGGATAGAATCAAACACAACTCTGAAGATCGGGATCTCGACGAAGCTAAGGAGTTAAGTATGACACCTAAGTTTGTTTTGTTAAATCTTTTATGGATACCGATGTTTTCCGTAAATTTAGCACTAAATATGGACTTGACTCTGAGATAGTAGCTTCATTCTGTGAATCTTTTGCTACTTATGTTGATCTCCCCAAGGAGAAGTGGTTTAAATTTCATCCTCCCATAGAAGTAAAAGTAGCTGCACCTACTAAAGTTGAAGAAAAGACTGTCATGTATAATGATCCTATTGTTCCTACTTCTTATGTTGAGAAACCACCTTTCCGTGTTAGAATAAAGGATCATGCTAAAGCTTCAACTGTGGTTCGTAAAAGCAATATTAGAACTTATACACCTCCTGAGCAAGTCAAAGTTGATCCTAATATTGCTATTGTTAAAGATCTCTTGTCCGATAATATTGATGGGCATGTTATTCATTTTTATGTGAAACTGCTAGAATTGCTAAACCTTGTGCTAAAGATAAACATAGACCTGTGGTAGGCGTGCCTGTTATTTCTGTTAAAATAGGAGATCATTGTTATCATGGCTTATGTGATATGCGTGCTAGTGCTAGTGTTATACCTATTGCCTTATACAATGAAATTAAGCATGATATTGCACCTACTGAATTAGAAGATATTGATGTCACTATTAAGCTTGCCAATAGAGATACTATTTCACCAATGGGAATTATTAGAGATGTTGAAGTCTTGTGTGGGAAAACTAAATATCCTGCTGATTTCCTTGTTCTTGGTTCCCCACAAGGTAGCTTTTGTCCAATTATTTTTGGTAGACCCTTCTTGAACACCGTTAATGCTAAGATAGACTGCAAAAAGAATGTTGTTACTATTGGTTTGGGTGATATGATTCATGAGTTTAATTTCTCTAAATTTAGTAGACAACACCGTGAAGAAGAATTGCCTAGTAAGGATGAAATTATTCGTCTTGCTTCTATTCCCTGCATTCTCCTAGTGATCCTTTAGAACAATATTTGCTAGACCATGAAAATGATATGTTTATGAATGAAAGAAGGGAAATAGATGAGGTATTCTTTAAACAGAACCTATTCTCAAACACAATTTGCTCGTTGAAATCTTAGGGGATCCTCCTCCACCCAAGGGTGATCCCGTGTTTGAGCTTAAACCGTTGCTCGATAATCTTAAATATGCTTATCTTGATGAAAAGAAAATATATCATGTTATTATTAGTGCTAACCTTTCGTAACATGAAGAAGAGAGATTATTGAAAACTCAAGAAGCACCGTCGCTATTGGATATACTCTTGATGATCTTAAGGGCATTAGTCCCACTCTATGTCAACATAAAATAAATTTGGAAGAAGATGCCAAACCAGTCCATGATCATCAACGAAGGCTTAATCCTAAGATGAAAGAAGTGGTAAGAAAAGAAATACTAAAGCTTCTAGAGGCAGGTATAATTTATCCCGTTGCTGATAGTTAGTGGAGATGTGAAGAAACCAATCTTGTCTTGAATTGGGAAAAGTGCCACTTTATGGTTAATGAAGGCATTGTCTTAGGGCATAAAGTTTCTGAAATAGGTATTGAAGTTGATAAAGCCAAGGTTGATGCTATTGAAAAGATGCCATGTCCGAAGGACATCAAAGGTATAAGAAGTTTCCTTAGTCATGCCGGATTTTATAGGAGGTTCATTAAGGACTTCTCAAAAATTTCTCGGCCTCTGACCAATTTATTACAAAAAGATATACCATTTGTCTTTGATGGTGATTGTGTAGAAGCATTTGAAATACTTAAGAAAGCATTGATCTCTGCACCTATTGTTCAGCCACCTAATTGGAATTTACCCTTTGAAATTATGTGTGATGCTAGTGATTATGCTGTAGGTGTTACTCTAGGGCAAAGAGTTGATAAGAAATTTAATGTTATCGATTATGCTAGTAAGACTCTAGACAATGCTCAAAGAAATTATCTACTACTGAAAAAGAATTCTTAGCAGTTGTATTTGCCTGTGATAAGTTCAGACCTTATATTGTTGATTCTAAAGTAACTATTCACACTGATCATGCTGCTATTAAATATCTTATGGAGAAGAAAGATGCTAAACCTAGACTTATTAGATGGGTTCTCTTGCTACAAGAATTTGATTTGCATATCATTGATAGAAAGGAGCTGAGAACCCTGCTATGCATAACTTGTCTAGGTTAGAAAATGTTCTTGATGACTCACTACCTATTGATGATAGCTTTCCGGATGAACAATTAAATACTATAAGTACTTCTCTTAGTACTCCTTGGTATG
Source organism: Aegilops bicornis (assembly GCA_021605145.1). Lineage (NCBI taxonomy): Eukaryota > Viridiplantae > Streptophyta > Magnoliopsida > Poales > Poaceae > Aegilops > Aegilops bicornis. The sequence goes on along the minus strand of CM038671.1, from coordinate 160,706,268 downwards.
CTGATTATGCTAATTACATTGTTGCTAAATTCATACAACCTAGTTTCACATACCAGCAAAAGAAAAAGTTCTTCTATGATTTGGGACATTACTTTTGGGATGACCCACATCTTTATAAAGAAGGAGTAGATGGTGTTATTAGATGTTGTGTACCTGAGCATGAATAGGAACAGATCCTACGCAAGTGCCACTCCGAGGCATATGGAGGGCACCACCCTGGAGACAGAACTGCACATAAGGTATTGCAATCTGGTTTTTATTGGCCTACTCTCTTCAAGGATGCCCGTAAGTTTGTCTTGTCTTGTGATGAATGTCAAAGAATTGGTAATATTAGTAGACTCAAGAAATGCCAATGAATTATTCACTTGTTATTGAACCATTTGATGTATTGGGTTTTGATTATATGGGACCTTTTCCTGCCTCTAACGGTTATACACATATTTTAGTTGTTGTTGATTACGTTACTAAGTGGGTAGAAGCTATTCCAACTAGTAGTGCTGATCATAACACTTCTATTAAGATGCTTAAAGAAGTTATTTTTCCGAGGTTTGGAGTCCCTAGATATTTAATGACTGATGGTGGTTCACATTTTATTCATGGCGCTTTCCGTAAAATGCTTGCTAAGTATGATGTTAATCATAGAATTGCATCTCCTTATCACCCACAGTCTAGTGGTCAAGTAGAATTGAGTAATCGAGAACTCAAATTAATTTTGCAAAAGACTGTCAATAGGTCTAGAAAGAATTGGTCCAAGAAACTTGATGATGCATTATGGGCCTATAGAACTGCATATAAAAATCCTATGGATATGTCTCCATATAAAATGGTTTATGGAAAAGCATGTCACTTACCTCTCGAACTAGAACATAAGGCATATTGGGCTATTAAAGAGCTCAATTATGATTTCAAACTTGCCGGTGAAAAGAGGTTATTTGATATTAGCTCTCTTGATGAATGGAGAACCCAAGCTTATGAGAATGCCAAGTTGGTTAAAGAAAAAGTTAAAAGATAGCATGACAAAAGGATACAAAAGCGTGAGTTTAATGTAGGTGATTATGTATTGCTATACAACTCTCGTTTAAGATTTTTTGCAGGAAAACTTCTCTCTAAATGGGAAGGCCCTTACGTTATCGAGGAGGTCTATCGTTCCGGTGCCATAAAAATCAACAACTTCGAAGGCACAAACCCGAAGGTGGTGAACGGTCAAAGAATCAAACATTATATCTCAGGTAATCCTATAAATGTTGAAACCAATGTTATTGAAACTGTAACCCTGGAGGAATACATAAGGGACACTTTCCGGAACGTTTCAGACTCCGAAAAGGAATAGGTATGTGGTACGGTAAGTAAACCGACTCCAAAACAGTTTTTAAGGCAATATTTCTCCGTTTTGGAATATTTAGAAAAATTGAAAAATAAGTAGCAGTCCGGGAAGGACACAAGGGCCCCACGAGGGTGGAGGGCGCGTCCTACCCCCCTGGGCGCACCCCCCTACCTCGTGGGCACCTCGTGTGCCCTCCGGACTCCGTCTTCTTGCACGATACGTATTTTAGTCGGTAAAAATTCATTATATATTCTCCCGAATGTTTTGACTCCTGTATCACGTGAATATCCTATGTTTTTGTTTCGAGCTGTTGCTGCTGCAGATTAGAGCAAGATGTCTTCTCAAGAGCCAGTCGGGGAGAGCCGGGTGTCTCATCCGGCATCGGAACCAAGGGCAAACAGTGACACTGACCACTTTGGGCCAGCAACGGAGGAAGAGATGGAGGCTGACTTGATGAGGGTAGATGCCATGGAGAATCAAGAAGCCATTTCTCGCTTCCGAGCTGGGTTCACGATGGGGGAACTACAGAGCTCAGCTATTCCAAACTCGGTTATCCCTTCCAATGTTAGATTTCTTTCTTATGAAAATATGAAGAGGAGTGTCACTTGTTCTCCCGCAGCTATGCAACACCCTTGGGTGCAAGGAGCCTTAGCAGTTACAGGAAAGCTTCGTAAGGAAATACTGGACCTCAAGTAGCAAGTCAATAAGCTTGAGGAGGAGAATCGTATCCTAAGGGGCATCATCGCCAAGAATATTTCACCAACAACAAAGAAGGAGATATAATCACATGGGTATGGGAACTCCCCTTGGTAACTGCCGAGCTTGGGGTGCCCTGTATCGTATCACCATCACACTCCTATCTTTACCGTTTTTATTAGTTCGATCCTATTAGTAGTATCTTGATCTAGTTGAATAAAGTTTATGGCATGATCTAATTTTGAGTTTTTTCTTTTTGATCTCTCTATGTAACCGAGTCCGTGAGCTATATAATAAAGATTAGTGTTGAGTCAAGGGCTTGATTGTTTTGCCATGATCATGAGTGAATAAAAGGAAGAGAAAAAGAATAAAAAGAAACAAAGAGTTCATATTGATCTTATTGAGAGTAATGACTTCACATAGAAAGAGTATGATGATTAAAAGTTGTTGGGAGTTGGCAAACATAGCTTTGGTCATCGTTGCAATTAATAGGATGTAATAAGGAAAGAGAGGTTTCACACATATATATATATATATATATATATACTATTATTGACATCTTTTATGATTGGGAGCACTCATTAAAATATGACATGCTAAAGAGTTGATGTTGGACAAGGAAGACAACGTAATGGGTTATGTTTTCTTATATCTGAGATAAAGTATATTGTCATGGATCGTCCAACATGTTGAGCTTGCCTTTCCCCCTCATGCTAGCCAAATTCTTAGCACCATGTAGAGATACTATTTGTGCTTCCAAAAACCCTTAAACCAGTTTTGCCATGAGAGTCCACCATATCTACCTATGGATTGAGTAAGATCCTTCAAGTAAGTTGTCATCGGTGCAAAGCAATAAAAATTGCTCTCTAAATATGTATGACTTATTAGTGTGGGAGAAAATAAGCTTTATACGATCTTGTGATGTGGAAGAAATAAAAGCGACGGACTGCATAATAAAGGTTCTGTGCATCCAAACATAAAAGTGCATGGCAACCTCTGCTTCCCTCTGTGAAGGGCCTATCTGTTACTATTACCTTCTACCTTATGCAAGAGTTATGGTGATCTTCACCTTTCCTTTTTACATTTTATCCTTTGGCAAGCACAGGGTGTTGGAAAGATCCTGATAGATATATCTAATTGGATGTAGGGGAGCATGAGTTATTATTGTTGACATTACCCTTGAGGTAAAAGGTTGGGAGGCGAAACTATAAGCCCCTATCTTTCTCTGTGTCCGATTGAAACTCCGTAACCACAAGTATTGCGTGAGTGTTAGCAATTATGAAATACTAAATGATAGTTGTGTATGTGGACTTGCTATTAAGCTCTGACATAGACTCTTTCTGATGTTATGATAAATTGCAATTGCTTCAATGACTGAGATTATAGTTTGTTAGTTCTCAATAAAGTTTTTGAGTCATACTTTTGCATTGTGAATAGATTATTACTTGAGCATAAGAAATCATGTGACAATATTCATATAAGTTGCTGTTATGAGAAAAATCATGATGCCTTCATGTCTGTATTTTATTTTATCGACACCTCCACCTCTAAACATGGGGACATATTTATCGTTATCGGCTTCCGCTTGTGGACAAGCGAGGTCTAAGCTTGGGGGAGTTGATACGTCCATTTTGCATCATGCTTTTATATCAATATTTATTGCATTATGGGCTGTTATTACATCGTTATGTCACAATACTTATGCCTATTCTCTCTTATTTTACAAGGTTTACATAAGGAGGAGAATCTTTGTCATTTGGAATTATAATGGAAAAGGAGCAAATATTAGAGACCTATTCTACACAACTTCAAAAGTCCTGAAACTCCACGAAAGTCATTTTTGGAAATAATAAAAAATATTGAGTACATAACACTTCAGATCCTTAATGCATATTAATACCCCTCTAATTATGAACATGAATATGCTTTGTGAGTAGTTACGTTTGTTCCTGAGGACATGGGAGAAGTCTTGCTATTAGTAGTCATGTGAATTTGGTATTCGTTCGATATTTTGATGAGATGTATGTTGTCTAGCCTCTAGTGGTGTTATGTGAATGTCGACTACATAACACTTCACCATTATTTGGTCCTAGAGGAAGGCATTGGGAAGTAATAAGTATATGATGGGTTGCTAGAGTGATGTAAGCTTAAGCCCTAGTTTATGCGTTGCTTCGTAAGGGGCTGATTTGGATCCATATGTTTCATGCTATGGTTAGGTTTACCTTAATACTTTTGTTGTAGTTGCGGATGCTTGGAATAGAGGTTAATCATAAGTGGGATGCTTGTTTAAGTAAGAACAGCACCCAAGCACTGGTCCACCCACATATCAAATTATCAAAGTACCGAACGTGAATCATATGAACGTGATGAAAACTAGCTTGACGATATTCCCATGTGTCCTCGGGAGCGCTTTTCCTTATATAAGAGTTTGTCCAGGCTTGTCCTTTGCTACAAAAAGGATTGGGCCACCTTGCTGCACTTTATTTAATTTTGTTACTTGTTGATCGTTACAAATTATCTTATCAGAAAACTATATGTTACCACTTGTTTCAGTACTTGCAGAGAATACCTTGCTGAAAACCACTTATCATTTACCTCTGCTCCTTGTTGGGTTCGACACTCTTACTTATCGAAATGACTACGATAGATCCCCTATACTTGTGGGTCATCATGTCTTCATCTTCATCACTTCCTAATGAGCAAGAACTTGTGGTTGCGAAGACAAGGGTGTCTCCAAGGCTAAAACAATCCCAAGGGCAAGCTTCTTCATCAAGTCCAAAACCAAGTGAAGAAGAGCTTGACCTCAAAGATCAAAAGGTGGCCGCCAAGCTAAAACATCTTCAACACCTCACCGAGAACATCTATGGAAGCATCAAAAAGGGGGTAACTACTCGTAGACGGTTGGCAAACTTTTGTGAACATCACTCGTTTGTATCTTGTGTTGAGCCCCTTAAGGTGGAATATGCACTTGACGATCCGAATTGGATAGATGCCATGCATGAAGAACTCAACAACTTCACCCTCAACAAAGTGTGTACCCTTGTGGAAAGACCCAAGGAATTTCATAATTTCATTGGAACAAAGTGGATTTTCAAGAACAAACACGATGAACATGGACAAGTAATAAGGAACAAGGCAAGGTTAGTGGCAGAAGGTTTCACCCAAGTTGAAGGTTTGGACTTCGGTGAAACTTTTGCCTCAGTTGCCTGTCTCAAATCCATTCGCATCATACTTGCTTATGCCTCTCATCATGATTTCAAATTATATCAAATGGATGTTAAGAGTGCATTTCTTAATGGTCCTCTGAAGGAGTTGGTGTATGTCAAGCAACCTCCCGGTTTTGAAGACCCCGATCATCCCTCTCACGTTTATGAACTCCATAAGGCACTCTATGGACTCAAACAAGCACCTCGTGCTTGGTATGATCACCTTAGGGCGTTCCTAAGCGAGAAATGGTTCCAGATTGGGGTAATAGGTTCCACTCTCTTCACGAAGAGGGTAAAGGGAGAGTTGTTTGTCTGTCAAATATATGTTGATGATATTATCTTTGGGTCCACTAACCATGCTATTAACGTTGAGTTTGAGAATCTTATGACTAAGAAATTTTCTATGAGCATGATGGGAGAGTTGAAGTTCTTCCTCGGTTTTCAAGTGAAGCAATTGAGAGGAGGAACTTTCATCAATCAATCTCGTTATATCCAAGACATGCTCAAGAGGTTCAAAATGCAAGATGTCAAGCCAATGAAGACATCCATGCCCACAAATGGTCAACTTCATCTTGATCCCAATGGTAAGGAAGTGGATCAAAAGGTATATCGCTCTATGATCGGTTCCTTGCTTTACCTTTGTGCATCTAGGCCAGATATTATGTTGAGTGTGTGTATGTGTGCAAGATTTCAATCCGCTCCTAAGGAGAGCCACAATTCGGCAGTGAAAAGGATCCTTCGATATTTGGTTCATACCCCAAACTTGGGCCTCTGGTATCCCAAGGGATCATCATTTGAGTTAATGGGTTACTCGGATTCGTATTGGGCCGGAGACAAGGTTGATCGCAAGTCCACTTCCGGTTCATGTCAATTCTTAGGGAGGTCGTTGGTAAGTTGGTCTTCAAAGAAGCAAAATTGTATATCTCTCTCCACAGCCGAAGCTGAGTACATTGCCGCCGGAAGTTGTTGTGCTCAATTGTTATGGATGAGGCAAACTTTGATGGATTATGGTGTCAAATGTGACAATGTGCCTCTTTGGTGTGACAATGAAAGTGCCATCAAGATCGCCGAGAATCCGGTTCAACATAGCAAGACCAAGCATATTGAGATTCGCCATCATTTCATTAGAGAACATGTGGCCAAGGGAAACATTGAGTTACTCCAAGAATCAACTAGCAGACATCTTCACCAAGCCTCTTGAAGAAGCAAGATTCCGCGAGTTAAGGCATGAGCAAAATATCGTGGATATTAGTAACTTGGGATGAAATCCTTGTTCATACACACATACTCATGTATTATATTGCTTAGATGTAGGCACATGTCTAGGGGGAGCTAGCTCAACTCATGAGTTATCTTATCCTAGAAGTGCATAAGTCAAACACAATCCTTCACATTAGCCACTTTAGGTGGTACTTGTGCTTCAAAGATGAGTATTGGTCTTGGGCCCAAGGTTCATACCTTCGCGGTGCCATACCAAATAAACTCAAACATGGTGGCTTCGGCCACAGCCCTCTCTTGAGGGTTGTGTCCGTGTTTGCTTCGTGTGTGTGGTGTGTTGGTTTTCTTGTCTTTTCTCTCTAGTTTTTTTGGTGGGTGTTTCTCGCTTCTCTTTTGGTACAAGTGCTCCACATATACCCTTCTCATAGTGATAGGACATACCTTGCGGTGTATTCAGAAATATAGACTGAGTGTTTTGTGAAGAAGTGGTAAGAGTCTACACTCAGCCCTATATTCAAAACGTCACTCATGTCAAAATTCCTGAATACCCCGTGCCCACGGGCCTGTACCATGCGCACGGGGCCCTCGTGCCCACGGGCTCTGTACCGTGCGCACGGGCCCCCATGCGCATGGGGTCTGCGGTTTCTGGCCCTGAAGAGGTGGGGCGTGGGGGGGCTCGGGTTCATTCCCACCCATTCGCCCCTCCACTCCCGAGGAAACCTCCAGCGCCACCGCCGTCGCCTCCGCTCGTCGCAGCTCCTCCGGGCTTCGTCGGGCTTCTTGCTCCGTGGATCTGCATCCAAATGGGTCCTCCTCCGGTTGGTCCTGTCCCCGTGCTCTATCTCCATGAGTTCCTATCAAGTTTTCTAGCTTTAGGGTTTCTTGGCTCTCTAGATTCGTTTGGCCTCAAGTATTATTTAGATAGAATTCTAGTGCATAGATCCTATGGTCCATTGTCACTTCACTCCCGCATCTCGATCCGAAGTGGCTACATCGAGACCCCCGTGTCCACGAGGTGTTTGACCCCCGTGCGCACGGGGCCCTGTGTCCACAGTTTTGTATCGTGCGCACGGGACTCCCGTGCCCACGGGGTCTAAACCCCCATGCGCACGGGATATCCAGGAACTTTTTGCTTGATTTCTGTCTATCTCCTTGCCATCCATCATGGACTTGTACTCATTTGTGTTTCATGCTTTGTGTTGTTGGGTGTTTGCGTGTGTTTCAGATTCCGCAGACAAGAGGGCTGAGCTTCGTCAGAAGCGCCCAAAAGGAGGATCAAAGGAATTCAGAATTGCTCGTCGTCAGCCATCTGAAGGCATGGGTCAGGGGTCTGGGTCAGGTCAAGGCCGTGTTCGCCGTGCAGCCTCAAAGCGGCCGGTTGTTGAGGCCTTCGATAATTCTGAGGAAGAATATGACTCGCAAGATGATGCTTACTATGACAACCCCAATGTTGATGAAGAGATAGAAGAAGATGATCGTGTTGATAAAGATGAAGAGGAGGAAGAGGTGTCTAGTCTCGAGCAAGCCATTCCGGGCGGCGTGACCTCCGGAATATGCCTCTTGCCAAGTGGACCAAGCCAGAGCTTTGGGCTGAGAGACAGAGCCATCCTTATGCAGCCGCCACTGGTATGGGAGCGGATCCCCGCTTTAAGAATGAGTTTCAGCAAAGGGTCTATCATGAGCTTCTTATGACCAAGTGAAAGAAGTTTGCTCCTCAAAAGCAAGTCAACAATGAGAGTTTGCGCGACAATGATCATCTGTATCCCGGTGTGTACTCCGCTCTTGGCAGATTGGGTCTCATTCTGTTTGTCACGTTCAACCATCCCTATAATGAAGATCTAGTGATGCAGTTATTTGCCACTCTGTATTTCTCCAATGACTCTGCTCGCACCCTCACTTTGATGTCCGGAACGCATCAGTGCTCTGCTCCTATGGCTAAGTTCTTTGAGATCATTCCCTACCCATTCATGGATGCAGAGGCTGTCTCTGATGAGTTTGGCATTGTTAGGAAGAGTGGGCATCACACTAAGGATGAGATTTCGTTTGCTTACAAGCAAGAGAATTCGTTTGTCACTGAGTCAATCAAAGATCTATTTCCCCTCTATGACACCATGCACCATATCTTGAGGTATACCCTCACTCCAAAGGCCGGCGATTCCCATAACATTTGGAGGTCCATGCTAGATGTCTTTGTGTATCTACATCAGAAGAAGAAAGTGGATGTTCTGGATTTCATGTACTATGAGCTCCGTTAGTGTGTGCAAGAGAACAAGTCCTTGATCTATGCTCCATTCATACAGGCTTTGATTGAGACCGTCTGTCCTACCAAGTACATTGTCTCATTCAAGACCTCTGTTCCCAAGTGCAACTCCAACTAGACCCCAGCTGCTCCTCCTCCTTATGTGCCTATCAAGAAGGGGCGCAACCCTAGGCCTGAGGATCGTTCTACTTTCACCTGTGCATGTCCTCTCATCGCACGGATCCCTCGTGGTAAGTCCAAGTCTGTTGGTTCTGAGGCCGTCTTTGCCAGGGGAGAGAAGAAGTCTCTGTTCAAGACCTTGAGCAACATGTTCAAGATGTGCCAGTCAATTCAGCGCCGCCAGATTAAGGAAATCAACAAGGAGAAGCTTGTTCAGCGTGAGCAGAAGGCAGCGAGGGCTGCAGCTGGTGAGGTGGTCAGTCTAGGATCAGAGGACAATGATAGTGAGGCCACTGCTCGATCTTTCCCGATGGCCGGGTGGAGCTTTGATGATGATGATGCCTCGAGTGCTCCTCCCCTTGTCTAGCGGGTCTGGGTGTCGCCATTTGTCTCCTTTTTGTTGTCTTGATGACAAAGGGGGAGAAGTGGTGTGTTCGTGGGTGTGTTGTGTGTGCCTTGAGATCTCAAGCCTCGTGTTTCTCATTGTTGGTTGGTTTTAGTTGGCTTGAGATACTCTTATTTTCTTTCCGTTTGTGTGGTTGTGTGAGCTTATCAGTTATGGTTGTGAGACTCTAGCTTTATTATTGAACCTATTGCAATTATTTCATCTTGCTTATCTTGTGTCTCACATTATTTGCTCACCACACTATGTCATGAGATCTAGGCACCGTTATAGGTTTATTATGTTTAATCTCATGTCTTGACAATAATGATCTTGGTAGAGCCTCCTATGTGTGTACTTGATGCATTCTCAAGCATTCTTGTTTTCGGGCACACATATAGGGGAGCTATCATGATCATTATTTGTCCCATGGCTTTCTATCTTTTTTTTCCATGCTCTAACCACGTTCTCATCAATGCACCAAAAAGGGGGAGATTGAAAGTGCAAGTGGCACTTAGACTATTTTGGTGTGATGACAATGTGGTTAGTTGAACTAATATCGGTTACTAAAGTTTATCTCAGGATATTGGTTCCAAGTGCTCCACGATGTAGAGGTGCGACCCCCCATTTCAAAAAGGACTAAGGCGTGGTCTTTCGGCGCTTCGAAGGTTTTTGTTGTTGGTTTTCTTCGAGTCATAGGAAAGACCACACTATTAAGAGGGGTTTGTGTGGATGAAGGTTGTGTGGGAATGCCATTTCCGAACCTTACTCTCTTAACCTACCCACTCCTACCACCTAAAAACCTAGTGTGTGTGCTAGTGGTACTCAGAAAGCTTGCAACAAAAAGTTCTTTGGGTACCCGTGCGCCTGGGTCTTTGACACCCGTGCGCATGCAGAATCTTGTAACTCTCTGGGTACCCCATGCATGCAGGTCTTTTGACCCCCGTGCGCACAAGGTACTATGTAAACTCTCTGAGTACCCCATGCGCACGGGGTCTTTTGACCCCCGTGCGCACGGGGTGGTGTGAAACTCTCTGAATACCCCGTGCGCACGGGGTCCAACGGGCAGAATTCCCCACCCGACCAAGAACACTATATATATGCCCTTCTTCCACCTCCAACCTCTAACCCTAATGTCTTGTTGAGCTCCACCATTGCTACACCCCATTTTGCCCAATACTCTCAATCCCTCCACCCAAACTTGTTGAAACTTTGGGGATTGGGAGAGCAAGACCCGATCTACAACTTGACCAAACCAAATCACGTTCCCCGCAACATTTCTTCCCCATTGACTTGTTACTCTTGGAGCTTGGGGTCCTAGCCGGCTAGAGGTTGCTTTGGAAGCTTCCTTGCTTGTGGTGTGCTCTGGAGAAGTTTGTAAAGGTGTGATGGTCACCTTCAAGACCAACCCCGGGTGATTCAAGGCTCATCCATTGGGGGTGACTTGAAGGAGATTACGGTGAGCCTTCGGTGGCGTTTCGCAAGCTTTGGCTCCGGCACCGCTCCAAACAGAGAGTAGCTCTTCCCCAAGGAAGAGTGAACTTCGGGATAAAATCCGTGTCCTCGTCTCACTTGTGGTTAATCCATTTCCGCACCTTACTTTGTTGTTGTGTGCTTGTTGGCTTGCTACTTAGTTTGTTGCCTAGCATATTTATCTTGGAGCTTTCTTTTCATATAGTTTGCATTCACCTAGTTGCATATCTAGTGAACTCTTCTATCCGCTAAGCCTTAAAAAATGACAAGAAAGATTAAAATTTGTAGTCTCCTATTCAACCCCCCTCTAGTCGACCGTATCGATCCTTTCATTACCTCTTAACGCGCTTTCCTGCTAGAAGAAGTGAGGGTGATGTCCAATGACCTGTTGAAGAAGCCTGCTGTGTAGATAGGTATCTGTTTCGTGAACCTAATGTAGAACCTGTAAACTAAAGACTTGAGTCCCGGAACCGCAGGCATTCAAAAAGCTATCAATCTGATTCGAAATACCAAGGTTCGAAGACCTCTGGGGCATATCAAAGTACTTTCACTTCCCCACAACAAGAATTACTAGGGTATGTGAGTGGTGTCGAACGCTATAGGGGTTTGTGTATTCACATCAGGAGAAAAAAGAGGCTCTCAGTGCTACTGGGATAAGACAAAACCTTCTTCCTTGAACCATGGCATCACCGCTGCTATATTAAAAGAGTAATTCTATTGGCTGGCTATGATTCCTGCAAATAAGTCTTGGGGTCATTCTGGGCTGATGCTTCTTTATTCTTCCTAGCTTTTGCTCCATTCATCACTATGGGGCACCACATATATAAGCATTGGGAGATCGATCTAATTTCAAAAGCAATGGGAAGCAAAGTGTTGGTTATCTAGCAAGTATAGAGATGGTGCAGTATCTTCATTGGCGAGACAAGCAAAGAAGTAGATTCAAAAAAGCAAAGTCAAGCAAGCAACAACATTGGTGACTTTATTGAGTCTTGTCCTAGTTGATCTGGAAATGATCGAAGAAGCCTTTGACTCATCCAATGCTTAATTGGCTGTGCTAATTTCTTCCTTGGAAACATGTACGAAATGAAAGACATATGTGAATAAGATAAGATCCAATTCTATGAGAACATTCACAATTGATCGATAGCTCACAAGCTACCTGCTTATAGGTGGGGCATCAGTTGTAACAAACAGGGGAGTGTATTTCCCACTCCCCTGTTGGTTAAAGCAGACTCGTATGCTTCATAGTAAAAACTTCCTTTACCGCAGGCAAGCTCTCCTCTCTCTCTGTATGCTTCGGTGAATGCCATAAGCGGATTTATGCTTTTTTTAGGGAAAACAGTTTGAAAGGGTCGACATAGCCTATCTTTGACCAGCTACCTCATATGAGATTGAAATAGCGAATATAATGGAGTAGAAACACGAATAACTTATATGTAATCTAATATTCTTTTATTTGAATACTAGGAATCGCACCTGAATTCCATCAATCATTCGGTTAGAAGTCCTCTATTTCATCCTTGATGTTTCAATCGAAGGAGATACTCTATTTCACAATCTATCCATCTGGATTCCTCTTTTTAAAGAAAGTCTTTCCTGGATCCTTAAAAAACAAGAAAGAGCAGAATGAGAACTAAGAGTTCTTTCAGTCGAGCAGTTGAGGGAACGAGTAAGATACGTTTGTCAATCTACTATTCTTTCGGGAAGGAATTGAGCCTCAGTCATCATACGCAAAGAAAGAAATCCTTCGATAACGAGAACATTCAGAGATAGTAGTTGAGTAAGTATAGATTCACTCCGATTACCAAACGGGCGACTTTACAACTTAGGGAGCAGCAGGCCTTGTGTTTGTGGTGAAGTTACTGGAATCTTTTCAATATGAAAATAGGTGGTATCCAAAAGGACAAAAACTGCAACTAGGGATCTGGTGGACTACTCTCATGAGTCACAAGGCATTGGTAGACGGACTCACTCGGATGTTTGGCTATTTAACCTAAGAAGTATGTCTGGATGGATGTAACATCCCAAAATTCTAAATTTTGGAATGTTATAAACAAATAGATAGTTTTGATTGATTGTTTGATTGATTGATTGAAAGTGAGAGAATTTGAAACCTTTGAAAGTTAAATGAGAGGGAATAAAAGGACTTTCCCAAACTTTCATTTTTGCTTTTATGATCTTCGGGAATTCAAATTCTTTTCATCACAAAACCCTGGAGAGAAGATGACATGACTTCTTCCATTTATTTAAATGACAAGGGGTGTTGAAAATATTTGAATTTCATTTGAGAATATTTCCAATTCTGAAACTTTATGCAACTCAATGATTTTCATGAGCGAAGATAAAATGACTTCTTCAAATTATGTGATATATGAGTTGGGAGTTTCAAAGAATTAAATTCAAAGTTCTTTTGAATTTATTTTCAATTTGGAGTTATTTGGGTTTTATTCAAATTATTTTTCTCCAAAAATAAAATATATGGAAAATAGGGTAACATGATTCCCTACATCAGAAAATTGGAGAGAAGTTAATTTAAAGTCATTTTGGTATTTTAAAAATGATTTTTGTTGGATTTTATTGGACCAGAAGCACTCTTTGCTTTATTTAAATTTGTGTGTATTTTATTTAATGCTAGAATAATTTTCATCATGTAGGAAATCTTTTTCTGAAAATTTTGATATATTATATGCCTATATAATATTTTCATTTTATTTTGTTTTATCATTTTGTTTTCCTGTCTGTTTGTTTAAAAAACAATATTCATAGCCTTGGGCCAAAGGCCCAAGCCGCCAAGCCGGGTCGCCAAGGCCAAGGCCATCCACCGCCAAGCACTGTGGAGCCACGAGGGAGCCGCCATCCTTTTTCCTAATCTTACTAGGACTCTTGTCCTACTTCCGCTTATTCCGCTTATTTCTAGATCTTTTCCTCTTTGTTTCCTAATCCTAGTCTATTTCTTGCCCCTACCCCAATCCTAGACTTTTTCTTGCCCCTACCCCAAGCAAAACCCTCCCCTCCCAATATAAATACCCAAGCACCCCTCCAACACATCAAACCAACACATCTCCTCTCCTCTCCTCTCCTTGAGAGCAAGCAGCAAAGACCACCACGCCACATTGCCACTGCCGCCAAGTGCCGCCGCCGCCGCCCGGAGCCCCTCGCCTCTTCGAGGTACTAGCCTCAGCCGCGTCACCTTTTCTTTTCCTCGGTTCGGTTTTTCAGAATCGTTCGGTTTCCGTTCAGTTTTCTTGATCGGTTTTTCGTCTTGGTTTTCTTTCCAAACCCTAGATCGGTTTTCTCGCCGGTTTTTCTTTCCGATTTTGTTTAGCGGCGTTAAGCTCGATAGATTTTTCTTTTATTTTTAATTTCGTCGTGACCTATCCGTAGTGTTATTTTTTAGTCCCTAATCTTCAAACGCTCATAACTTTTTACTCGTAAGTCGGAATCCAATGAAACCAACGCCCACTTCTTCGTTATTTATCCCCTCTATCCAAAGAATACAACTCAAACATGTTTTTGATAATTTAAAATTTGAATTAGATCAGATTTGTAGTCAAACTTCGCTTGATCGTAACTTGAGTTTCAGAACTCCGATTTAGTTGATTCTTTTTGCTAATCGAAGCTCTTGACCTAAACTTTCTGATAAGGCCAAATTCATATAATTTTGATACTGTTAGAAATTGTTTTATGTTGCAAGAGTTATTTGCTTGTTTTTGATGTTTTTCGATTTGTTTTCTTCGTTCTTTCCGACCGCTTTTAGAGATTGCTTGTTACTATTGCTTGCTTACGATAGATTGACCGGAGTGTGACGAGTAGAGCTATCAAGAGTTTGAGAGCGAATCATCTTCATCAAATTTGCGTGCAAGTAACACTTGATCATACTTTTCTACTACCAGTTTTATGCATTAGATCTATTCCTCAAACACTTGCATGATTAGGATCTAATTAAATTGTGGGATGGGAAGTAGATGAGGTAGTACCTATTACCTGTTTTATTACCAAACCTTTGGGAGTTACTTCTACGTTTGCTTATTTGCCATGCTATGCTAGTAGACGTGGATTGGGTGAGTGTATCCATGACCGATGTGAGATTGTTAAATTAATGGTTTATTTAAGGTGGCAACTTAAACACACATCTGGGTGGATTGAGGCACCTGGGTATCCAAAGTGATTGCCTGTTTTTTTGGGACCGCCACCCAGCTCAAAGGGATCATGAGATTATTCAAACTAGTAACTTCCGTAATGCAGCCACAAGCCATTATGGGCTCGCATAGTTGAGTAAGTCGTGCGAACTCTTATAGTGGTGGACTAGCATATGTAGGGGATGTAGGTGTACCGGTCTACCCGTCAGAAGGTGCTAGCGCTCGAAAGACTATGTCTCGGTCATCCGCTTTCTCAAACACCATGTAGTGCGAGAAACCAAACGGAGGCGATCGAGTCTTGTGGGGAAAAGTGCGCAAACCTCTGCAGAGTGTACAAACTAATCATGGTTAGCCGTGTCCCCGGTTATGGACAACTTGAGTATCTAGTACTTGAATATCATGTGCATCTCATCATGTTACTTAATAATAATTTGTTTGGGTTTTAATGAGTACTTTTAATTGGGATTGAGGATGCTGTCAACCATTCTCAATGTTTAACAACCACCATGATAGTTAAACAAATTTATTCCTTTACAGTAGGGAAAAATTGGCTTTTCGCAAAAACTGTAACCATAGAGCTTTCCACCAGCCATATATGCATGTAGTATAGCCTATTCTTTCATTACTCTCTATGTGTTATATTGCCAGCATATTCCATGTGTCTTTGACCCGTTTTGGGGCTGCAACTTTTCATGTTGCGTACTTTTCGCATTTATTTAGTAAGTGATACGTTAGGGTTACGATTTCCTATACTCAACTTTGCCGTTGGTGTTGATGGGAATCCACAACCTTGTTGCTTGCGCTATATTTTGGATCGAGGTAATAGTATTTACGTTACTTTATACATGTGATTTACCTCTGTTATAAATCCTTCGAGTAATCGTGTGTGTCAAGATACCGATCCGTGGATGACACGAAGCACGTAGACTTGATCCATTCGGGTCGGGTTGCTACAAGATGGTATCAGAGTACATGTTGACTGTAGGACGTGACCCTAGAAAATGGCAAGCCCATAGGAAAGATTTTTCTCTACAACTTTCTTTTTCAAAAAGATCTTTTACCTCTCTTCTCTTCTGAGCTTATTCAAATATTCCTTTTAGTGAGACCATACCCTTTTCTCTTTTGACCACTCGAAGATTTGACTGATGAGACCACTCCAAGGAGACAAGATATCGGACAACTAAGACCATTTGGAATGAAGAGGATTTTACCGTAAATGGAAACTACAACTGTTGAAGACTCAAGACTTGGAGAATTTGAAGGCATTGAAGAATTCCCAGATTTTCTGACCTAGGAAGGTTACGCTTATGGAATTAAGAGATTATGGAAGTAATCAATACCCGAGATTAAGGTGTATTGGAGTAAGACCAGGATCTGGAGTATTACATCAAGGAGTTAAGATGGACCTACAAGAAGTAGTATTTGATAAGGAAGCAGTTCGTGAAGAACTCAGGACCCAGAAGCTGAAAGTAGACAAGCTGAAGGAGCAAAACATCGAGATACCGGAGGTTGTCAAGAACTGGAGGATAGTAGGACCATGGTTCATGCCAAGGATGATGAAATACGTAAGTTTGGAATGCAACTCAGGATCATAAAGGACGTCCCAAGAGACTTCATGTCAACAGATATGATCCGCAAAAGGAACAAGCATGATCGAGAAGCAGCCATCGTGACATGAACAAGACTTGAAGAGTGTGATGACTTTGAGATCTATTGACCTTTAGAAGACCAAACCCTGTT
This sequence comes from Aegilops bicornis, assembly GCA_021605145.1. NCBI lineage: Eukaryota > Viridiplantae > Streptophyta > Magnoliopsida > Poales > Poaceae > Aegilops > Aegilops bicornis. Next base: position 160,689,671 of record CM038671.1, on the reverse strand, counting down.
ACATACCTACGTTAGATGCGACGATTGTGAGCTGTCATTTGTTTGATGTTTTTCCGACAACCACAATAAAATCTGTCTTTTCAAAACCATTGTTTGTATTGTGTGCATCCCTCTCGATCTCTCTTATCCCACCCCAAACCCATGGACCCAATAGAGGATGAATGGAGATGAGCTTGTATTGTATGGACCGATGAGTCAATTGGAGATGCACCAATGGATTCGTAACATGGAGGATCAAATGGAGAACAACCCTATAGTCGAAAGGATATGGCCCAACATGCTCTAGAGTGCTTTGAAAGAGGTGCTGCTATTTGGTGGAGGATGTACCAAACCATCAATGGATGGCAAGGAGTAACCGTTTGGGAAGAATTTAAGTTGACTTTGCTAATATCTCGGTTTGTGTCCCAGAAATTGAAGCCTTCAGGAAAGGATATGAAGAAACCTTGTGCATGCAAGCTCTGTGGAGAAATAGGACACACCCATAAGGAACACAAGGATGAATGCCCTAATTGTGAAGGAAGTCACCCAGCTGAAGAATGCCCAACTAGGCAGATCACTTGTTTCTTGTGTGAAGGGACAACCCACTACCCTGCTCAGTGTCACATTTACCCCATGGTACAAAGAACCATCCAGCAGAACAAAGAAGAAATGAAAGGAGCCCTCATGGAGATGTTAGAAGAACCTGTGACGAAGGAAGATGTTGAGGACACACACAAAGGAAACAAAATTAAAGCCCGCACCAAGTCATGCTATTCATGTGGAGAAGAGGGACACATCTCCCAAGATTGTCTGAATGGAGATCTAGTAGAATTCCGACAGAGGAAGTAGAGTATGACCCACAGGAAATAGAAGCCCTGATTGGAGCAGAAAGGTCCCTAAGAGGAATAGATTGGATTCCGGAAGGATCTCGAGTCATGTCACCGTTACAAATGCAAGGAGTCAGGGCACTACATCAACACTTGCCCAAAATGGAAGCCGAGGACCCAAAGAGGCTATGTGATCATGAGGAAACCTCGAAACCCGTCAGAAGTAATATGATTCCGTTGTAATGTAGCAGGGCACTTTGCCGTAGATTGTCCGAAGGAGAAGGAGACTGATGATATACAGTTGAATTTGTAACAAAAGAAATGGAGTAGTAGAAGTGAGAGCTTTTCTTTTATATTGAGGTGTTAAGTTGAGACATGTAATGGAAAAGCGAGAGATTGTAATAATTTAAGAATCAATAAAGTTAGCAGTGTTGGTACTGCTTTGGATTTTATGAGTTACCCTATGAGGAAAGATGTTGACCAATTTCGAGGATATGAGAAATATGGTCTATGGAATATTGGAACATTTTAAGGGTGGTCGTACCCTATAAGAACCGTTGACCTCGGAAAGATAAGGATACCCATCGAATGGATTTCGCACAAAAGGAATAGGAGTTTTGTCTTGATATGTTTGATACCCCAAGAGAGTGTGGGATGACGTTGGAGACCGTCTGTTGTTTGGACCAAATGTGATCAAGGATTCTAAGAGAATGTTAAGTTGATTCGAGATAGACTGAAAGTAGCTCAGTCCAGGCAGAATAGTTATGCATACTCAAAAATGCAAGGAGGTAGTCCATGAAATTGGAGATAGAGCATATCTTTGTGTGCCACCTCTGTGGGGAGTTAAACGATTTGGAGTTAAGGGAAAGTTAGCCCCGAGATTTGTAGGACCATACCGAGTTTGGAACGTATGGGAGAATTGGCTAACAAGTTGGAGTCACCCGAAGGACTGTCAGGAGTTCATGACTTGTTTCACATTTCCCAGTTGATGAAGTGCCATGCAGAGATGGCCAATATTCCCCCTGTAAGGACGCTTGACCCTGGAAAGGATAATGATGTTCCACGAAGTGGAGTATGGACTTCATAAGTATAAGTTTTATCTCGGTATGTGGGATATCCCACGAGGATGAAGAGATAAATTATTATTGGACGTAAATGAGGTATGATGTTGGAAATATGGGTCAATGGAAATTCCATGATGAGCCTGAGTAAGCACGTCCTAGTTTGGTGCCAATATAAGGAAAAGAGACAGTACAATTGGATGGATTTTCAGTATGCCAGGAAGTTGGATGTTGGGATAATGATCAGTTGCCCCGAGGATGTGTTCAAGGATTGCAAGTGATGAGATGGGCTATAACCCACGTGCCCTGTGACCTGCCAAGAAGCAAGCACATTCTTGCTGAAGGAAAAACCCTGGAAGAAGTTGCGATTTTATCAACCGACGATTCTATAGGAGTTTACGCAAAACCTGAGAGTTGTTAAGGAACGATAGATGTTTGTTTGGCCTGCAGAATCAATGGATTTTCCGAACTTGGTTCGTCGACAAGAGAAATTCTGCAATGCTTGTGAGGATGACTGAGTGTTAGAATGCGAGATTCGCTAAACCATGTACAAGGTAATGATTTGGGTGCGGAATGGATTGGTCACCATACCGACTTACTCTTATTATTCGCCTTGCTATACGGGATGGTAAATCTGAGTGACTTACCTATAGCAGAGAGACGATGATATTAAACCTTGTTTAAACCTTAGAACGATATAGGTATTTCTTTTCCCCTTGTACAAGGCAGTTGTTGCCAACCGTAGGAAATACGGTGAGGTTCAACCCAGGCCCGTTTTCTGCAGGAGAAACCATAAATTGTTGACCACCATGAGATATCGATAGTTGTTTAGAGTTGGCGCCAGACCCGTCAGCCATGAAGACCCAATTTCAGGATAACCTTACCAAGAGATAAAAGGATAAAAGAATTGAGGAAAAGGTTATGCCACTACCGGAAGAGCCCAGAGAAGGAATTTTCCTGAGATCTGAGAAGACCGACACTGTCAGGAATAAGGATGGAGTATATGAGTTTTGATGGAACCGTAACCATGCTTCTAAGGGTGGTAGCACCCGAGACCCCGGAGACGATCGATGGATTTCTGAGAAGACCCCCAAACCCTAACCTATTTCTTGCTAGCCTCTCCGAATCTCGAGGACGAGATTCATTTTAAGGGTGGTAGTTTGTAACATCCCAAAATTCTAAATTTTGGAATGTTATAAACAAATAGATAGTTTTGATTGATTGTTTGATTGATTGACTCAAAGTGAGTGAATTTGAAACCTTTGAAAGTTAAATTAGAGGGAATAAAAGGACTTTCCCAAACTTTCATTTTTGCTTTTATGATCTTCGGGAATTCAAATTCTTTTCATCACAAAACCCTGGAGAGAAGATGACATGACTTCTTCCATTTATTTAAATGACAAGGGGGTGTCTAAAATATTTGAATTTCATTTGAGAATATTTCCAATTCTGAAACTTTATGCAACTCAATGATTTTCATGAGCGAAGATAAAATGACTTCTTCAAATTATATGAAATATGAGTTGGGAGTTTCAAAGAATTAAATTCAAAGTTCTTTTGAATTTATTTTCAATTTGGAGTTATTTGGGTTTTATTCAAATTATTTTTCTCCAAAAATAAAATATATGGAAAATAGGGTAACATGATTCCCTACATCAGAAAATTGGAGAGAAATTAATTTAAAGTCATTTTGGTATTTTAAAATGATTTTTGTTGGATTTTATTGGACCGTAAGCACTCTTTGCTTTATTTAAATTTGTGTGTATTTTATTTAATGCTAGAATAATGTTCATCATGTAGGAAATCTTTTTCTGAAAATTTTGATATATTATATGCCTATATAATATTTTCATTTTATTTTGTTTTATCATTTTGTTTTCCTCTCTGTTTGTTTAAAAAATATTACATGGCGCCTTGGGCCAAAGGCCCAAGCTAAGCCAATGACGGCCAAGGCCAAGGCCATCCACCGCGCACTGTGGAGCTGTGGAGGAGCCGCCAGCTCCTTTTTCCTAATCTTACTAGGACTCTTGTCCTACTTCCGTTTATTCCGTTTATTTCTAGATATTTTCCCTCTTTGTTTCCTAATCCTAGTCTATTTCTTGCCCCCTACCCCAATCCTAGACTTCTTGCCCCCTACCCCAAGCAAAACCCTCCCCTCCCCAATATAAATACCCAAGCACCCCCCCCCCTCCAACACATCAAACCAACACCTCTCCTCTCCTCTCCTCTCCATGACAGCGGCACCACCGCCGCCGCTTGACACCGCCGCCAAGTGCCGCCGCTTGCCACGCCTAACGCCGCCACGGAGCCCTCGCCTCTTCGAGGTACTAGCCTCAAGGCCGTCACCTTTTCTTTTCCTCGGTTCGGTTTTTCAGAATCGCTCCGGTTTTCTAGATCGGTTTTTCATTTCGTTTTCTTTCCAAACCCTAGATCGGTTTTCGCCGCTTTTATTTCCGGTTTTGTTTAGCGGCGTTAAGCTCGATAGATTTTTCTTTTTATATTTAATTTCCGTCGAGGACCTATCCGTAGTGTTATTTTTTAGTCCCTAATCTTCAAATGCTCATAACTTTTTACTCAGAAGTCGTAATCCAACGTAAACCAACGCCCACTTCTTCGTTACAATCCCTCTATCCAAAGAATACAACTCAAACATGTTTTTGATAATTTAAAATTTAAATTAGATCAGATTTGTATTCAAACTTCGTTTGATCGTAACTTGAGTTTCAGAACTCCGATTTAGTTGATTCTTTTGCTAATCGAAGCTCTTGACCTAAACTTTCTGATAAGGCCAAATTCATATAATTTTGATACTGTTAGAAATTGTTTTATGTTGCAAGAGTTATTTGCTTGTTTTTGATGTTTTTCGATTTGTTTTCTTCGTTCTTTCCGACCGTTTTAGAGATTGCTTGTTACTATTGCTTGCTTACGATAGATTGACCGGAGTGTGACGAGTAGAGCTATCAAGAGTTTGAGAGCGAATCATCTTCATCAAATTTGCAGGCAAGTAACACTTGATCATACTTTTCTACTACCCAGTTTTATGCATTAGATCTATTCCTCAAACACTTGCATGATTAGGATCTAATTAAATTGTGGGATGGGAAGTAGATGAGGTAGTAACTATGACCTGTTTCATTACCACACCTTTGGGAGTTACTTCCACGTTTGCTTATTTGCCACGCTATGCTAGTAGACGAGGATTGGGTGAGTGTATCCATGACCGATGTGAGATTGTTAAATTAATGGTTTATTTAAGGTGGCAACTTAAACACACATCTGGGTGGATTGAGGCACCTGGGGTATCCAAAGGATTGCCTGTTTTTTGGGACCGCCACCCGTGCTCAAAGGGATCATGAGATTATTCAAACTAGTAACTTCCGTGTGCAGCCACAAGCCATTATGGGCTCTGGCATAGTTGAGTAAGTCGTGCGAACTCTTATAGTGGTGGACTAGCATATGTAGGGGATGTAGGTGTACCGGTCTACCCGTCGTAAGGTGCTAGCGCTTCTGAAAGACTATGTCTCGGTCATCCGTTTCTCAAACACCATGTAGTGCGAGAAACCAAACGGAGGCGATCGAGTCTTGTGGGGAAAAGTGCGCAAACCTCTGCAGAGTGTACAAACTAATCATGGTTAGCCCTGTCCCCGGTTATGGACAACTTGAGTATCTTTGTACTTGAATATCATGTGAATCTCATCATGTTACTTAATAATAATTTGTTTGGGTTTTAATGAGTACTTTTAATTGGGATTGAGGATGCTGTCAACCATTCTCAATGTTTAACAACCACCATGATAGTTAAACAAATTTATTCCTTTGCAGTAGGGAAAAATTGGCTTTTCGCAAAAACTGTAACCATAGAGCTTTCCACCAGCCATATATGCATGTAGTATAGCTTATTCTTTCATTACTCTCTATGTGTTACATTGCCAAAGCATATTCCATGTGCTTTGACCCGTTTTGGGGCTGCAACTTTTCATGTTGCGACTTTTCGCATTTACGAGTAAGTGATACGTTAGGGTTACGATTTCCTATACTCAACTTTGCCGTTGGTGTTGATGGGAATCCACAACCTTGTTAAGCTTCCGCTATATTTTGGATCGAGGTAATAGTATTTACGTTACTTTATACATGTGATTTACCTCTGTTATAAATCCTTCGAGTACTGTGTGTGTCAGCATACCGATCCAGGGATGACACGAAAGCACAGAGACTTGATCCATTCGGGTCGGGTCGCTACAATGGATGACTTCACAGTCCAAGATGGTAATATCGATTGTTCATCTATTCACCAACGTGACCAACCACAATGAATGTCTTTAACCGCCTTCTCAAACTTGGATTGCAGCCTTTTCTATCTTTGTATAAAGTCAGTCAATGCCAGTGTTGGGCAGAGCCCATTGTCAAAAGATTGTTTTGCTAGGATGCTTGCTTGAATCTAGCTACTTCCAAAAAAAGGCATTTTTTCACTCTATACGGTATGGCTACAAACCGAATGAAGAAGTCCAGAAGCAGTTCATCGCCTGTGGGAGCTTGCTGATGGTAAGGAAGCCATAATCTTTCTATCGGATTGCCTATTTGTCTATCTATCTGGTGAAGAGAGAATGTAAGATACTCTCAATAAGGCAAGCACCCAATACCTCGTAGAGTCCAAAGCTCCAGCTCAAAGAGTTCAGGAAGACCAACCATCCACACTTGATTAGCTATTGTGCACTTCACCAGAACATGGTCTATGTCCTCCACTCTCCCTTCACAAACATAAAAAAACACTGAGACAATGGGAGAAAATTCCTTGAGACAAGAAGTTCGTTCTCTGCACGGAAGTCTATTCCAATAAGCTTTCCACCAAAAAAACTGAATGCAGGGAATGACCTTAAGCTTCCGTACGCAAGAGAAATGAAGACCACCTTCCTCATTAAATGGCTGGCATACCTCCATGTATACTTCATCTTAATCATCAGAGTGAACATAAGGCCCCCATGTCAAAGTATCAGAACAGATGCTTCTAGGAATTGGTACAACTGAAATTTCTCGCACCACCTCATCAGGGGAAAAAAGCTAATAAACTAAGATGCCAATTGTCGGTGTCAAAACTGGCGGATCTCGAGTAGGGGGTCCCGAACTGTGCGTCTAAGGTTGATGGTAACAGGAGACAGGGGACGCGATGTTTACCCAGGTTCGGGCCCTCTTGATGGAGGTAATACCCAACTTCCTGCTTGATTGATCTTGATGAATATGAGGATTACAATAGTTGATCTACCACGAGATCGTAATGGCTAAACCCTAGATGTCTAGCCTGTATGATTATGATCGCCTCTACGGACTAAACCCTCCAGTTTATATAGACATCGGAGGGGCCTAGGGTTGTACAGAGTCGGTTTACGAAGGAAGGAATCTACATATGCTAACGCCAAGCTTGCCATCCACACAAAGCAGAGTCCCATCCGAACACGGGAAGAAGTCTTCTCTCTTGTATCTTTGTAGCCCATTAGTCCGGCCCATGTTACATAGTCCGGACGCCCAAGGACCCCTTAATCCAGGACTCCCTCAGTAGCCCCCGAACCAGGCTTCAATGATGATGTATCCGACACGCTGATTGTCTTCGACATTGCAAGGCGGGTTCCATCTCCGATTTCTTCAAAGTAACTGACCCGAGAAACTATACTTGGTTTGTGTTTTAATGCCACACCCTTTGGCTTCTGCGCCTCCATTGCTTTTGCTTCCACGTGTCGAGTGAATACGAGAGGTTAGGGTATTTTTTGCACATAACACCCCAGACATGTGAGAAAGGCATCTATTTAAAGAGAATGGATCTTAGATCGCCTTCCACACCAAGAGGAAAATCCTTAGAGCTCGCTAGGAGAAACCATTCCAACATGGCTAGCGTTCCCAGTTCTTCCTCCCGCCCCCACGGCTCCAAAAAAGGCAATTGTGGGAGATGTTCTATACCCCACGATTAGCTGATTAATATTCAAACGCAGGGATTTCTTCCCCCTGTGGATCTAGTCCCTGTTCAGGCAGGATTGACCTCCTTCGATGGCGAAGCCCAGGCGGAAAATTTCCCCAATCCAACCAGGGGGGAACGAGTGTGCTTCGTTTCTTACTTGTTAAAAGGTGTTGGGCTTCCAATATACCCCTTCCTCCGAGGACTCCTGGAGTATTACGGCCTCCAACTGCACAATTTCACTCCGGCCTCCATTCTGCATATCGCGGGTTTCATTGCTCTTTGTGAGCTTCCTGGGCTATGAGGCCCATTTTGAGTTATGGAGGAAGCTATTCTGCCTCGACCCTCGTACCCAAAAGGGTTCGGTACTCGAGGTGGGTGGTGCCGAGGTATGGCGCATAGTCGGGACCGGATACTTGTCCAGCACACCGAAGAAGGCATCTGAAGAATGGCCCTCAGAATGGTTCTATATCGAGGATGTCACTCTCCCTGACCCAGTTCGAATGGGTCTTCTCGAATTGTCAAGTGCTCCATTGAAGAAAGGCCGCATCTGGCGTCCTTGGAGCCTCGAGGAGGAGGATAGCGCAGAAGTCCATCAGTTAATGGGAAAGATAAGGATGCTCGCTCAGTCCGGATTATCAATAATCAAGGTAATGGCAACTTCCATAGTGCGGGGTGTTCAGCCACTCCAATACAGAGGACTCCCTATGTGGCACTATAATGGGGAAGACGATGCCTCACGCTATGGACGGAAAGGTTCGGACACCCCTGCCGCCCTGGCCACAATATTGGCCGATCTGTATAAAGGGGAGAGAGAGGAGTTCACTCGCCTTAAGCGCCAAGAGGGATTCTCCCTGTACAATCCCCCTAGCTGGGTGATCTTTTAATCCTCACATCATCACTCAATCCCTTCCCCGAGTCATGTTTAATTGGCATTTACTCGTTCTTTCCTAACAGGAATGGCGGAAGGCTATCGCGGGGATTTATAGCCCCGCACCGCAGTCGGAGTTCCATAATCGCGACCTCGATCCCGGATTCGAAGAGGATCCAGACATATTTGTAGAACTCCAAGAGGGAGTCTTCTACCAGGCGAGCTATGATGGCACAGAAGTGGCCATCGTGGCCGATTACCCTGGTCTCCTTCCTGCCTCACATGTAAGTAGCCAGGAGACATTACCTCCGAAGGAGCTTCCTCATTCTGCCTCACCCACCGCACTGTCTCGTGCTCCAAAGGGGAGGCGTTTGGTGCGCCATGCTGCACCAGAGGCGACTCACAAGAGAACGGTGCCCGTGACGGGCAAGCCTTCGAAGAGGAAGGCTAATGAAAACACGGTCGAGCCTTCATCAAAGAGGTATGGTTTTTTAAATATGCCCCTTGGCAGTCACATTGAATTGTGACACTGTCCGCTGTGTCTTATCAGGAAGAGCGTGCGCCGGACTATGTCCGGGGATCCTTTTGGTCATGCCTCCACCAGTCAGGTTCCGAACCCTACCTTAAGGACAGAGGCTGACATGGGAGTGACATCGGATTGTTCTCCTCCAGAGGATTCAGATGATGTATCCGTCATGAACTCGGAAGTGGAGAGCGCCATGAATCACCGGCGCCGGAGGGCCGCTCTCCGCGACCCTGGTTTCACAAAAGAGGCATTCAATGCCTTCAGCTTGGCTGATGTATACATCCGAGCTGCTCGGGATGGGCTTACCAGAGCCACAGACCGGCACTTGAAAGATATGCAGGTAAGTGTGAATTGTACAGATTTGGTGATCATATACCAGTAGCTCCCGATACTTGAAGCAGTTGATAGAACTGATTTAAGGATCATTGTATAATTAGGTACTCACAGAGAAGAACAACCTGTTGTCTCAAGAGCTGGAAAAGTGCCGGACCCAGCTAACTGCGGCAACTGCGGAACTTGAGAAATCTATGGAGACACTGCCTGGTAATGTTCCCCTCCATTGAGAAAAGTATGATCATATACTGGCAACATTAATACCGTTGTATTTCCCATGGCAGGATCTTCAAAGCAACTGAAAGAGGAACTGAAAGTCGTGCAGGCGGGTGAACAAGAGGCCAAAAGGCAACTAGCCGCGGGCGAACGTATGCTGACACGGGTTAGGGATGATTAAAACAAGCTGCAGGATTCCAACACCCTGCTGGGTGAAGAACTAAAAGATGTGCGCGCCCAGCTAGCTGACGCCGTAAAGGAAAATAATAGGCTACGAGGCGGCATATTCGGTATGCCTTTGAACTTGCCTTCATGTAATTCAGCAAAGAAATGATCTAACAGATTTATGTCTGCAGGTATGCTGACTGGCCGTCCCGAAGAGGAAATGTCCGGCTCTCAAGGCGACCTGCTGCGACAGCTGTCCCAACTGCACGAGCGGGCCCGACAAGCAATGTGTAGCATTGCCAAGGCTTTGTGGCCATCTGCCTCTCCTGCAGGAAGTATGGAGGATCTCATGAAGCTATTCCAAGGAGCTCGGCGGCGCTTTCGGTTATGGAAGATATCGGCCTGCCGAGAAGGTGCGCGAGAGGCCTGGGCCATGGTAAAAACACGGTACACCAAGCTTGATCCGAATCATATGGCCCGGGTCGGACCTTGGGGGTCAGATGGAAAATAAATTCCATTTAGTCTAGTATATTGGTACGTCTCCAACGTATCTATAATTTATGAAGTATTCATGCTATTATATTATCTATTTTGGATGTTTATGGGTAAACACTTTTATATTATTTTTGGGACTAACCTATTAACCCAGAGCCTAGTGCCAGTTTCTGTTTTTTCCCTTGTTTAGTGTTTCGCAGAAAAGGAATATCAAAGGGAGTCCAAACGGAATGAATCCTTCGGGAGCGTGATTTTTGGAACGAACGTGATCCAGGAGACTTGGAGTTGAAGTCAAGGAAGCTTCGAGGTGGCCACGAGGCAGGGAGGCGCGCTTGCCCCCCTTGGGCGCGCCCCCACCCTCATGGCCCCCTCGTGGCTCCCCTTACCGACTTATTTCGCCTATATATCCATATACCCTAAAAACATCGGGAGACGGAATAGATCGGGAGTTCCGCCGTCGCAAGCCTCTGTAGCCACCAAAAACCAATCGGGACCCTGTTCCGGCACCCTGCCGGAGGGGGGATCCCTCACCGGTGGCCATCTTCATCATCCCGGCGCTCTCCATGACGAGGAGGGAGTATTTCACCCTCGGTGCTGAGGGTATGTACCAGTAGCTATGTGTTTGATCTCTCTCTCTCTAGTGTTCTTGAGGTGATACGATCTTGATGTATCGCGAGCTTTGCTATTATAGTTGGATCTTATTATGTTTCTCCCCCTCTACTCTCTTGTAATGGATTGAGTTTTCCCTTTGAAGTTATCTTATCAGATTGAGTCTTTAAGGATTTAAGAACACTTGATGTATGTCTTGCATGTGCTTATCTGTGGTGACAATGGGATATCACGTGATTCACTTGATGTATGTTTTGGTGATCAACTTGCGGGTTCCGTGACCTTGGGAATCTATGCATAGGGGTTGGCACACGTTTTCGTCTTGACTCTACGGTAGAAACATTGGGGCACTCTTTGAAGTACTTTGTGTTGGTTTGAATAGATGAATCTGAGATTGTGTGATGCATATCGTATAATCATACCCACGGATACTTGAGGTGACATTGGAGTATCTAGGTGACATTAGGGTTTTGGTTGATTTGTGTCTTAAGGTGTTATTCTAGTACGAACTCTATGATAGATCGAACGGACAGAATAGCTTCATGTTATTTTACTACAGACTCTTGAATAGATCGATCAGAAAGGATAACTTTGAGGTGGTTTCGTACCCTACCATAATCTCTTCGTTTGTTCTCCGCTATTAGTAACTTTGGAGTGACTCTTTGTTGCATGTTGAGGGATAGTTATATGATCCAATTATGTTATTATTGTTGAGAGAACTTGCACTAGTGAAAGTATGAACCTTAGGCCTTGTTTCATAGCATCGCAATACCGTTTACGCTCACTTTTATCATTATTTACCTTTCTGTTTTTATATTTGCAGATTACAAAAACCTTTATCTACCATAAATATTGCACTTGTATCACCATCTCTTCACCAAACTAGTGCACCTATACAATTTACCATTGTATTGGGTGTGTTGGGGACACAAGAGACTCTTTGTTATTTGGTTGCAGGGTTGTTTGAGAGAGACCATCTTCAACCTACGCCTCCCACGGATTGATAAACCTTAGGTCATCCACTTGAGGGAAATTTGCTACTGTCCTACAAACCTCTGCACTTGGAGGCCCAACAACGTCTACAAGAAGATGGTCGCGTAGTAGACATCATATATGACCAAGTAAAGATAGCCGCCAAATTTTCCCAAGAGGATTGTAAACTAGACAACCTGTTAGATGGCATAGAGGAAGAAGTTTTTGAGTCCAAGTGACTATGTACTTCAATTGACAAAGTTTTCCCTAGCCGGATTGTAAAACAGTTGTCATGACAGACCTTTTCGCTTCGACCTCTAGACCCGAATGTGCAGAGTGTTTCCGAATACCAGAGCGGCAATACAGACCAGGGTATGCATGGAAACCAGGCATAGGGGTCATAGTTGCTTGAAAATACAAGTTGTATCCGGCTAGCTATGTTATATTCCATGTTTGATTGTATGAAACATCTTCCAGGGAGAATAGTTCCGTTAGGGGTTTATTTCCCTGGGTGAAAATACATTATTATGCATGTCCGCACTGTGATCGAAAAATCGCAGTATACGTAACATTCGGGGGTTCATAGTGTAATGAGTGTAAAACATCTTTAGTCCGCCGACCGAATATTCCCTTAAGAAAGCTAGCTTTCGGCTTCACCCAGTCTAAGGTACATGTCCCTATGACCCGGTTGTAACAATAACAGAGGTGCTCCCTTTATGCCCTAGCCGAACAAACGGGAACGTAGGGCATAAGCACAGGAGCCAGGCAACCCAGCTTGGCAAAAACTTAAGTCATAACGATGCATATAATGGCGAAGAAAAGGTACATATGAGGAAAGTACACATATGTGTGGAGCTTGATGCTCAGAAAATAATAATCAGCTTCTGTAAAAGAAGCCCCCGGGTATTATGGGCATATACATTTTAAGGATGTGTACGTCATTGGTATGCGGTTTAGCCGCTCAAGAGCTTAAAGCTAAAAAAGGTTAAAGAGAGGAAAAAATGGGGACAAAGGGAGAAGACAATGAACAAAGAGTCCGGCTCTAGGCGTAGAATCTTCGGAGTCTGGTGGCGTTCCACGGGTTCAGCTCTAAGAGATTGTCCGATGCATCACGCAGGCGGTACGCTCCTCCAGTGAGAACTTCATCTATGATGAAGGGACTCTCCCACTTGGGCTTGAGTTTGTCCTTCTTCTTTTCTGGCAAGCGTAGAACGAGTTCTCTGCTTTGATATCTGCGAGCCTGTTGTTGATAGAATGCACAAGGGGCTTTTGCAACATCACGCTCCTCCTCCAAGGCATCCAAACTGTCCTGCCGATCCAACTCGGCTTCTCTCTCTTCATACATGCGCACTCGAGGTGAGTCATGAATGATGTCGCAGGGCAAAATGGCCTCTGCGCCGTACACCATGAAGAATGGTGTGTATCCAGTAGTGCGATTGGGCGTGGTCCGTAGCCCCTAGAGTACGGAGTCGAGCTCCTCAACCCAGTGCTTGTCTGATTCTTTCAATGACCGCACTAGTCTAGGCTTAATGCCGCTCATAATAAGACCATTAGCTCGTTCGACTTGACCGTTTGTTTGTGGGTGATAGACCGAGGCGTAATCGAGCTTAATGCCCAATTTAACACCCCAGGTTTTCACTTCATCGGCTGTGAAATTTGAGGCGTTATCGGTGATGATGCTGTGTGGGACACTGATATATATGTTGCTGTTATAAGAATGATCATGATGCCCTCATGTCCGTATTTTAATTTGTCGACACCTCTATCTCTAAATATGTGGACATATTTTTCGTTATCGGCTTCCACTTGAGGACAAGCGAGGTCTAAGTTTGGGGGAGTTGATCCGTCCATTTTGCATCATGCTTTTATGTCGACATTTATCGCATTATGACTATTATTACTCATTATGTCATAGTACTTATGCCTTTTCTCTCTTATTTTACAAGGTTTACATGAAGAGAGAGAATGCCGGCAGCTGGAATTCTGGGCTGGAAAAGGAGCAAATATTAGAGACCTATTCTACACAACTCGAAAAGTCCTGAAACTTCACGGAAGTCAGTTTTGGAATAAATAAAAAATATTGGGCGAAGAAAGCACCAGAGGGGGGCCACCCGCCGTCCATGAGGGTGGGGGGCGCGCCCTACCTCGTGGGCCCCCTGGCAGGTCTACGGTGCCATCTTTGGCTATAAGAAGTCTTTCGTCCTGGAAAAATTAGAAGGAAGCTTTCGGGACGATGCGCCGCCGTCTCGAGGCGGAACTTGGCGAAACCAATCTAGGGCTCCGGCAGAGCTGTTCTGCTGGGGAAACATCCCTCCGGGAGGGGGAAATCGTCACCATCGATCCTCTCATCGGGAGGGGTTCAATCTCCATCAACATATTCACCAACACCATCTCATCTCAAACCCTAGTTCATCTCCTCTATCCAATCTTTGTCTCAAAACCTCAGATTGGTACCCGTGGGTTGCTAGTAGTGTTGATTACTCCTTGTAGTTGATGCTAGTTGGTTTATTCAGTGAAAGATCATATGTTCAGATCCTTTATGCATATTAATACCCCTCTGATTAGGAACATGAATATGATTTGTGAGTAGTTACATTTGTTCCTGAGGACATGGGAGAAGTCTTGCTATAAGTAGTCATGTGAATTTGGTATGCGTTTGATATTTTGATGAGATGTATGTTGTCTTTCCTCTAGCGGTGTTATGTGAACGTCGAATACATGACACTTCACCATTGTTTGGGCCTAGAGGAAGGCATTGGGAAGTAATAAGTAGATGATGGGTTGCTAGAGTGATGTGCTTAAACCCTAGTTTATGCGTTGCTTCGTAAGGGCTGATTTGGATCCATATGTTTCATGCTATGGTTAGGTTTAGCTTAATACTTATTTTGTAGTTGTGGATGCTTGCAATAGGGGTTAATCATAAGTGGGATTCTTATCCAAGGAAGGGCAGTACCCAAGCACCGGTCCACCCACATATCAAATTATCAAAGTAACGAACACGAATCATATGAGTGTGATGAAAACTAGCTTGACGATAATTCCCATATGTCCTCGGGAGCGCTTTCCTTTATATAAGAGTTTGTCCAGGATTGTCCTTTGCTACAAAAAGGATTGGTCCATCTTGCTGCACCTTGTTTAATTTTGTTACTTGTTACCCGTTACAACTTACCTTATCACAAAACTATCTGTTACCGATAATTTCAGTGCTTGCAGAGAATACCTTACTGAAAACCGCTTGTCATTTCCTTCTGCTCCTCGTTGGGTTCGACACTCTTATTATCAAAAGGACTACGATAGATCCCCTATACTTGTGGGTCATCAAGACTCTTTTCTGGCGCAGTTGCCGGGGAGTGAAGCGCCTTTGGTAGGTGGAATTTGGTAAGGAAAAATTTATATAGTGTGCTGAAATTTACTGTCATTTGTTACTATGGAAGTTGATCCTTTGAGGGCCTTGTTCGGGGTATCTTCACCTCGACCAGTAGAGCAAAGAGTTGCTCCTCAACTTACTGAAAATGTTTACTTTGAAATTCCTTCGGGTATGATAGAGAAACTGCTAGCTAATCCTTTTACAGGAGATGGAACATTGCATCCGATTTGCACCTAATCTATGTGGATGAAGTTTGTGGATTATTTAAGCTTGCAGGTATGCCCGAGGATGTTATCAAGAAGAACGTCTTCCCTTTATCTTTGAAGGGAAAGGCATTGACATGGTTTAGGCTATGCGATGATATTGGATCATGGAACTACAACCAATTGAAATCGGAATTTCATCAGAAGTTTTATCCAATGCATCTGGTTCATCGCGATCGTAATTATATATATATAATTTTTGGCCTTGCGAAGGAGAAAGCATCGCTCAATATTTGGGGAGGCTTAAGTCAATGTTATATTCATGCCCCAATCATGAGCTCTCAAGATAAATTATTATTCAAAAAATTTATGCTCGACTTTCTCTCAATAATCGCTCCATGCTAGATACTTCTTGTACTGGTTCTTTTATGATGAAGGTAAGGAGTCAGGTATAACACCTAAGTTTGATTGTGTTAAATCTTTTATGGATACCGATGTTTTCCGTGAATTTAGCACTAAATATGGACTTGACTCTGAGATAGTAGCTTCTTTATGTGAATCATTTGCTACTCATGTTGATCTCCCTAAGGAGAAGTGCCTTAAATATCATCCTCCCATTGAAGTAAAAGTAGTTGAACCTATTAAAGTTGAAGAAAATACTATCACTTATAATGTTGATCCTATTGTTCCTACCGCTTATATTGAGAAACCACCTTTCCCTCCTAGAATAAAGGATCATGCTAAAGCTTTAACTGTGGTTCGTAAGAGTAATACTATAACACCTACACCCCCTGAGCAAATTAAAGTTGAACCTAGTATTGCTATGGTTAAAGATCTATTGGCCGATAATATTGATGGGCATGTTATTTACTTCTGTGATGAAGCTGCTAGAATTCCTAGACCCGATACTAAAGGTAAACATAGACCTGTTGTTGGCATGCCTATTATATCTATTAAAATAGGAGATCATTGCTGGTTTATGTGATATGGGTGCTAGTGTGAGTGCAATACCTCATTCTTTATAAGAAATTATGCATGATATTGCACCTGTTGAATTAGAAGGTATTGATGTTACTATTAAGCTTGCCAATAGAGATACTATTTCACCAATTGGGATTGTAAGAGATGTTGACGTCTTGTGTGGGAAAGTTAAATATCCTACTGATTTTCTTGTTCTTGGTTCCCCACAAGATGATTTTTGTCCCATTATATTTGGTAGACCCTTCTTGAATATTGCTAATGCTAAGATAGATTGCAAAAAAGATATTGTTTCTATTGGATTAGGGGATATGTCTCATGATTTTAATTTTGCTAAATTTCGTAGACAACCCCATGATGAAGAATTGCCTAGTAAATATGAAATTATTCGTCTTGCTTCTATTGCCGTGCCTCCTAACGATCCCTTAGAACAATATTTGCTAGACCATGAAAATGATATGTTTATGAATGAAAGAAGGGAAATAGATGAAGTATTCTTTAAACAGGGACCTATTTTGAAACACAACTTGCCTGTTGAAATTCTAGGGGATCCTCCTCCACCCAACGGTGATCCCGTGTTTGAGCTTAAACCATTACCTGATACTCTTAAGTATGCTTATCTTGATGAAAAGATGATATATCCTTTTATTATTAGTGCTAATCTTTTAGAGCAGGAAGAAGAGAAATTATTGAATACTCTGAAGAAGCACTGTGCTGCTATTGGATATACTCTTGATGATCTTAAGGGCATTAGTCCCACTCTATGCCAACACAAAATAAAACAGGAGAAAGACGCTAAACCGGTTGTTGATCACCAACAACGGTAAAATCCTAAGATGAAAGAAGTGGTAAGAAAAGAAATACTAAAGCTTCTGGAGGCAGGTATAATTTATCCCGTTGCTGATAGTCAGTGGGTAAGTCATGTCCATTGTGTCCCTAAGAAGGGAGGTATTACTGTGGTTCCTAATGATAAAGATGAATTGATCCCACAAAGAATTGTTACAGGTTATAGAATGGTAATTGATTTTTGCAAACTAAATAAAGCTACTAAAAGGATCATTAACCTTTACCTTTTATTGATCAAATGCTAGAAAGATTATCCAAACATACACATTTTTGCTTTCTAGATGGTTATTCTGGTTTCTCTCAAATACCTGTGTCAAAACAGGATCAGGAAAAGACCACTTTTACTTGCCCTTTCGGTACCTTTGCTTATAGACATATGCCTTTTGGTTTATGTAATGCACCCGCTACCTTTCAAAGATGTATGACTGCTATATTCTCTGACTTCTGTGAAAAGATTGTTGAGGTTTTCATGGATGATTTCTCCGTTTATGGAACTTCTTTTGATGATTGCTTAAGCAACCTTGATCGAGTTTTGCAGAGATGTGAAGAAACTAATCTTGTCTTGAATTGGGGAAGTTAATGAAGGTATTGTCTTAGGGCATAAAATTTCTGAAAGAGGTATTGAAGTTGATAAAGCTAAAGCTGATGCTAATGAAAAGATGTCGTGTCCTAAGGACATTAAAGGTATAAGAAGTTTCCTTGGTCATGCCGGTTTTTATAGGAGGTTCATTAAGGACTTCTCAAAAATTTCTAGGCCTATGACTGATCTCTTACAAAAAGATGTTCCTTTTGTCTTTGATGATGATTGTGTAGAAGCATTTGAAATACTTAAGAAAGCCTTGATTTCTGCACCTATTGTTCAGCCACCTGATTGGAATTTACCCTTTGAAATTATGTGTGATGCTAGTGATTATGTTGTAGGCGCTGTTCTAGGGAAAAGAGTTGATAAGAAATTAAATGTTATCCAATATGCTACTAAGACTCTAGACAGTGCCCAGAGAAATTACGCTACTACTGAAAAAGAATTTTTAGCAGTTGTATTTGCTTGTGATAAGTTCAGACCTTATATTTTTTATTCTAAAGTAAGTGTTCACACTGATCATGCTGCTATTAAATATTTTATGGAAAAGAAAGATGCTAAACCTAGACTTATTAGATGGGTTCTCTTTCTACAAGAATTTTATTTGCATATTATTGATAGAAAGGGAGCTAAGAACCCCGTTGCAGACAAATTGTCTAGGTTAGAGAATGTTCTTGATGACCCACTACCTATTGATGATAGTTTTCCTGATGAACAATTAGCTGTCATTTACTCGTACAGCTCCATGGTATGCTGATTATGCTAGTTACATTGTTGCTAAATTTATACCACCTAGTTTCACATACCAGCAAAAGAAAAAGCTTTTTTATGATTTAAGACATTACTTCTAGGATGACCCACACCTTTATAAAGAAGGAGTAGATGGTGTCATTAGACTTGTGTACCTGAGCATGAACAGGAACAAATCCTACACAAGTTTGACTCCAAAGCTTATGGAGGACACCATGCTGGAAATAGAACTGCGCATAAGGTATTGCAATCCGGTTTTTATTGGCCTACTCTTTTTAAAGATGCCCGTAAGTTTGTCTTGTCTTGTGATGAATGTCAAAGAATTGGTAATATTAATAGACATCAAGAAATTCCTATGAACTATTCACTTGTTATTGAACCATTTGATGTTTGGGGCTTTGATTTTATGGGACCGTTTCCTTCCTCTAATAGGTATACACATATTTTAGTTGTTGTTGATTACATTACTAAGTGGGTAGAAGCTATTCCAACTAGTAGTGCTGATCATAACACCTCTATTAAGATGCTTAAAGAAGTTATTTTTCTGAGGTTTGGAGTCCCTAGATATTTAATGACTGATGGTGGTTCACATTTTATTCATGGTGTCTTTCATAAAATGCTTGCTAAGTATGATGTTAATCATAGAATTGCATCTCCACACATCCACAATCTAGTGGAGAATTGAGTAATAGAGAGATTAAATTAATTTTGCAAAAGACTATCAATTGATCTAGAAAGAATTGGTCCAAGAAACTTGATGATGCTTTTGGGCCTATAGAACTGCATATAAAAATCCTATGGGTATGTCTTCGTGTAAAATGGTTTATGGAAAAGCATGTCACTTACCTCTCAAACTAGAACATAAGGCATATTGGGCCATTAAAGAGCTCAATTACGATTTAAAACTTGTTGGTGAGAAGAGACTATTTGACATTAGCTCACTTGATGAGTGGAGAACCCAGGGCTATGAGAATGCCAAACTGTTTAAAGAAAAAGTTAAAAGATGGCATGACAAAAGGATACAAAAGCGTGAGTTTAATGTAGGTGATTATGTTTTACTATACAACTCTCATTTGAGATTTTTGCAGGAAAACTCCTCTCTACATGGGAAGGTCCTAACGTTATCGAGGAGGTCTATCGTTCCGGTGCCATAAACATCAACAACTTCGAAGGCACAAATCCGAAGGTGGTGAACGGTCAAACATTATAACTCAGTTAATCCCATAAATGTTGAAACCAATGTTAGTGAAACCGCAACCCCGGAGGAGTACATAAGGGACACTTTCCAGAATGTTTCAGACTCCAAAAAGGAATAGGTATGTGGTACGGTAAGTAAACCGACTCAAAAATAGTTCTAATTGTAATTTTTCTCCGTTTTGGAATATTTAAGAAAATAGGAAAATAAGAAGTAGTCCGAAAGGGACATGAGGCATCCACGAGGGTGGAGGGCGCGCTCTACCCTCCTGGGCGCGACCCCTGCCTCGTGGGCACCTCGTGTGCCCTCCGGACTCCGTTTTCTTGCATGATACTTCTTTTGGTCGGTAAAAATTAATTATATAATCTCGCGAAGGTTTTGACCACCGTACCTTGAAAATATCTCTTGTTTTTGTTTCGAGCTGTTTTTCTGACAGATCTAGATCACCATGACATCTTCGAGCACACCCAAGGACAATTTTTTCGAGAAGGTCATCAACCCCTACCTTGCGGAGGTGTTGCAACACCCTCAAACCATTGAGGTGCATGTGGGGGTGCTGCACATCCGCAATGTTGAGGGACCAAGGAGGGCCGGAAGTGTGGAGACAAGACTCGAAGCAATGGAGCAGCAAGTTTTCAAGTGCCAAGGGATGGTGGAACGCAGGCTCGACACCAAATACATGATGATCGCGGAGTTCACCAACCACCACAAGCTGGATGCCAAGAACATTGGGGAGGCCATCTTCAAGCTTCACGAGAAAATCGAGCACCTCCAAGCCCAGATCTATGACCTGCAAAACCAAAACTATGAGTATGAATATAGATTCAAGAGGATGAGTTTGGCTGCAGATTTGAGGATCACGGAGACTCGATCATCTTTCTTTGATGGTGAGCCTATGCCTTGGAAGAGGGACGACAAGCCTACATCATCAACAACTCCATCATCACGACCTCCGAGGAAGGAGAACTGAGTATCGAGTAGGCACTCCCCTTGGAAACTACCAAGCTTGGGGGAGGTGCCCCGGTATCGTATCACCATCACACTCTTATCTTTACCGTTTTTCTTAGTTCGATCCTTTTGGTAATATCTTCATCTAGTAGAATAAAGTTTTAGTATGATTTAGTTTTGAGTTTTGCTTTATGATCCTTCTATGTAATCGAGTCCGTGAGCTATATATAATAAAGATTAGTTTTGAGTCAAGGGCTTGATTATCTTGCTATGATCTTGAGGGCATAAAAATAAAAGAGAAGAGAATGTGGCACCCCGGCTCAGAGCGACCGGTTTAACATGCATTGCCAGCCCAGAGAACATGTCTTTTGGCAACACGCAACATCTTGGTACAGAAAACAACCGCTTTATTGATGCTAGCGGATCACAGTTTATATTACAACAGGTGTCGAGGCCAAGCGGCACGCACGGTGCGGCTGAACAATATGTACATTATTTAGTGAACATAAAAGGGGCCTCGATCATAACAACTACGCGGCAGCGGAACAATGTCGTAGCGGAAACTCCATAGCACAGGGACACCGATGTGGACATGATCTAGACTCGAGCAGCACTCCTTTCCAATGAGACTTTCCTGAAATCTGGCATGACACGCCAGGTCAGTACATGGAGTGTACTTGCAAGCTCACAACAGGCATAATCATAATGACAAACAATATCATGATAATTAACCAATTAATAATGCAATAAAGTTTCAACATGTTGTGATCATGCTCTTGTGATAAAATTCCCTCGGGACGGGCTTACCAACCGTGATCGTTCTTGGATCACAAACGTACCACCATCATGGTCTTGACTAGGGGTATCTCGTGATCCTTATGGAGATCACAACCACGACCAATACTTGGTCTCGAACATCTCGATGGCTTTCCCACCATCATCAACAGTGCAGAGTTCATACCTTAGTGTGCAAAATTTATTAAGCGTTGGCCCATGGTGTGACCTACTACAAGCGTGTCCGTAACCGTGGACTCGGCTATCGATAGATTATTACACTATACCCACACCACGGAACCCATGGCCTCGCACTCCCATTCGGGTAAGAAAATAACTTCAAGTAATTACTCATATGCATAATAATATTATTCTTTCATCACCACAAATGAATCCTAGTTTTTTTACAAACTAACTAGGTTTCAAACATTCTGTAAATCAAGCATGTTAACTAAAACAAGCACTTAACAGAATATAAATAACATAATAGTTATTTAAATGCATGGATCAAATCTTTCATTCAAGTAAGAAAATCATAAATATTGAAATGGCACCATGAAAATGTTGTTGTGGCTTTCCTTAGTGCAGATGAGGTTCACAAGCCTTCTGGTGATCCTCAAGACAAGCCTCACCCTCTGAAAATAATTTTAAACACTAGAAGAAAATATCATGAACCCTTCTGAAAATCACCAGAAAATCTAGACAGCATAGAAAAATCTCATTTTTGGCGAGTTGCTAGATTTCTTTGCAAAGAACACAATGCAAAAAGAATCAATTCATTTGGACTTATGGTTGAAGAGTTATAGCTGTTTGAAGCTCTCTGGAAAATATATGAATTTGAATTTAAATAAAAGAAACTAGGGGGGTGACGTCGAAGGCGTAAAGCCTCGGGGCGCCCCCACTTGTACAGCTTCGCGCGCGTACTGAGTGGCTGACTAGCGGGCCCTGCTAGTCAGGTGAGGGGGAGAGGGAGAAGGAAACAGAGGAGGTCGCGGCTTCGAGGGAGCTCACGCCGGCGGCGAGGGCTCGTTGGCCAAAACGAGAGGTAGGGATCGAGAGAGGGGATGGAGGTGCAACTGCCCGTACCCGTAGCGTAGCTAGGGGTGGTCGGACGGCATCGGAATCGACCTTGCAAGTGGAGGCAGACGGCGGTGGTCGCCAGAGATGAAGACGACGGCGAACAGAGGCAACTCCAGGGGCTCCAAGTGGACGGAACGGCTTCACCGAAGAGTAGCGGAGGCTCTGGAAGGGTCGCCCGGGCCAGGGAGGGGCTGGAGCTACCGCGACGACCCGAGGGGATCACCGACGAGCTCGAGCTCAGGGACGGCGGCCGCGGCCTGGCCGGCCGGGCTACAGCTATCTACAAGGTTGTGGAGTGTGTGGGAGTGGAGGATGGTGCTCGAGGAGGCTGGGGATGTCTCCTTTTATAGGCGAGCATCGAGGGTGGTTCGGGCTCCGCCGGTGACACCTGGAAACGACGCCCGGTGACGAGCGGCGTCAGTGAGAGGGGGAGAAGGCGATGCAACTCACACGGGGACTGTGGGCGAACGGGGACGAGCACATGATCGAGAGGAAGGCGACGAGCGCAGTAGTGCAGAGTGCACTGTTGCGTTGGCCGGACCGCGCCCGTGCTCGCTGCGGCAAGCTCCGGCGTCGGCGAGTGCCAGGGGGAGTTAAGGGGGTTTGGACGAAGACGGTGGCGAGGTTTGGCACGCTTTGGCAGTCGGGGAAGCTAGCACGCGCGAAACAGAGCGCTCGGCGGCACTCAGAGCGCGTCGACAGGCAGGCTGGCATTGTGTACACGCGTGGTCACCGGGTGAAGTCTGCCCTCACACCGACCTACGTCCAAAGTTCATGTCTGGCTTGTTGTTCGTGGTAGTTTTGAAGATTACCACGATTTGGTTTGGACCCAGACGAAGTAGAAAAGATTTCACAAGCCAAGTAAGTTTCTGATCAGTAACTTTGAGAGGTTACTGAGGTCAAACGGCTAGGAGTTAGGAGCTGGGTTTTGGAGGCTAGCAATCATCTACTAAGGTGATGATGCACAAGAAAAACCACCCTCATTGGAGCAAGTAAAATGGTAGTTGTTGTAGAAACCACCATTTTTGTCCAGAACAGAAAATATTTTCTATAGCAAAAATATTCCAAAAACTTATGCAATATTTTGCTCAGGAAGGTGCCCTAGGGTTCAAAGAATATTTCTGAATTTTGTCATATTTTTATGGGCAAGAAAAATTGGGGTTGCTTTGGAGCACATTGAGCTAGCTAGGGTTTTGGAGAGCGAAATGAATATTTTTCATTAAAGAAAAATATTCCAAATATTATTATGAGGTGAACTAGAGAGGAAATGATGATAAGAGAGGGAGATGAGGCACTTGGGTGAAAGCCAATGGTACCCAAGTGTTTAAGTCCATATAAAAAGATTCAAAAACTCCAAATTTCAAAATAAATCCAAATGAAAATCAGGCAAATAGAAGAGGGTAAAAACCAGGCTGTCACAAACCTCCCCCACTTAGAATGAATCTCTTCCTGGAGATTCGGTTGCTTGGGAAAACAATTCAGAATAATGTGCCCTTAGAAATTCCTCCCGTTCCCACATTGATTCTGACTCCGTGTGATGCTCCCACTGAACTTTGTAAAACTTCCTTACTTTACTACGAGTGACTCTTTCCATCTGATCCAAAATTCTAACAGGTCTCTCTTCATATATTAAATCCCTTGCCAACTCTATCTCAGTCATAGCAGTCTTTTTCTCAGGTGGCGATATGCATTGCCTCAACTGTGAAACATGAAACACGTTGTGCACGTCCGACAATTCAGGGGGTAGTTCCAACTGATATGCAACAGTACCCACTCGGGACATAACTGGAAATGGACCAATAAATCTGGGTGCCAACTTTCCACGAGTCTGGAATATCTTGACTCCTTTCATAGGAGTGACTCGGAGGTATACATGTTCTCCGGGTTCAAAACTGATTTGTCGGTGCTTTGCATCATAATAACTCTTCTGTCGAGATTTGGCCAATTGCAATCTGTCTCTGATCTCCTTAACTTGTTTCTCAGCTTCCATCATGAGATCTTTTCAGAAGATACGACTATCTCCAGTTTGAGACCAATTTAAAGGAGTGCGGCACTTACGGCCATACAAAGCCTCATACGGTGACATCTTTAGACTGGTCTGGAAACTGTTGTTACAAGAGAACTCGGCATACGGCAGACAGTCTTCCCATTTAGATCCTTGTGCCAAAGCATAGGCTCGCAACATATCTTCGAGTATTTGGTTTACCCGCTCTGTCTGTCCATCGGTCTGAGGATGATAAGCGGTACTGTATTTTAGCGCTGTCCCCAAGGCTTGATGGAGACGTGACCAAAAAGCGGAGGTAAAGAGTGAACCTCGGTCGGAAGTGATGGTTCGGGGTACTCCATGAAGGTTGACTATTCTGGATACATACAACTGTGCAAGTTGATCCGCTCGATATGTGGTTCTGATCGGGATAAAGTGAGCAACCTTGGTTAAGGTGTCCACTATGACCCATATTGCATTATTGCATCGCTGAGTCTTAGGTAGTCCTGGGATGAAATCCATGCAAACATCATCCCATTTCCATTGCAAAATTGGCAGTGGTTGGAGAAGTTCGGCTGGCTTCTGATGCTCTGCCTTCACCTTGTTGCATATGTTGCAACAGGCCACAAAATAGGCAATGTCTTACTTCATTCCATCCCATCAGAATATTTGTTGAAGGTCTTCATACATTTTCGTACCTCCAGGGTGAATAGAATATGAGGATTCGTGTGCTTCCGACAGGATTTTCTTCTTTAAGTCCGACTGATTGGGTACACAAATCCTTCCACGGAACCGGAGGGTACCGAATTTATCCTTTGAGAAATCTGGAGTCTGTCCTGCCATCATGCTCTTGACACATTTCTGTAGATCGATGTCAGCTGGTTGGGCCTCGCGGATTTCTTCCTCAAGTGTGGGGGTAACTTCCAAAATATTAGCGAGGCCAAGATCGACTATGACCAGGTTGAGCTGAGCGATCTCCTCTTGAAGTTCAGGAGGCAAGGATTTCAATATGACATTTAGGGTCACAGGCTTTCGACTGAGTGCATCGGCAACCACGTTGGCCTTACCCGGGTGGTAATTTATTCCAAGATCATAATCCTTGACCAACTCAAGCCATCTTTGTTGACGGATATTTAAATCCAGCTGAGTAAATATATACTTGAGACTTTTGTGATCGGTAAAAATTTGGCACCTCCTCCTGATGAGGTAGTGCCTCCAAATTTTGAGAGCATGAACCACCGCGGCCAATTCCAGATCATGAGTAGGATAATTTCCCTCGTGGGGTCATAGATGTCGTGATGCATAGGCTACTACCTTGTCATCTTGCATAAGTACACTTCCAAGTCCTTCTCTGGAGGCGTCACAGTACACATCAAAACTGCGGTAGATATCTGGAAGAGTCAATACAGGTGCGGTCGTCAGCCGTATCTTTAGCTCATTGAAACTTTTCTCATAGTCCTCAGTCCATTCAAACTTCTTATCCTTTTTTAGCAGCTCTGTCATGGGTTTAGCAATCTTGGAAAATCCTTTAATGAAACAACGATAATATCCGGCTAATCCAAGGAAACTCCGGATCTGTGTTACAGTCGTGGGTGGCAACCAATCGAGCACATCCTTTACTTTGCTCGGGTCCACGGCTATACTGTCGGAGTAATGGGCCACGGGTAGGCTAAACCGGAGCCCAGAACCTTTCAAGACATCAGGCAGGCTGCGCCCCTCAAAATGCCAAGACGAAGAGCCGCCTTCTGGAAGCCGGCTGGAGGAACAACCGACTTCCCACTCGCGTCCGAGTCCTGGGGGCAAGTTCAAGACAAGCCGACTCCTATCTGGCGGCTTCCAGAGAAGCCAGCCACGGGGAGTCGACCCACGGCACCAACGGATACCCATGCCCTCATCAAGGGGGACGGTACGGGGAGTGGCTACAGTGAAGCCCACTCCCTCCCCTTTCCAGAGGCTGGCGTGGCCACATTGCACTTTACCCGCAGGGATCTCCGTCGGCGCGGCACTGTTGCCATGCCATCCCTGACATCAGCACCAGTGGGCAGAGTCCTGCACCCACGACAGCCTGTATGGATGACCTAGGGACGATGGGTCCCACCGGTCAGCGAGAGTCCGGAAGACGGCGAGAGCGCCACCAGTCGGACCCGTTGGGAGTCAGCCCCCGGGAGTCGGCCTGCCCCTCCCACGGGTCCCACGCACCATTAACCAGACGAGAGGGGAAGTGGCTACAGTAATCGCCCGCTAGGCGGCAGAGCTATAGCCACGACCCCATGACCAAGCCCGCGTCATTAGAAGCACGGTTACAGTGATCAGCAGCCGGCAAGACCCGCAAGTGGCGGACACGGCCTGTCGGATCCGTACCGGACAAGTCGGCGGGCCCCAGCAATCGGCGGAGAAGACGACAACCGAAGAGACTGACGGCTGGGCCATGTGCCCATCCGGATTACCATTGTACCCCTGGGGGGTAGGCCTATATAAACCCCCCAGGGCACCCATGCAAAGGGTTCGGACCCATTAGAACTAGACCAAATCATATAGGAAGGAGAGAGCTAGCCTTGTGATACGGGGCTAACCCGGTGTAGGCCGATCTTTCACGTTTGGAGTGGGATCCCTCGAAGAGCACGAAGAACACGGGGAAGAACGGGGAGAAATCACAAAGGGAAACACTCAAGAACAAGTCCGATCAAACATCCACTAGACAATCAAACACACAAGATCCACAAGGTACATGAACAACCAAGGGAAAGATACAAGGTAGAGTTCATCTCCGTGAGGAGGTCTTGAAGGGGCCGCCCAAGAGGGGTCTTGATGATATATCCCGCAGGATCTTCTCCTAGATGGAGGTCTTGGCCTCCAATGGAGTAGTGGTCTCTCTCTCTCTCTCTCTCAAGAGTAGAGGAAGGTAGGAGCAAAGCTCACATACAAATGAGCTATCACTTTGCTAACCTTAGAAAGGAGGGGAAGGTGGTCTATTTATAGTCTTAGTGCAAATGGGGATGAAGTGAAGGGGTACATGGGCCTCAGCCCGCAACTGGACACAGCCAGGGGTCGGACGTCCGGTGGGCGTCGGACATCCGGAGACTCACGGGCGGCCGGACGTCCGGAAGATGTCGGACGTCCGCTCGATTTGGCTCGAACGCAGGAGTGCCCGATTTCCGGAGGGGCCCGGTCGTCCAGTCGTCAGTCGTCCGCTGGTGTCGGACGTCCGCTCATTTGGCTCGGGTGCGGGATCGTCGGTCGTCCGGTCCGGGCCGGTCGTCCGGAGGATCTTCAGGCGCCGGACGTCCGGACCCGACCGGTCGTCCGGTGGCTGGAGCTTCTTCGACAACTCTTCTTCTTTGGTCTATGTTTCCAGGCTTCCCTCACGGATGGTGTAGTTGTTCCTTGGTGCTTACACTCCTCCTCATCGTCCTTAGTGTTCCGACAACACCATGCATGCACACGAGTGGAGTGTCAAGTAGTATACCATCCTCGAAGGGGTCAAGTGAGCACGTGTAAAGGAGAAGATTCACCTTTATGTATGAGAAGTAGAGGTCGCACGTGTCACTTGCAAAACGGACTCTTGACATGGTGATGACCGTAGGATGCTCCGCATCACCTTGCCTTCTCCTACCTTCAGCATACAGCTCGAGGAGCAACCTTGTACTCACTTTGCCTTAGTGATCATGCGGAGACCCCGCAGAGCAGGACTAGGGGTGTTATCTCCTAGGAGAGCCCCGAACCTGGGTAAAGTACGCCGGCGTTCGTGTCTACGCCTCATCCCGCTTCCGGGCACCGGCGACGTTCTACTCGCTCCCACCATGATAAGCCATCCTTTGGCATATGTCGCATTCAACCCCCGACATATACCTTCAGCGAATAGTACATGTCTGAGAAACCCAACTTGCTTGAGCCAAAACTCGCATTTACTGAATTTGACGTATAGCTGATGGTCGTGGATTCGTTGTAGCACCGCTCGGAGGTGATCCTTGTGCTCTTGTTCACTCTTGGAGTAATGAGCATGTCATCGTTGAAGACTACCACAAACTTATCGAGGAAGTCCATGAATACTTTGTTCATCATATGCATGAAAAAGGTAGGGGCATTGGTGAGACCAAAGGACATAACTGTATATTCATAAAGACCGTACCGAGTAGTGAATGCGGTCTTAGGAATATCTTCCTTTTTAATCTTGAGCTGATGATATCCTGTCCTTAGATCAATCTTGGAGAATACTTTGGCCCCACTGAGCTGATCAAACAGATCATCAATCCTTGGCAGTGGATATTTATTTTTGATGGTGACATCGTTCAGCTGACGGTAATCCACACACATGCGGAGGCTGCCATCCTTTTTGTCCATGAAAATAGCAGGTGATCCCCATGGTGACGAGTTGGGACGGATATATCCTTTCTGAAGCATTTCATCAAGCTGTTTCTTTAGCTCCACTAATTCTGATGAGGGCATCCGATAATACTTCTTGTATAACAGTGTGGTTCCGGGCACAAGATCTATTAAAAACTCAAGCTCGCAATCTGGTGGCATGCCTGGCAACTCTTCGGGAAATACATCCAGAAACTCATTGACCACAAGAATTAATTCCAATTCAGCCACAACGTTGAAGGCCATTTCTTTCTTGGGTATACTTTTGCGAGCATAGAATTCTGTGGTCTGCCCATTCTGATTGGTCAAAGTGACTTCCTGGGTCTCGCAGTTTTGCAAACTTGGTATTGAGTCAACCAATTCATACCCAATATAACATCCAACTTGGCGGACTCAATAATTATCAAAGAAGTTGGAAAACCGACTCCGTTGATATTGATTTCCAGATAACGGCATCAGATTGCTCTTGATTAAGGATCCCGGGGTTTGTACCAGCATATTTTTGCCCAAAACCGAACAAGGAAATTTGTTTTGGGCAACAAAACTCCGAGAAATAAAAGAGTGGGAAGCCCCAGAGTCAAATAAAATTACTACAGGTATGTTATTAACAGAAAACATACCAATGACGACTTCGGGGTTCTCTTGGGCTTCATCGACGGAGAGGTGATGCACGTGCCCAGTAAAGTTTTGCTGGTTCGGGCATGACTCCATGAAGTTGAGTTGTGGCCTAAATAGGGCATTCGCCTTGCTGTTCTTGGGGCACTGTCTGGCATAATGTTCGTTTTTCCCACAACTGAAGAAAGAGTTATTCTTATTTGGCGCTCCTCGTTACCTTTGGGTTGGTCACGACATTCTTGACTTGAGTGGTGGTCTTGTTAACATTCTGTTGCCACTTGGGCTTGTATTCCACCTGAGTCTGCTGCCACGTACGATCCTTTTGCACGGGTTGTCCATCCTTCTTTGGCTCAAACTTGCGCTTGTGGTCGTTGTTAGCAGGCCTATTATCTGATACGAGCTTGTGCTCCCTTTCAGCAATGAAAGCCTTGTTCACCAGAGTTTGGAAATCTGGGAAATCAAACATACTGAGAGTACACCGGAGTTGCGGATTTAATCCACCAAGAAATCTGTCAATCTTTCTTTCTTCGGTGGCCACGTCATAAAGGGAGTAACAGGCCAGATGATTGAATTTTTGCAAATATTCACCCATAGACTGATTTCCTTGGATGAGTGCGAGAAATTCTCACTGCTTATTCTTCATTATTCCAGTAGGGATATGATATTTCCGGAACTGATCCTTGAATTTTGACCATGTGATTTCTTCATCAGCAGGTCACATGGCTTTTGCATTTTCCCACCATATGGCAGCAGCGCCTTTAAGATAATGAGTTGCAAACGGAACTTTATTATTTTCTTCAGTACGAGCAATCTCAAGCTTTTTCTCAATGGTACGCAACCAATCGTCTGCATCCAAGGGATCAACAACCTGACTGAAACTGGGGGGCTTGGTCCTCTGAAAATCTGACAGCTTGGAGTAATGACCGTTCTGATTTCCATTCTGTCCAACCATAGCTTGCACACTTCTTAATATTTCAATCAGATCATTATTCCTTCTTTCCTCAAACATACGCAAAATTTGCTCGGTGTAGGGTGGATTTGGCCGTGGAGGCGGTGGTGGAACATACGGCTCGGGAGAGTGTCCTGCCTGTCGTGCGGAACGACGAATAGGAGTTCCCTCACAAATGTCGCTACTGCTGCCTCCCTGCAGCATCCTGTTGTGGATTTTTTCCAAGACAACGCAACCGAGATGAGAAACATCCAAAAATAAATTGGGGAAAAGCCAGCAACAAAACCCGAAAGAGAATGAAATAACGAAGATAATATGGCGAATAAAATAGAGTTCCAACATAATTATACATAGACTCATGCATGAAAGATAAACAACATGCCAGGTTCAACTACTCTCATACAGGAAACGAAACATCATGACTCGTACGACTACATCTGGACATCATCCCGACGGCTGCGGAAACTCAGGGGCACTACTGCTCTGCTGGTGCTGCGGGGTCCTCTCCTGAAGAAGACTCGGATCCGGAACTGACGAGGTTAACTGAGACCTCCGTGTTAAAGGTAACACGACGACGCTGCCTAGAGGGCACTCCCTCAGGGGCAGGTGTAGGGTGAAGCATCGGGGCTACAGGAGTAGTGAGAAGCGTAACCCACTCAGCAGGGGTACTGAGAGGGTTCACCGTCGAGGTGCCCGAGCTACTCGGGGGAGTAACCGGTGAAACAGGGGAACTAGAACTGGCTGGAATATACGGAGTAAATCCCAGAGAGGATGGAGTAGTGGCAGATCTAGTAGAGACTAAAGCAGAGGCTGAAGCAGTACGGGCACGAGTCAGTTCTCGAGCCAGCTCGTGGATCATAAGATAGCTAGCGGTGAAATAACGAGTGAGGGAGTCCTGGATTAGGGGGTATCCGTACAGCCGAACTATATCCTTGGTGTACACAGGATTGAAGACACAGGATTGAAGACTTCGTCCCGTGTACGGATGCGACTCTCCTTGGTGTGGAAGGCAAGCTTGGCGATACGGATATGTAGATCTCCTCCCATTGTAACCGACTCTGTGTAACCCTAGCCTCCTCCGGTGTCTATATAAACCGGAGGGTTTAGTCCGTAGGGCCCGAACAATCATACCATAGGCTAGCTTCTAGGGTTTAGCCTCTATGATCCCATGGTAGATCAACTCTTGTAATATCCGTATAGCAGGAAGTAGGGTATTACCTCCATCGAGAGGGCCCGAACCTGGGTAAACATTGTGTCCCCCGCCTCCTGTTACCATCCGCCTTAGACGCACAGTTTGGGACCCCCTACCTGAGATCCGCCGGTTTTGACACCGACATTGGTGCTTTCATTGAGAGTTCCATTGTGCCGTCACCATAAGGCTTGATGGCTCCTTCGATCATCGGTAAGGATGCGTTCCAGGATGAGGTCTTCCTCCCCGGGAAGATCTTCGTATTCGGCGGCTTCGCACTGCGGGCCAACTCGCTTGGCCATCTGGAGCAGATCGAGAGCTATGCCCCTGGCCGTCAGGTCAGGTTTGGAAACTTGAATTACACTGCTGACATCCGCGGAGACTTGATCTTTGACGGATTCGAGCCCATGCCAGGTGTGCCGCACGATCACGACGAGCATGATATAGCTCTACCGTCGGACAGTGTTCGGGAGATCACACCGACAACTACTCTGGCCTTCAATCTGGAGCAAATAGCGCCATTCGAGTACGGGCGGATAGACCCTGCTTTGGAGGCCGCACTTTCAGTGGTGATAGAGCCAAATACTGACTTTACCCCTCTCGTGAGCCGTGCTGCTGAACTATTGGATTCGACCCCGGCCACAGGCTCCGAGCCGCCTGCGCCCATGCCTACCGAATCCGGTTGGACGACGTTCATGGAGTTCACCTCTGCGGATATCTTTCAGCACTCACCCTTCGGTGATGTACTGAACTCGTTAAGTTCTCTCTCCTTGTCAGGAGAACCTTGGCCGAACTGTGTCCGGCTAGAATGGGATGCGGACGACGAAGAAATTCATTACCCACCCACCACCCACTTAGTAGCCACTCTCGACGATTTAACCGACATGCTCGACTTCGACTCCGAAGACATCGACGGTATGGACAACGATGCAGGAGACAAACAGGAACCACCGCCCACAGGGCGCTGGACCGCCACTTCATCACATGGCATATACATGGTGGATACACCCAAAGAAAATGATGACAAGGAACAGAAGGATGCAGCAAAGGATAACTCCCTCGAGAAGCAATCAAAGCGGCGGCGTAGACGCCGCTCCGAATCCCGCCTCGGCAAAAACAGCGATAACAGCGCAAGAAAAAATAAAACCCTGGTCGACTCCGGAGGAAACGACGACCACACAGACCCAGCGATAGAGCAGGGTGAGCCAGCGGACGACGAACACAGCACGGAGCCGATGTCAGATTTCGTCAACACCGAGCGTCAAGATAATCAACCCGTCTCCGGAGAGGAGAACAGTCCGGATGACGATGCACACATCATCCCGGAAAGGCACCTGGAGCAAGAGAACCTGCATAGAAGGCTTATCGCCACTGTGAGGAGTCTGAAGAAGCAGAAGCAAAGGCTCAAGGCCATGCAAAATACACTCAACAGTAGATGGAACAATGTGCTCGACACTGCAGAAAAATACGGTGGCAGTCGCCACACGAAGAGCTATCCAAAGCGCAAGCTGCTGCCTGAATTCGACGATGAGGCCTTAGAGCCCCCATAGCCAAAAATAAAACAGCCGACCGGTCGAATCGACGACCCCGTGGCCGCGATAGAGCGGCTAACGAGGCCGCACATAAGTCAGTACATGATCCATGCGAGGACTCGCATCAAAAGGCCGGCGCAACCAGATCCATCTACGGATCAAGGAAACGCGCTCCAGTGCACAACCAAAACCGAACACCACAACCGTCTGAACGCCATGGTACATCTAAATACAGGGGTGTCGCACACCCCCTATGTTTCACCGATGAGGTGCTGGACCATGAATTTCCAGAAGGATTCAAACCAGTGAACATAGAGGCATACGACGGGACCACAAACCCTGGTGTCTGGATTGAGGACTTTATCCTCCATATTCATATGGCTCGCGGAGACGATCTCCACGCCATCAAGTCTTGCCCATCAAGCTTAAAGGGCCAGCTCGACACTGGCTGAAAAGCCTCCCCGATAACTCCATTGGAAGTTGGGAGGAGCTCGAGGATGCCTTTCGGGCTAACTTTCAAGGGACCTATGTCCGACATTCGGATGTAAACGATTTAAGTCATATAATTCAATAGCCCGGAGAGTCAGCCCGAAATCTTTGGAACAGGTTTCTCACTAAGAAGAACCAATTTGTTGACTATCCGGACGCCGAATCCTTATTAGGTTTCAAGCACAGCGTCCGAGACGAATGGCTCGCCAAACACCTCGGTCAAGAAAAACCGAGAACAATGGCAGCCCTAACAAGCCTCATGACCCACTTTTGCGCGGGTGAGGATAGCTGGTTAGGCCGCAGTAGCACCAGCGACCCAAGTACATCCAAAGTCAGGGATGGCAATGGAAAACCACAACGCAGTAAAAACAAGCGCCATAATAAAGAAGACAGCCCAGAAACACGGCGGTAAACGCCGGATTCAGAGGCTCTCGACCAGGTCAGCGGAAAAAGCCTTTCAAAGGCAATAGAGATGGACCGTCCAGCCTAAACAAGATTCTTAACAAACTATGTCAGATCCACGGTACCCCCGATAAACCTACAAACCATACCCACAGAGAATCATGGGTCTTCAAGCAGGCCGGCAAGCTAAATGCCAAACACAAGGGGCAGGATACACCGAGCAAAGACGAGGATGAGCCTCGCCAGCAAGGCACTAGGGGACAGAAAAAATTCCCACCAGAAGTCAAAACAGTAAACGTGGTAGATGTGACGAAGGGGAGAAGCAAACCTGCACTCTGAGATACACACGCCCTAGAGCGTGTCACCGCTAAGCTCAACCCCTGGTTGGCCTTTCCGATCACTTTTGATCGCAGGGATCACCCGACAAGTATCCGGCACGAAGGATGGGATACTTTGGTGTTAGACCCAATAATAAGTGGATACCATCTCACACGAGTCCTCATGGATGGCGACAGTAGTCTAAACCTGATATATCAGGACACAGTCTGCAAAATGTGGATAGACCCAACAAAAATCAGCCATAGTAATACTACCTTCAAGGGAGTAATACCAGGCCCAGAGGCCCACTCTACGGGCTCTCTAATACTAGAAGTAGTATTCAGTTCACACGACAACTATCGAAGAGAAACATTACACTTCGACATCGCTCCATTCCGAAGCGGCTATCAAGCGATACACGGACGAACAACTTTCGCTCGTTTTAATGCAATACTGCATTACGCTTCTCTCAAGCTTAAGATGCCCGGTCCGCACGGCACCATCACAGTTAATGGAAACATTGAGCGTTCTTTACACGCGGAAGAACGTGCGGTTGCTTTAATAGCCGAACACTAGACGGCCTCACCAACCAAAACAAATGACCGGTGGGTTAAGACCACGGACACGGTTAGACGAGTCCGGCGCCTCACTAGATATACTTGAGATAGGTCTGGTGGTTACACCCTTATAGACGGTACCAGGGGCTTCCCGCGTGTAAACAGGACTACAACTCAACTTTACTTATCGTGAATTTTACATGGTTTATTTAGAGTAACCAATTTTTCGCACGACAACTCTCAACTAAGTTCCTCTCTTTTACAGATGACAATCGTGCTACACCCGTCCGAGACACGGCACAATGGAGACACAGGCGCAGACGTGCAGCAGGGACCCGCTCAAAGGTTTCTTTTTAGATTAAGACCCTGCGTAAACCTTTTTTACTGTCTCTTGTTGTTTACATCCTCCGGATTCTCAGTACAACCGAAAAGGATGCTGACGCTATTGGCATGTGGCCACGTCAAAATATTGCACGTGCCCGGACACTTGAGGCTTCTTATCAAGGGCATTTTTTAGCCCGGCATATATTATAAAGACCGAATACCTTAGGGAGTGTTCGGCGTCGCGAGTTTGACCTTATATGCATCAGCTCCGAATCATGTCTTTGGTCAAATGTTGGGTTTGCCCGGCTCTTGTGTTTTGCTACCTTACGTTCCGCTCTATCGGCCAAGGTGGCACCAGGAGAACTACTGCGATTGTGCCCTGGTTCATCCGGACGAGCACCTCAGTAGAGAAAGTCGAAAACTGACTGTCATGATAAAGCGCGAGACTGGTCAACCACTCGATGACCTAGCGGAATCTTCAGGACTCCTCCGCATTAAGGAAGGGCCATTTCTCGGCCAGGCACGTACGCGCCCCGTATTCGGACGAGCGCGGAGCCACCAGGGGCTATACAGTAGCCCCACCGTCAAACTCCTATGGCTAAGTGAAGGTGTTAAAGCAATATAATCCGATTGCCTAGTTCGCTGTGCTATCACCTCCTAAATGGTCCAAGACGTTGGATCAAGTGTGAACACACGTCTTCTGCGAACACCCCCGCATTATATGCGTGGGGGCTAAAGTCGACGACTGCAAACTTTCAGGTTATATAAATATATACATAAACAGCCGCACAGCAGGCTTTACAATACTTTCAGGCAAAAGTATAAACACAGCCTTTATAATTCAATAAAACATTGTTTTTAAAATGGGAATATATGTCACTAGAACATAATATTCTTCGAGCACTGAGCTTCTATCGAACGAGCTCCTTAAAGGACTTCCTCAAAGTAGTGCTCGGGAGCTACTCGGCCCACGACCGAACCCTGGGTTGCCATGGCGGTGGCCTCCATGTCTGCCCAGTATGTCTTGACACGGGCAAGTGCCATCCGCGCACCCTCTATGCACGCCGACCTCTTCGTAGCGTTGATACGCGACACAACACCAAGGAACTGCTGCACCAAACCAAAATAACTATTCAGCCGTGGCCCTCTCGGCCACAAATGATCCACAACAGACCCCATGGCAAGCCCGGACAACCTATGGAGCTCGGCCCACTCGGTCATGCGCTCATTTAACAGCAGCGGACGCGCTGGACCATTGAACTGCGACCAGAATAGCTTTTCCACTTCACGATCTTTTTGATCCTTGAAGTACTCGGCTGCATCAGCCGCACTGGCTGCCAGATCCGCATATGCATCCGCAGAACTCCATAGCTGATCAAGAGGGGCATACTTTGGATCTCCGAACTTCGTCCGCAGCAAGAAGGGCTTCCTAGACGCGATATCTCTAGCTTGACGCAGCTCCTCCTTCGACGCTCTGATCTTCGAGCGGGCTTCCTTGGCTGCTACCATGGCCTTCTCCAGCTCCGTCGCCTTCGCTTGGTTTTCCTTTTCAAGAAGCTGGTACCGGTCGGCGGCATCCTTTAACTCAACGGCCATCTTGGCCATCTTTTCCTTACTTTGGCAATGGGCGGTCTGCTCGGCCCTCAGCTCTTCGGCCGCCTTCAGAGCGGCCGCATCACTATTCCTGGCTTGTTCTTTGGCTCGGGCAAGTTCCGCCCGAAGGGCCTCCACGGCCGCAGCTCCATCTGCAGTCACAGCATATTAAAGATACTGGCATTATGCTCCTCTTACTACGTGTCGATAACCGGAGAAAACACATACCTTGTGCCTCGTCAGGCCGCTTGTTGACAAGCACGATGTCGGCATCTGCCGCATCCAGTTGCCGGTTCAGCTCGGCAAACTCACCAGTCCGGCTAGCCACCGGACCTTCCGCCACCTGCATATGAAGGCGGATTGGTTATAACCTGGGACTATGATCCTTTGTTTGCCGCTGTTCTCCACGGCAACCAAAGTCTCAGGGGCTACTATCTGCATAGGGCACACCTAACATGTGCGGTACTGCCAAAAATACACACTATTTCACGTACCTCAAAACCTTTCAGCAGACTCATGAACGCTTCATGCAACCCGCTCTCGGCGGATGAAATCCTCTCAATCACCGTACCCATTAACGTACAATGCGCTTCTGAGATAGCTGCCATCTCTAGCAGATCCTTCAGTACGTCCGACTGCACACCAGACAGTGTTGGGTTCTTTCGGTTGCTCTCTTCAAGAGCCGGATACTGAGGACTTCGGGTGGCCAAAGGATTACCCTCTGGCCTTGCCGGATCAGGAGAAACCCTCCGCGACGACACCTCGGGGTCGGCCGCCTCATGAGGCGGGTTGGCAGGGGGAGGCATTTCGCTCTCCATCATCTCCGGAAGAAGATCCCCCGAAGACGAACTCTGCCGGGAAGGGCTACGATCCGAACTACAAGATAAATGTTTCGGTTATTTCCCTCAGAAGTAATGCAGGATATTTTCAATATTAAGTACCCTTTTACGTACAGCTCGGTGGAGGGCTGAACCCCTTGCGGGCATTGTGCGGCCAGGGTACCCCCGGGGCAGGACCCTCTGGCAAAGATTTCTTCCCCCGTTTGGAAACCATCGTTTCTGGGTCTTCAGAGGCGGTCCTCTTCCTTCCTTGGGAGAAGGAATTTCAGATTCTTCTCCCCGGCTATCCTCCTTCGCGGAGGCGCTAACTCCCCCGATTTGGATGAGTGGTGAGCAAGGTCCGCTTTCAGCCTCTTTATTCCCCCCTGTATCTCCCCCTGAGGGCGCTTGATGAGGCACGAGCTCCAGCATCCTGGCTAGTACAGGATCCGATGAGACCTCGGGGAGGGGGGCCGGACACCTGATCATCTTCGCCTTTGTTACCTAGTCCTGGTCAAAGAGAGACTTTTCAAAATGATGTCATGATAAATAAAAAGATAATGTGTTCAGCTTTGGGACTACTTACTTGGGTATCTGGGCGATTGCAGCTCAGACCTGCATCCTCGGTGGTGTCCGGACACATTGTTTGTGGTCCGAAGAACGATTGATACATCTGTTCGAGCGTCATGCCGAGGAAGTGTTGAATAGCTCGCGGTCCCTCCGGGTTGAACTCCCACATGCGGAGGGGACGACGTTTGCAGGACAGGACTCGAGGAATTAATATGACCTGCATTACCGTGGCCAGACTAATATCTCTCTCGAGGAGATCTCGGATGCGGCTATGCAATATCGGCACATCCTTTACTGGCCCCCAGTCTAGCCCCTTGTTAATCCATGACGTCAGTCGTGGCAGGGGGCCGGAGCGAAAAGCAGGGGCAGCCACCCACTTGGTACCCTTGGGAGCTGTGATATAAAACCACTCCTGTTGCCATAAGCTGGACACCTCCTGGAACGAACCCCCTGGCCATGGGGCATTGGCGCTTTTGCTTATTACAGCGCCTCGCACTCTGCATGCCGCCCCTCGATCATCTTCGGCTCCACATTGAAGGTCTTGAGCCACAGACCGAAGTGAGGGGTAATACGGAGGAAAGCTTCACACATGACGATGAACGACGAGATGTGGAGGACAGAATCCGGAGACAGATCGTGAAAATCTAGCCCGTAATAAAACAAGAGCCCCCTCAAAAAGGGATCTAGAGCGAGGGCTAGCCCTCGAAGGAAGTGAGAGATGAATACAATGCTCTCAACGGGTTCGGGAATGGGAATGACCTGCCCTCGAGTAGGCAACCTGTGCGAGATCTCGCCGGTCAGAAACCTGGCCTCTCTCAGCTT
This sequence comes from Aegilops bicornis, assembly GCA_021605145.1. Lineage (NCBI taxonomy): Eukaryota > Viridiplantae > Streptophyta > Magnoliopsida > Poales > Poaceae > Aegilops > Aegilops bicornis. The sequence goes on along the minus strand of CM038671.1, from coordinate 160,650,428 downwards.
CTTGACGTCTTCCTCCATGACAGAGGAAGGCATCCACCGACCTTGAAGGTTGGATCCGGACATGTTGAAAGTCCAAAGCGCCTGACCTAAGCCTTGGGTGTTGGAACTCGAGGTGGGGGAAGGGTTCGATTGAGCACGTGAAGAAAAAGGGACAGGCATTGGCCTCTTTATAAAAAAGGTGAATATCAAGCGTCCTCTGCGTGGCCGTTTGGGACTTACCTAGAATTGAGGAGTCATACCAACGGGCAGGATTGGGTAACCCACATCTGTATTTATGAGAATCCCGTAATAAGGGGGACACGATCTCTGCCTCGACAAGACGTGCCAAATAAATCGCCTCGCAAGACATGCAGTGGCAGGCTAATTGAGGAAGACAGTTCGTCATGACCAAACCGTGGCAATACGTCACATTATGAAAAACGGTCAGCAGATTAGATGTGTGGAAATATTATTCTCTCTACAGTGGTATGTGGAGTTTGTTTTGAAGAGCCAGACACTATCCTTGTGTTCAAAATATTCTATGGAGAATTCGGAGGAGGAACCCGCCTTGCAATGCCGAAGATAATCTGCGCGCCGGACTCATCGTCATTGAAGCCTGGTTCAGGGGCTACTGAGGGAGTCCTGGATTAGGGGGTACCCCGACAGCCGGACTATATCCTTTGGCTGGACTGTTGGACTATAAAAACACAAGATTGAAGACTTCGTCCCATGTACGGATGGGACTCTCCTTGGCGTGGAAGGCAAGCTTGGCGATACGGATATGTAGATCTCCTCCCATTGTAACGGACTCTGTGTAACCCTAGCCCCCTCTGGTGTCTATATAAACCGGAGGGTTTAGTCCGTAGGGCAAGAACAATCATACCATAGGCTAGCTTCTAGGGTTTAGCCTGTACGATCTCGTGGTAGATCAACTCTTGTAATATGATACGTCCATTTTGCATCATGCTTTTATATCGATATTTATCGCATTATGGGGTGTTATTACATGTTATGTTACAATACTTCTGCCTATTCTCTCTTATTTTACAAGGTTTACATAAGGAGGGAGAATGCCGGCAGTTCGAATTCTGGGCTGGAAAAGGAGCAAATATCAGAGACCTATTTTGCACAACTCCAAAAGTCCTGAAACTCCACGAAAGTCATTTTGGGAAATAATAAAAAATATTGAGCGGAAGAAGTTCACCAGAGGGGGGCCCACCTGTCCACGAGGGTGGGGGGCGCGCCCTACCCCCCAGGGCGCGCCCCCTACCTCGTGGGCCCCCTGTTGGCTCTCTGATGCCCATCTTCTGCTATATGAGGTCTTTCGATGAGGAAAAAATCATAAGCAACCTTTCGGGACGAAACTCCGCCGCCACGAGGCGGAACCTTGGCGGAACCAATCTAGGGCTCCGGCAGAGCTGCTCGCTGGGACACCTCCCTCCGGGAGGGGGAAATCATCGCCATCGTCATGACCAACGCTCCTCTCATCGGGAGAGGGAAATCTCCATCAACATCTTCACCAGCAACATCTCATCTCAAAAGCCTAGTTCATCTCTTGTATCCGATTCTTGTCTCCAAGTCCGGGATTGGTACTAGTAGGTTGCTAGTAGTGTTGATTACTCCTTGTAGTTGATGCTAGTTGGTTTATTTGGTGGAAGATCATATGTTCAGATCCTTTATGCATATTATTACCCCTCTGATTATGAACATGAATATGGTTTGTGAGTAGTTACGTTTGTTCCTGAGGACATGGGAGAAGTCTTGCTATTAGTAGTCATGTGTATTTGGTATTCGTTCGATATTTTTGATGAGATGTATGTTGTCTAGCCTCTAGTGGTGTTATGTGAACGTCGACTACATAACAGTTCACCATTATTTGGGCCTAGAGGAAGGCATTGGGAAGTAATAAGTAGATGATGGGTTGCTAGAGTGACAGAAGCTTAAACCCTAGTTTATGTGTTGCTTCGCAAGGGGCTGATTTGGATCCATATGTTTCATGCTATGGTTAGGTTTACCTTAATAGTTTTGTTGTAGTTGCGGATGCTTGCAATAGAGGTTAATCATAAGTGGGATGCTTGTTCAAGTAAGAACAACACCCAAGCACCGGTCCACCCACATATCAAATTATCAAAGTACCGACCGCAAATCATATGAATGTGGTGAAAACTAGCTTGACGATATTCCCATGTGTCCTCGAGAGCGCTTTACCTTATATAAGAGTTTGTCCAGGCTTGTCCTTTGCTACAAAAAGGATTGGGCCACTTTGCTGCACTTTAATTACTTTTGTTACTTGTTGCTCGTTACAAATTATCTTATCACAAAACTATCTGTTACCACTTATTTCAGTACTTGCAGAGAATACCTTGCTGAAAACCGCTTATCATTTCCTTTCAAAGATGCATGATGCTCGTAAGTTTGTCCTATCATGTGATGAATGTCAAAAAATTGGTAATATTAGTAGACGTCAAGAAATGCCTATGAATTATTCACTTGTTATTGAACCATAGATGTTTGGGGCTTTGATTATATGGGACATTTTCCTGCCTCTAATGGATATACACATATTTTAGTTGTTGTTGATTATGTTACTAAGTGGGTAGAAGCTATTCCAACTAGTAGTGCTGATCATAACACTTCTATTAAGATGCTTAAAGAAGTTATTTTTCCGAGGTTTGGAGTCCCTAGATATTTAATGACTGGTGGTGGTTCACATTTTGTTCATGGTGCTTTCCGTAAAATGCTTGCTAAGTATGACATTAATCATTGAATTGCATCTCCTTATCACCCACAGTCTAGCGGTTAAGTAGAATTGAGTAATAGAGAGCTCAAATTAATTTTGCAAAAGACTGTCAATAGGTCTAGAAGGAATTGGTCCAAGAAACTTGATGATGCATTATGGGCTTATAGAACTGCATATAAAAATTCTATGGGTATGTCTCCATATAAAATGGTTTATGGAAAATCATGTCACTTACCTCTCGAACTAGAACATAAGGCATATTGGGCTATTAAAGAGCTCAACTATGATTTCAAACTTGCCGGTGAAAAGAGGTTATTTGATATTAGCTCACTTGATGAATGGAGAACCCAAGCTTATGAAAATGCCAAGTTGTTTAAAGAAAAAGTTAAAAGAAGGCATGAAAAAAGGATACAAAAGTGTGAGTTTAACGTAGGTGATTATGTATTGCTATACAACTCTCGTTTAAGATATTTTGCAGGAAAACTTCTCTCTAAATGGGAAGGCCCTTACATTATCGAGGAGGTCTATCGTTCCGGTGCCATAGAAATCAACAATTTCGAAGGCACAAATCCGAAGGTGGTAAACGGTCAAAGAATCAAACATAATATCTCAGGTAATCCCATAAATATTGAAACCAATGTTATTGAAACAGTAACCCTGGAGGAATACATAAGGGACACTTTCCAGAACGTTTCAGACTCCGAAAAGGAATAGGTATGTGGTGCGGTAAGTAAACCGACTCCAAAACAATTTTTAAAGCAATATTTCTCTGTTTTGGAATATTTAGAAAAATAGAAAAATAACTAGCAGTCTGGGAAGGACACGAGGGTGGAGGGCGCGCCCTACCCCCTGGGCGCGCCCCTACCTCATGGGCACCTCGTGTGCCTTCCGGACTCCGTTTTCTTGCACGATACATATTTTGGTCGGTAAAAATTCATTATATATTATCCCGAAGGTTTTGACTCCCGTATCACGCATTTCTTGTTTCGAGTTGTTCTCTGTCAGGGTTATCAAGGCCAGGCATCATGTCGTCCCCCTCCTCCAACAATGGTGACAAAGATGCTTGGCTAATGAAGATAGAGCTGAAGAGGGAAGAACCCATGGAGATCAACAAGGATGAAGGGATCAAGAAGGGCACGGAGAATCAAGCTCCGGCAGCAGAAGACATCCTTCAACTTGATCACAATCTTCTTACACCAACTGAGATCGAAGCTTTCAAGATGATTGAGTTAGCTCGTATACAAAACAAGTGTCTCACACGTGAAAATATTTTGTTGAAGGAGCATATTGTTGCACTCAAGGGCATTATTCGCAAGCTGGAGGACCTCTTACACTCGATGTGAGACTATCCAACATCACCACCATCTTCTCCACCAACAAAGAAGGAGACATAATCACACGGGTATGGGCACTCCCCTTGGCAACTGCCAAGCTTGGGGGAGGTGCCCCGGTATCGTATCACCATCACACTTCTATCTTTACCGTTTTTCTTAGTTCGATCCTATTAGTAGTATCTTGATCTAGTAGAATAAAGTTTTATGGCATGATCTAGTTTTGAGTTTTGCTTTATGATCTCTCTATGTAATCGAGTCCGTGAGCTATATAATAAAGATTAGTGTTGAGTCAAGGGCTTGATTATTTTGCCATGATCTGGAGTGAATAAAAGAAAGAGAAAAAGAATAAAAAAAACAAAGAGTTCATATTGATCTTATTGAGATGATGACTTCACATAGAAAGAGTATGATGATTAAAAGTTGTTGGGAGTTGGCATCAATAGCTTTGGTCATCGTTGCAATTAATAGGAAGTAATGGAAAGAGAGGTTTCACATATAAATATACTATTATTGACATCTTTTATGATTGGGAGCACTCATTAAAATATGACATGCTAAAGAGTTGATGTTGGACAAGGAAGACAACGTAATGAGTTATGTTTTCTTATATCTGAGATAAAGTATGTTGTCATGGATCATCCAACATGTTGAGTTTGCTTTTCCCCCTCATGCTAGCCAAATTCTCAGCACCAAGTAGAGATACTACTTGTGCTTCCAAAAACCTTTAAACCAGTTTTGCCATGAGAGTCCACCATACCTACCTATGGATTGAGTAAGATCCTTCAAGTAAGTTGTCATCGGTGCAAAGCAATAAAAATTGCTCTCTAAATATGTATGATTGATTGGTGTGGAGGAAATAAGCTTTATACGATCTTGTGATGTGGAAGAAATAAAACGACGGACTGCATAATAAAGTTTCATATCACAAGGCAATATAAAGTGACGTTCTTTCGCATTAAGATTTTGTGCATCCAACCATAAAAGCGCATGGCAACCTCTGCTTCCCTCTGCGAAGGGCCTATCTTTTATTATTATCTTCTACCTTATGCAAGAGTCATGATGATCTTCACCTTTCCTTTTTACATTTTATCCTTTGGCAAGCACAGTATGTTGGAAAGATCCTGATAGATATACCTAATTGGATGTAGGGGAGCATGAGTTATTATTGTTGACATTACCCTTGAGGTAAAAGGTTGGGAGGCGAAACTATAAGCCCCTATCTTTCTCTGTGTTCGATTAAAACTCCGTAACCACAAGTATCGCGTGAGTGTTAGCAATTATGACAGACTAAATGATAGTTGAGTATGTGGACTTGCTATTAAGCTCTGACATAGACTCTTTCTGATGTTATGATAAATTGCAATTGCTTCAATGACTGAGATTATAGTTTGTTGGTTTTCAATAAAGTTTATGATTCGTACCTCTGCATTGTGAATAGATTATTACTTGGGCATAAGAAATCATATGACAAAATCTATATATGTTGCTGTTATGAGAATAATCATGATGCCTTCATGTCTCAGATTTTTATTTTATCGACGCCTCTACCTCTAAACATGGGGACATATTTATTGTTATCGGCTTTCGCTTGAGGACAAGCGAGGTCTAAGCTTGGGGAGTTGATACGTCCATTTTGCATCATGCTTTTATATCGATATTTATTGCATTATGGGCTGTTATTACACATTATGTTACAATACTTATGCCTATTCTCTCTTATTTTACATGGTTTACATAAGGAGGAGAATGCCAAGAATCGGAATTCTCGGCTGGAAAAGGAGCAAATATTAGAGACCTATTCTGCACAACTCCAAAAGTCGTGAAACTCCACGAAAGTCATTTTGGGAAATAATAAAAAATATTGAGCGGAAGAAGTTCACCAGAGGGGGGCCCACCTGTCCACGAGGGTGGGGGGCGCGCCCTACACCCCAGGGCGCGCCTCCCTACCTCGTGGGCCCCCTGTTGGCTCTCCGATGCCCATCTTCTGTTATATGAGGTCTTTCGATGAGGAAAAAAATCATAAACAACCTTTCGGGACGAAACTCCGCCGCCACGAGGCGGAACCTTGGCGGAACTAATCTAGGGCTCCGTGAGCTGTTCTCGCCGGGACACTTTCTCCGGAGGGGGAAATCATCACCATCGTCATCACCAACGCTCCTCTCATCTGGAGCGGGAAATCTCCATCAACATCTTCACCAGAACAATATCCTCTCAAAACCCTAGTTCATCTCTTGCATCCAATTCTTGTCTCTAAGTCCGGGATTGGTACCAGTAGGTTGCTAGTAGTGTTGATTACTCCTTGTAGTTGATGCTAGTTGGTTCATTTGGTGGAAGATCTTATGTTAAGATCCTTTATGCATATTATTACCCCTCTGATTATGAACATGAATATGCTTTGTGAGTAGTTACGTTTGTTCCTGAGGACATGGGAGAAGTCTTGCTATTAGTAGTCATGTGAATTTGGTATTCGTTCGATATTTTGATGAGGTGTATGTTGTCTAGCCTCTAGTGGTGTTATGTGAACATCGACTACATAACAGTTCACCATTATTTCGGCCTAGAGGAAGGCATTGGGAAGTAATAAGTAGATGATGGGTTGCTAGAGTGACAGAAGCTTAAACCCTAGTTTATGCGTTGTGTCGTAAGGGGCTGATTTGGATCCATATGTTTCATGCTATGGTTAGGTTTACCTTAATACTTTTGTTGTAGTTGCGGTTGCTTGCAATAGAGGTTAATCATAAGTGGATGCTTGTTCAAGTAAGAATAGCACCCAAGCACCGGTCCACCCACATATCAAATTATCGAAGTACCGAACGCGAATCATATGAATGTGATGAAAACTAGCTTGACGATATTCCCATGTGTCCTCGGGAGCGCTTTACCTTATATAAGAGTTTGTCCAGGCTTGTCCTTAGCTACAAAAAGGATTGGGCCACTTTGCTGCACTTTATTTACTTTTGTTACTTGTTGCTCGTTACAAATTATCTTATCACAAAACTATCTGTTACCACTTATTTCAGTACTTGCAGAGAAAACCTTGCTGAAAACCGCTTATCATTTCCTTCTGCTCCTAGTTGGGTTCGACACTCTTACTCATCGAAAGGACTATGATAGATCCCCTATACTTGTGGGTCATCATAATACTCATATCATCAAGATCAATCAAGTAGGAAGTATGGTATTACCTCCATCGAGAGGGACCGAACCTGGGTAAACATTGTGTCCCCCGCCTGTTATTACCATCCGCCTTAGACGCACAGTTCGGGACCCCCTACCCGAGATCCGCCGGTTTTGACACCGACAACGAGCAAGGTGGCTAGCAACACTATCAAACTCCGGATCAATGATAGGGAAACGGATACGACCATTGTCGTGCAAAGAAGGATAGTAGTAGAAACCTGGGTGGTTCTGCATCCGGACCTCGTTGTAACGAAGCACAACAAGGACCTCGAATGCAGTAAACTAGACAGCCTGAGAAGCGGTAGAAGCGTAACCGCTCCGAGAGGTACGAGTGTAAGGGCTGGAATCGGAACTGGTGCGCAGAGTAACCACTGTGTGATACTCATACACTGAGTCAGCTAGACGCTCCCGGTACACGCGATAGACTGGATCGTCACCGAGGGGGTACACCCGACGACACACGCTACGAAGGAGATGCGGCACGTGAACGGCATCAGCTGCAACTGGCACGGATACGGCACCGGAGCCATCTACACTAACAACCATTAGCAGGTTAGCATAAAAAAATAAAACAAGTGCATGCAATGCAACACCCAGCTACAAATGTTACCGGCACTCAACTTAACTCGTATCTAACGTCCAGTTAACACGTCGTAGTCTAGCGTGGCCTACAGTCAACGCGGCTGTGATACCAAGCATTGTGGCACCCCGGCTCAGAGCGACCGGTTTACCATGCATTGCCAGCCCAGAGACCATGTCTTCTGGCAACACACAACATCTTGGTACAGAAAACAACCGCTTTATTGATGCTAGCGGATCACAGTTTATATTACAAAAGGTGTCGAGGCCAAGCGGCACACTCGGTGCGGCTGAACAATATGTACATTATTTAGTGAACATAAAGGGGGCCTCGATCATAACAACTACGCGGCAGTGGAACAACGTCGTAGTGGAAACTCCATAGCACAGGGACATTGATGTGGACACGATCTAGACTCGAGCAGCACTCCTTTCCAATATGACTTTCCTGAAATCTGGCATGACACGCCAGGTCAGTACATGGAGTGTACTTGCAAGATCACAACAGGCATAATCATAATGACAAACAATATCATGATAATTAACCAATTAATAATGTAATAATGTTCCAACATGCTGTGATCATGCTCTTGTGATAAAAGTCCCTCAGGACGGGCTTACCAACCATGATCGTTCTTGGTTCACAAACGTACCACCATCGTGGTCTTGACTAGGGGTATCTCGTGATCCTTACGGCGATCACAACCACGACCAGTACTTGGTCTCGAACATCTCGATGGCTTTCCCACCATCATCAACAGTGCAAAGTTCATAACTTAGTGTGCAAAATTTATTAAGCGTTGACCCATGGTGTGACATACTACGAGCGTGTCCGTAACCGTGGACTCGGCTATCGATAGATTATTACACTCTGGAGAGGTAGCACACTGTACCCACACCACGGAACCCATGGCCTCGCACTCCCATTCGGGTGGACCAACGACATTCTGACGAAACCCCTCCATTGCCATGACACTCTCCCGGCCACTCCGACCCAATCCCCACCGGGCTAGTCCTGGGTGGCCCCGTGTCTACCAAAGACACAACAACCACCGTCGTGGCCAAAAAGATCCCACAAGGGGACCCGGTACCATAATCTCAACAACGGACACACAAGGTTATGTCTGCTTACCGGGCCAGGGTAAGCATGCCCATAACCTTCCCTAGTTGGAGGCACCGACCAGAGGCATGACAACGGACCGAATCAAGGCCTTCCCATAAAGGCAAATGTGGTTGCACTGGGAAAAACTCGATTCAGTGGCACCATGACCCGGCCAACAATATATTCAAGTTGAGTTATATTCAGGTTCAACTTAAAGTAAAAACGACCGGTGTCATCGCATGCCATGAAAATGCAACACTACATATGCATCACATATTAACGGAAATGACTGATACCCACAAGTATAGGGGATCGCAACAATTTTCGAGGGTAGAGTATTCAACCCAAATTTATTGATTCGACACAAGGGGAGCCAAAGAGTATTCTCAAGTATTAGCAGTTGAGTTGTCAATTCAACCACACCGGATAACTTAGTATCTTCAAAGAAAATATTTAGTAGCAAAGTAATATGGAAGTAACGGGTAACGGTAGCAAAAGTAATATTTTTGGGTTTTGTAGTGATTGTAACAAAGAGCAAATGTAAAAGTAATAAGCGAAGAACAATATGTGAAAAGCTCGTAGGCATTGGATCGGTGATGGAGAATTATGTCGGATGCGGTTCATCATGTAACAATCATAACATAGGGTGACACAGAACTAGCTTCAATTCTTCAATGTAATGTAGGCATGTATTCCGAATATAGTCATACGTGCTTATGGAAAAGAACTTGCATGACATCTTTTGTCCTACCCTCCCGTGGCAGCGGGGTCGTAAAGGAAACTAAGGGATATTAAGGAGTCCTTTTAATAGAGTACCAGAACAAAGCATTAACACATAGTGAATACATGAACTCCTCAAACTACGGTCATCATCGAGAGTGGTCCCGATTATTGTCACTTCAGGGTTGCCGGATCATAACACATAGTAGGTGACTATAGACTTGCAAGATAGGATCAAGAACTCACATATATTCATGAAAACATAATAGGTCCAGATCTGAAATCATGGCACTCGGGCCCTAGTGACAAGCATTAAGCATAGAAAAGTCATAGCAACATCAATCTCAGAACATAGTGGATACTAGGGATCAAACCCTAACAAAACTAACTCGATTACAAGATAGATCTCATCCAACACATTACCGTCCAGCAAGCCTACGATGGAATTACTCACGCACGGCGGTGAGCATCATGAAATTGGTGATGGAGGATGGTTGATGATGACGACGGCGACGAATCCCCCTCTCCGGAGCCCCGAACGGACTCAAGATCAGCCCTCCTGAGAGGTTTTAGGGCTGGCGGCGGCTCCCTATCGTAAAACGTGATGAATCCTTCTCCTTGATTTTTTTCTCCCCGAAAGTGAATATATGGAGTTGGAGTTGAGGTCGATGGAGCGTCATGGGGCCCACGAGGTAGGGGGGCGCGCCCTCCACCCTCATGGACAGGGTGTGGGCCCCCTGACGTATATTTTTCTTCTAGTATTTTTCTTATTTTCCCAATAGATGTTCCGCGGAGTTTAAGGTCATTCTTAGAACTTTTGTTTCTGCACATAAATAACACCATGGAAAGTCTGCTGAAAACAGCGTCAGTCCGGGTTAGTTCCATTGAAATCATGGAAGTTAGAGTCCAAAACAAGGGGAAAAGTGTTTGGAAACGTAGATACGACGGAGACGTATCAACTCCCCCAAGCTTAAACCTTTGCTTGTCCTCAAGCTATTCAGTTGATAAACTGAAAGTGATAAAGAAAAACTTTTACAAACTCTGTTTGCTCTTGTTGTTGTAAACATGTAAAGCCAAGATTCAACTTTTCAGCAAAGATTATGACTAACCACATCCGCAATAACTCTTAGGTCTCATGTTTACTCATATCAATGGCATAATCAACTAGCGAGCAATAATAATAAATCTCGGATGACAACACTTTCTCAAAACAATCATGATATGATATAACAAGATGGTATCTCGCTAGCCCTTTCTGAGACCACAAAACATAAATGCAGAGCACCTTTAAAGATCAAGGACTGACTAGACATTGTAATTCATGGTAAAAGAGATCCAGTCATAGTCATACCCAATATAAATTAATAGTAATGGATGCAAATGACAAGAGCGCCGCCACTAGTGCTTTTAATAAGAGGGTGATGAATCAACATAAAAGTAAATAGATAGGCCCTTCGCAGAGGGAAGCGTGGATTTGTAGAGGTGCGAGCTCGGTTTTGAAATAGAGATAAATAATATTTTGAGCGGCATACTTTCATTGTCAACATAACAACCAAGAGATGGCGATATCTTCCATGCTACACACATTATAGGCGGTTCCCAAATAGAATGGTAAAGTTTATACTCCCCCTCCACCAACAAGCATCAATCCATGGCTTGCTAGAAACAACGAAAGTGCCTCCAACTAGCAACAGTCCCAGGGGGAGTTTTGTTTGCAATTATTTTGATTTAGTTTGCATAAAGCATGGGACTGGGCATCCCGGTGACCAGCCATTTTCTCGTGAGTAAGGAGCGGAGTCCACTCCCCCTTGAGAATAACCCGCCTAGCATGGAAGATAAGGACAGCCCTAGTTGATACATGAGCTATTCGAGCATACAAAACAGAATTTCATTTGAAGGTTTAGAGTTTGGCACATACAAATTTACTTGGAACGGCAGGTAGATACCGCATATAGGAAGGTATAGTGGACTCATATGGAATAACTTTGTGGTTTAAGGGATTGGATGCACAAGCAGTATTCCCGCTTAGTACAAGTGAAGGCTAGCAAAAGACTGGGAAGCGACCAACTAGAGAGCGACAATAGTCATGAACATGCATTAAAATTAATAAACATTGAGTGCAAGCATGAGTAGGATATAATCCACCATGAACATAAATATCGTAAAGGCTATGTTGATTTGTTTCAACTACATGTGTGAACATGTGCCAAGTCGAGTCACTTAAATCATTCAAAGGAGGATACCACCCCACTATACCACATCACAACCATTTTAATAGCATGTTGGCATAAGGTAAACCATTATAACTCATAGCTAATCAAGCATGGCATAAGCAACTATGATCTCTAATTGTCATTGCAAACATGTTTATTCATAATAGGTTGAATCAGGAACGATGAACTCATCATATTTACAAAAGCAAGAGAGGTTGAGTTCATACCAGCTTCTCTCATCTCAGTCAGTCCATCATATATCGTCATAATTTCCTTTCACTTTCATGATCGAACGATGTGAAAATAATAAGAGTGCACGTGCATTGGACTAAGCTGGAATCTGCGAGCATTCAATAAACAGGAAAAGACAAGGCAATATGGGCTCTTGGTTAAATCAACAATAATGCATATAAGAGCCACTTCAATAATTTAATTATGGTCTTCTCCTATCGACCCCCAAAGAAAAGAAAAGAAATAAAACTATTTACACGGGAAAGCTCCCAACAAGCAAAAGAAGAACGGGAAATATTTTTGGGTTTTCTTTTAATTATTACTACTACAGCAAGTAAGTAAACTAACTAAACGCTACACTAATTTTTTTTTGTTTTTCTTAAGGTTTATCAAACACACAAGAAGAAAGCAAGAAAAAGAAAATAAAGTAGCATGGATATTACAGTGAAAAAGTATGAGCACCGACATCTAGCAATGAGTGTGTGAACATAAATGTAATGTCGGTGAGAAATACGTACTCCCCCAAGCTTAGGCTTTTGGCCTGAGTTGGTTTATTGCTACGGATGGCCTGGCGGATACCCATATTTGTAGCAGGGGTCGTACTGCGATGAAGAAGACTCTAACTGCCACTGGTTGGCAATCATATCCGGATCCCACTGGTAGTTAAACTGTCGTGGAGGTTCAAATTGTGGTTCCGGCTCCGTGGCTGGTGTAGGGTTCCGGTAGGCGTGAATAGCCGCCAACGGAACGAAATACGGACCTTCAGATAAATTAAACAAGGAGGGAGCAGGCAAGGTAATAGTCTCAGGGTGATGTTTATCAAAGAACAATTTGTATTTAAGTGCTCCTTCCCTATTCTTAACAATAAAGTCATGCACTACCATACTCTTATAATCTAAATAAGCATTGGGCAGCAATTTTTCTTCTTTTTCATAGTGCCTAATAGGTATGTTATAGTGTGCAGCAAGGCATCAAGCATAAATACCTCCAAAGATGGGGCCCTTTGTACGGTTCAAGCTTAACCGTTTAGCAATAATACCGCCCATACTAACAGTGTTGTCACAGAATAAACCATGGAACAAAATGATAATATCAGGAACACTAAGGTTTCCACAGTTTCCGCGACCAATTAAGCAACGACTAGCAAATATGGCAAAGTAGCGTAAAATAAGAAAATGTATGCTAGTGATTCTTGCATCGGAAACCTTCCTGGTTTCCCCCACAGTAATAGTGTCAATAAACCCATCCACATCTTTACGATGTGGTTCCTCTAAACTACCCTCAAAGGGTATTTTCCAAACCTTGCAAAATTCATCTAGTGACATCTTCTTAACCACATCATATAAATGAAACTCTACTGAAGGAGGTGATCCTTAGGATAATAGTAGAAGTTTTGCACAAAAGTACTGGTGAGTAAGAGATACTGATTGCATTGGTCGCGGAGGAAGTCGGTGAGGCCTGCATTCTCAGCAAATTCATAAAAATCATCATAAATCCCGGCTTCTCTCAAGAAATCATTGGAAGGCCATTCACACGGCCGGACCTTGGTGGTGCGAGGCAAATTATATTTGGGCCTCTGTGCTTCTTCACTTTGCTTTTCCTTCGAGCTTCGGCTCGATGAGCCCCTCAAAAATCTCTTCATTATTTTTTGAAAAATTCTGAAATTTTTAGTAACTTCAAATAGAAGTGAACCAAGCTCAACAAAATTGATAGCAACTACTCCTACAAGTGACTAGAGCCTACATCATGCATTAGAACTACTTGGAAGCATATAAATTTGACATGCAAGCTCAAGAACATGGTCACCTAGGCAGCACAAATTTGCAATGAATAAAGCACTAGAACAAATACTAATTGGACCAATGGAGGAGTCACATACCAAGAAACAATCTCCCCAAGCAGTTTTGTGAGAGGTGCTTTGAGCAAGGAGATCGAAAATCGCAGCAAAATGAGCTAGAACTCGTGCTTGAGCTGGATGGTGATTTTTTGGGGAGGAAGAAGAAGTGTGTGGGTGCAGGAATAAGTGGAGGGGAGCCACCATGGGCCCACGAGGCAGGGGGCGCCCTCCACCCTCGTGGCCAGGTGCTTGCCCCTCCTCCTGTGTTCTCAGTGCCCGATATTCTCAAATATTCTAGAAAAAAATCATATTTTATTTTCAGGGCATTTGGAGAACTTTTATTTTTGGGGTATTTTTATATTGCATGGATAATTCAGAAAATAGACAGAAAAATACTATTTTTATTTTATTTCAACTAAATAAGAGAGAGTAAAAGGTGGGTACAGAAGGTTGTGCCTTCTAGTTTCATCCATCTCATGCTCATCAAAAGGAATCAACTAACAAGGTTGATCAAGTCTTGTTAACAAACTCATTCCGAATAACATGGAACCGAAGAAATTTCGAATGACACTATGTTATCTCAACGGGGATATGCACATCCCCAATAATAAGAATATCATATTTCTTCTTGACAAGAGGGAAGAGGAAATTCAAAACCTCCAAAAATAATCGATGGAATTTTTCCAATAGAATTGATACTGTGGATTTGAGGTTGTTTCCTCGGAAAGTGTACCGTATGCTCATTACCATTAACATGAAAAGTGACATTGCCTTTGTTGTAATCAATAATAGCCCCTGCAGTATTCAAAAAAGGTCTTCCAAGAATAATAGACATACTATCGTCCTAGGGAATATCAAGAATAACAAACTCCGTTAAAATAGAAACGCTTGCAACCACAACAGGCACATCTTCACAAATACCGACAGGTATAGCAGTTGATTTATCAGCCATTTGCAAAGATATTTCAGTAGGTGTCAACTTATTCAAATAAAGTCTATGATATAAAGAGAGAGGAATAACACTAACACCGGCTCCAAGATTACATAAAGCAGTTTTAACATAGTTTCTTTTAATGGAGCATGGTATAGTGGGTACTCCTAGATCTCCTAGTTTCTTTGGTATTCCACCCTTAAAAGTGTAATTAGCAAGCATGGTGGAAATTTCAGCTTCAGGTATCTTTCTCTTATTTGTAACAATATCTTTCATATACTTAGCATAAGGATTCATTTTGAGCATATCAGTTAATTGCATACGCAAAAAGATAGGTCTAATCATTTCAGCAAAGCGCTCAAAATCCTCATCATCCTTTTTCTTGGATGGTTTGGGAGGAAAAGGCATAGGTTTCTGAACCCATGGTTCCCTTTCTTTACCATGTTTCCTAGAAACAAAGTATCTCTTATCATAACGTTGATTCTTTGATTGTGGGTTATCAAAATCAACAACAGGTTCAATTTCTACACCATTTTCATTACTAGGTTGAGCATCATCATGAACATCATCATTAACATTTTCACTAGGCTCATGTTCATTACCAGATTGTGTTTCAGCATCAGAGATAGAAATATCATTTGTATTCTCAGGTGTTTCAGCAACAGGTTCACTAGAAGCATGCAGAGTCCTATCATTTTTCTTTTTCTTCCTTTTAGAAGGACTAGGTGCATCAATATTATTTCTCTGAGAATCCTGCTCAATTCTCTTAGGATGGCCTTCAGGATACAAAGGTTCCTGAGTCATCTTACCAGTTCTAGTAGCCACTCTAATAGCATAATCATTTTTTTTACTATTCAATTCATTGAGCAAATCATTCCGAGCTTTAAGTACTTGTTCTACTTGAGTGGTGACCATAGAAGCATGTTTACTAATGAGTTTAAGTTCACCTTTAACTCTAGACATATAATCACCCAAGTGTTCAAGAGTATCGGAATTGTATTTCAATTGTCTACCAAAATAAGCATTGAAGTTTTCTTGTTTGACAATAAAATTATCAAACTCTTCTAAGCATTGTCTAGCAGACTTATAGTGAGGAATATCACCGTCATCAAATCTATAGAGAGAATTTACCTTTACTACCTGTGTGGGGTTATCAAGACCATGAGTTTCTTCAATAGGTGGAGGGTTAAGATCATATGTTTCTTCAACAAAGTGATGAAATTAAGACCATGTATTTCTTCAATAGGAGGTAAATTCTTAACATCTTCAGCTTTAATACCCTTTTCTTTCAGAGATTTCTTTGCCTCTTGCATATCTTCAGGACTAAGAAATAGAACACCTTTCTTCTTTGGAGTTTATTTAGGAGTAGGTTCAGGAATTGGCTCAGCAGCTGGCTCAGGAAGTGTCCAATTATTTTCATTTGTCAACATATTATTCAATAGAATTTCAGCTTCATCCGGTGTTCTTTTCCTGAAAACAGAACCAGCACAACTATTCAGGTAATCTCTAGAAGCATCGGTTAGTCCATTATAAAAGATATCAAGTATTTCATTTTTCTTAAGAGGATGATGAGGCAAATCATTAAGTAATTGGAGGAGCCTCCCCCAAGCTTGTGGGAGACTCTCTTTTTCAATTTGCACAAAATTATATATTTCCCTTAAAGCAGCTTGTTTCTTATGAGCAGGGAAATATTTAGCAGAGAAGTAACAAATCTTATCATGGGGACTACGCACACAACCAGGATCAAGGGAATTAAAACATATCTTAGCATCACCCTTTAATGAGAACGGAAATATTTTAAGGAATAAAGGTAGCGGGTTCTCTCATCATTAGTGAACAGGGTGGCTATATCATTTAATTTAGTAAGGTGTGCCACAACAGTTTCAGATTCATAGCCATGAAAAGGATCAGATTCAACCAAAGTAATTATATCAGGATCAACAGAGAATTCATAATCCTTATCAGTAACACAAATAGGTGAAGTAGCAAAAGCAGGGTCAGGTTTCATTTTAGCTTTAAGAGATTGATGCTTCCATTTAGCTAATAACCTCTTGAGCTCATATCTATCCTTGCAAGATAAAATAGCTAAAGCAGCTTCTTTTTCAAAAACATAATCCTCAGGAATAACAGGAGAGTCTTAATCATCACTTTCATCAATATTATCAGTTTCAATAATTTCTTTCTCTCTAACCCTAGCAAGTTGTTCATCAAGAAATTCACCAAGTGGCACAGTAGTATCAAGCATAGTAGTAGTTTCATCATAAGTATCATGCATAGCGAAGTGGCATCATCAATAACATGCGACATATCGTAATGAATAGCGTATGGTGTTTAGGTGTCGCAAGCTTACTCAAAATGTAAGGTGAATCAAGTGCGAGCTAGATGGCAGTTCCTTACCTCCCCTCGTAGTTGAGGGATAAATTGTTGTCTTAGTGTCTTTCAAGTTCTTCGTAGTGACCAGCAGATATAAATCCCAAGTGACTCAAAGAATAGAGTTATGCTCCCCGGCAACGGCGCCGGAAAATAGTCTTGATAACCCACAAGTATAGGGGATCGCAACAGTTTTCGAGGGTAGAGTATTCAACCCAAATTTATTGATTAGACACAAGGGGAGCCAAAGAATATTCTCAAGTATTAGCAGTTGAGTTGTCAATTCAACCACACCTGGATAACTTAGTATCTGCAGCAAAGTATTTAGTAGCAAAGTAATATGGAAGTAACGGTAACGGTAGCAAAAGTAATATTTTTGGGTTTTGTAGTGATTGTAACAGTAGCAACGGAAAAGTAATAAGCGAAGAACAATATGTGAAAAGCTCGTAGGCATTGGATCGGTGATGGAGAATTATGCCGGATGTGGTTCATCATGTAACAATCATAACATAGGGTGTGTCACAGCCCTAGAAATCCTCTTGTAATTAGTGGCATTGCATCCATGCATCATTTTCAATTTCTATTAATTTTGAAATGGGGATTGATAAACCCTAGCACAATGCAATTCAAATAGGTTCAACCAAAATATTTTCAATGACCTCAGAATATCCTTTTAAAATGTTCATGATTTATGGGAAAAGGTGAAAGCCTCTACCAGAGATGATGCATATTTTTCCAGGACATTTTTGGTCTTTGAATTAAATCATATTGTATTTGAATTTGGGCATTTAAATGCTATACATATTTTAAATGCTCAAATAATTGTGAAATTAAATGAGGGCTGTTGGAAACAAATTCACAAGTGCCCACAATTAATTTCAGCATTTTAACAAATGATTTAGTATTTTTACTAAATCAAAACTTACTGCAGAAAATAGAAAATGAAACAAAATAGAGAAAACCAGAGAGAGGAGGCTTACAGCCTCACTGTCATAGCCCACCGGCCAGCCCACCTGGCCACCCAGCCCAACGCCACGCCACCATCGCTTACTTCGCCAAGAGGCGTAGGAGGGACACCGCGACGCCGAGCTCGCCACGCCACCACCCCGCCTGCCGCCTCCCCCTCGACGCCCGAATGCTCTGGACGTCGCCACACACTCCTCCTCGACCCCCTGCACCTCTCCCCTCTCTCCCTGGGTCTCTCCCTCGTCCTCCCCCGCTATGGCCGACGTGCTCGTCGCTGCCGTTCGCTACCACGCGGCCACAACCACCGCCTCGCCTGACCGAGCTGCTCCCGAGCTCCGCCACGACATCGTCGTCCTCCCCACCTACTCACGTGACACCGGACGCCCTGACGCATCGTCCCCGACGTCTTCTTCTTCCTCGCGCTACCGAGATCGCCGGCGACCTCCCGTCGTCACCAGCCCCTCCCTGAGCTCGCCGTTCGCTCCCCTACACTCGCAGTGAACCACTGACCCTTCTCCCCCTCTCCATTCTAGCTCTCGTGCACCGTACGCGCCGTCTCGAGTTCGCTCGCACGCACCACAGCCTAGGCTCGCCGCCGACGAGTCTCCGGCCATCTAATGGTTTGGCTGTCGTGCCCAGTTTCCTCCCCGCGCCGCGTAGAGCACGTACGTGCCCCGCATGAGCCACCACGACCGTCACAACAACGACCCCGAGCTCACCCGAGCTCCGGCGACCGCCAAGGTCGACGCCGGCGACGACTCCGGCCACCCCAGGCCCAACCACCTACACCACTCGACGCGGACGAGTGCCTGTGTCACGTAGATGTCCTTCGCCGGCCATTTGGTCGCCGGAGGAGGAAACCCGTACCCCTCCGCCGTCCCTGGCCTTGCCGGCGACGAGCCGTTGACCGGGTCCGGCGGGTTTGACCCCGCTTGACCGGGGTTTGACTTCCCCCCTGACTCACTGACGTGTGGGCCCTAGGCCACTAACTAAATTAGGTTAGTATTAGTTTAACGCTAATTAAACTTAGTTAGTTTAACTAACTGCTGACACATGGGACTCACTGGTCAGTTTGACCTGGGCTGCCCCGTTGACTCGCTTACGTCATGCTGACGCAATAACGCATTTTCTGGAATTAATTTATTTCTAAATAATTAGAAAATCCAGAAAATGGCCTAAACTTCTAAAATTCATAGAAAATCAACCGTAACTCCAAATGAAATAAGTTATATATGAAAAATTATAAGAAAAATGCAATCTATCCATCTGTACAATTTTTATGCATGACAAACTAAGTTATACCTGTTGTATAACTGAAAACATGTTAATGGCATTTAAATAACCACATGTGGAGTTTGAATTTGAATCTTAGGTTCAAACCAACTTCATTTAACCTGCTGCTAGTTGAATTAGCTCAAACAACAGCATATTGCCATGTCATGATCATGCATCATATTGTGCATTGCATTGATTGTGTTCTTTCTCTGTTTGCCGGTATTGTTCTCTCTCGATAGACGTGGTTTCGACCATGAGTTTGATGACACTGATGAAGAGTTATATCATCTTTAGAAGTGCCAGGCAAGCAAAACCCCCTTGTTCATTTTGATACAATCCCACTCTCTCGCTCCTGCTCTCTTTTACTACATTAGGACAACAATGATTCAACTGTTACATGCTGCGGTAGTTGAACCCCTTTCCTCTGCATGACCTGTCATTGCCACAGTAAATAGATGAAACCCACTAGCATGAGTAGGATTTGTTTGATCCTGATGTGCCTACTCATTCATGTTTGTTTGTCATGGCTGCTACTGCTTAGAGTTGAGTCGTGTCCGATTCATCGTGGATGAATCGGAGGTGTGTAAACATGTCCCATCGCTGAGAGCTAAGTGTGTGAACATGATTTGGTAAAGGTAGCGGTGAGAGGCCATGTAGGAGTACATGGTGGGTTGTCTCATTGAAGCCGTCCTCAGGAACTGAGTTCTGTGTTTGTGATCCATGAAACAGTTACTACCACACATTGGGATCCTTAATTGACTCTCTCGGCTTCTTGACCACCCTTGTCCTCAGTCCAGGAGTTGCAAGTAGTTTCTGGTGTTTGTAGTATGCTGGGGGCCGCACCCAGCGCTAACCTGAGGGGTGGGTTGTGTTGCGGTAGGCACATGGCCGGGAATGCCGGGCGCCCGTTTGGTGTCTCGAAACCATGTACACATTGTTCGGGGCCGTATGTGGAAACCTCGGCCGGACTCCCTGCGGATGGAACCTGAATAGGCGATAAACCTGGACTAGAGACTCGAGTGATTAGGTAGGCCGTGGCCAACACCCTCGCTGGGCTTCCGCTCGAAGGTTGCCGAGTACATGTCGTGTAGACGGCGATAAGTGGTGAGAGCGTGTGTGAAGAAGTACACCCCTGCAGGGTTAACATCATCTATTCGAATAGCCGTGTCCGCGGTAATGGACTTCTGGGTTGCCTATAATAGTTCATAGACAAGTGAAAGTGGATACTCTAAAATGCGCAAGATAAGCGTGAGTGCTATGTATGGCGTTCTCGTAGGGAGACGGGAGCGGATCCATAGTAGTGTATTGAAATGGTGAATATGTGGACTCGTGTGCGCCACCTCAAAAGAGTTACTTGCAGTCGTAGTTCAGGAGAGCCACCGAGTCAAAGCTGGCTTGCTGCAGTTAAACTCCACCATCCCTTTATTGATACTGATGCATATGTAGCTAGTTCTGATGTAAGTCTTGCTGGGTACATTTGTACTCACGTTTGCCTATTTTATGTTTTTTGCAGAGAGACTTCAGTCTTGCTAGTAGTTCTGCATGGACTTCGACGTTTAGCTTGATACCTCAGCTACGATCTTGTGCCCTCGGCAGGATCTAGTAGATAGTCAGGCTTCTCAGCCTTTTCCATTTATAGTTGTCTGTACTCAGACATGTTAAGCTTCCGCATGTGTTTGACTTGTATGCTCTGAATGCTGGGTCGAGAGACCCATGTTTGTAATATCTTGGCTCCTCGGAGCCTAATGAATAGTTACTTTGAGTCGTAGAGTTAGGTTGTGATGCCATGTTGTATTTACACATATCGAGCATATTGTGTGTATGATTGAAATGCTTGGTATGTGTGGGATCCGAAAATCTAGTTGTTTATCCTTGGCAGCCTCTCTTATGGGGAAATGTAGTCTAGTGCTTCCTTGAGCCATAGTAGTCCGCTACAGCCCGGTTCACCGGAGTCCTGCTAGCCCAAAGACTACCGCCGTGACACTTAACTGACTGGCATGTGTTTCACTTCGTTCCTGTGTCTGTCCCTTCGGGGAAATGTCACCCGGTGACATCCGGAGTCCTGCCTAGCCTGCTATAGCCTGGGTTCCCGGAGTCCTGTTAGCCCAGTGCTACAGCCCCGATTCACATGCTGTTGACCGACATGCTCAAAGTTGATTCATGTATGCATGTCCCCATGGGTTAGCGCCACTTTGGGTTCACGACTAGCCATGTCGGCCCGGGTTCTCTGTCATATGGATGCTAGTGACACTATCATATACGTGAGCCAAGAGGCGCAAACGGTCCCGGGCCATGGTAAGGCGACACCTGTCGGAATACCGTGCGTGAGGCCGCAAAGTGATATGAGGTGTTACCGGCTAGATCGATGTGACTTGGAATCAGGGTCCTGACAGGGTGACACAGAACTAGCTCCAATTCATCAATGTAATGTAGGCATGTATTCCGAATATAGTCATACGTGCTTATGGAAAAGAACTTGCATGACATCTTTTGTCCTACCCTCCCGTGGCAGCGGGGTCCAAATGGAAACTAAGGGATATTAAGGACTCCTCTTAATAGAGCACCGGAACAAAGCATTAACACATAGTGAATTCATGAACTCCTCAAACTACAATCATCACCGTGAGTGGTCCCGATTATTGTCACTTCAGGGTTGCCGGATCATAACACATAGTAGGTGACTATAGACTTGCAAGATAGGATCAAGAACTCACATATATTCATGAAAACATAATAGGTTCAGATCTGAAATCATGGCACTCGGGCCCTAGTGACAAGCATTGGGCATAGAAAAGTCATAGCAACATCAATCTCAGAACATAGTGGATACTAGGGATCAAACCCTAACAAAACTAACTCGATTACATGATAGATCTCACCCAACCCATCACCGTCCAGCAAGCCTACGATGGAATTACTCACGCACGGCGGTGAGCATCATGAAATTGGTGATGGAGGATGGTTGATGATGACGATTGCCACGAATCCCCCTCTTCGGAGCCCCGAACGGACTCCAGATCAGCCCTCCCGAGAGGTTTTAGGGCTTGGCGGCGGCTCCGTATCGTAAAACGCGATGAATCCTTCTCCTTGGTTTTTTTCTCCCCGAAAGCAAATATATAGAGTTGGAGTTGAGGTCGGAGGAGCTCCAGGGGGCCCACGAGGTAGGGGGACGCCCCCCACCCTCATGGCTAGGGTGTGGGCCCCCTGGTCTTCATCTTTTGCAAGGATTTTTTATTATTTCCAAATAGACGTTCTGTGGAGTTTCAGGTCATTCCGAGAACTTTTGTTTCTTCACATAAATAACACCATGGAAAGTCTGCTGAAACAGCCATCCGGTTAGTTCCATTCAAATCATGCAAGTTAGAGTCCAAAACAAGGGCAAAAGTGTTTGGAAAAGTAGATACGACGGAGACGTATCAGGGACCACGAGGTAGGGGGCGCGCCCTCCACCCTCGTGGACAGGGTGTGGGCCCCCTGACGTGGATTTTTCTTATAGTATTTTTCTTATTTTCCAAATAGATGTTCCGTGGAGTTTCAGGTCATTCCGAGAACTTTTGTTTCTGCACATAAATAACACCATGGAAAGTCTGCTGAAAATAGTGTCAGTCCGGGTTAGTTCCATTCAAATCATGCAAGTTAGAGTCCAAAACAAGGGCAAAAGTGTTTGGAAAAGTAGATACGACGGAGATGTATCAATGACTAAGTCAACTATATTCACACTAAGCATAAACATCAACAACTCATGCCACTTTTCTGGTAAGGATAAACCTCACTTTAAACATAATATTTTCTAGCAAATTTTATTATTTTACTCATGCAAGAAAATAACTTCAATTAATTACTCATATGCATAACAACATTATTCTTTCATCACCACAAATGAATCCTAGTTTCTTTACCAACTAACTTAGTTTCAAACATTCTGTAAATCAAGCATATTAACTAAAACAAGCACTTAACAGAATATAAATAACATAATAGGAATTTAAATGCATTGATTAAATCTTTCATTCAAGTAAGAAAATCATAAATATTGAAATGGCACCATGAAAATGTTGTTGTGGCTTGCCTTAGTGCAGATGAGGTTCACAAGCCTTCTGGTGATCCTCAAGACAAGCCTCACCCTCTGAATAATTTTAAACGCAAGAAGAAAATATCAAGAACCCTTCTGATCACCAGAAAATGTAGACAGCACAGAAAAATCTCATTTTTGGTGAGCTGCTAGATTTCTTTGCAAAGAACACAATGGAAAAAGAATCAATTCATTTGGACTTATGGTTGAAGAGTTATAGTTGTTTGAAGCTCTCTGGAAAATATATATGAATTTGAATTTAAATAAAACAAACTAGGGGGGTGACGTCGAAGGCGTAAAGCCTCGGGGCACCACCACTCGTACCGCTTCACGCGTGTACTGAGTGGCTGACTAGCGGGCCCCGCTAGTCAGGTGAGGGGGGGAGGGAGAAGGAAACAGAGGAGGTCACGACTTCGCCGGGGCTCACACCGGCGGCGAGGGCTCCTTGGCCAAAACAAGAGGGAGGGATCGAGAGAGGGGATGGAGGCGCACCTGCCCGTTCCCGTAGCGTAGCTAGGGGTGGTCGAACGGTGTCGGAATCGACCTCGCAAGCGGAGGCAGAGGGCGGTGGTCGCCGGAGATGAAGACGACGGCGAACAGAGGCAACTCCAGGGGCTCCCTCTACAAAAAAAATACACTTCCATGATGATACGTGTTTGTCACAGTAGGTCGTGTTTTTTGTCATGCATGTACATCCATGACAACATTATGACAGAATCAAGATAGTCATACATGTGCTGTCGTAGAAGTGTTCCATGACTTTACCAAAATTATCATCCCAGAAGTGTCCGCTTGCATG
The DNA here is from genome assembly GCA_021605145.1 of Aegilops bicornis. Classification (NCBI taxonomy): domain Eukaryota; kingdom Viridiplantae; phylum Streptophyta; class Magnoliopsida; order Poales; family Poaceae; genus Aegilops; species Aegilops bicornis. The sequence goes on along the minus strand of CM038671.1, from coordinate 160,626,100 downwards.
ACGATAAATCGCGCGTCACAGAAGTGCTTTCATCAAGGGTGACCGACACGTGGCATCCACCGTAATGGAATGCCGTTAAGCTATCGGGTCGGGTTTTGGATCCGATAACCCATTAACAGCCCCGACCAATGGGAATTTTCCACGTGTAAAATCATCATTGGCTGCAGGAAACATGTGTCGGCTCATCACGGGATGTATGTCATCCACTCACTGGATAGAAGGCGCCTATGATACGTCGACACGTGGCACGACCCAACATGTTTAAATGGGCCGGCCCAACTAAAGGCCCACAAGATTTTGCGAACCATAATGGGACGGCCCAGCTAAAGGCCCACGAGATTTTGCGGACCATAATGGGTTGGCCCAGCTAAAGGCCCACAAGATTTCGCGGGCCATAATGGGTCGGCCCAGGTAAAGGCCCACAATATTTTTGTGTGCCATAATGGGCCGGCCTAGGTAAAGGCCCACAAAATTCTTGCGGATCATAATGGTCCGGCCCAGCTAAAGGCCCACGAGATTTCACCGACATTAATGGGCCGGCCCAACTGTAGGCCCACAAGATTTTGAGGACCCTAGTAGGCCGGCCCATTAACTGCCTGCCATGTTTTGGGCTAAATGCCGGCCCATATTTGATCCGGTCCATTGATGGCTCGCCACGCCCGGCCTAATAGTGGCCCATATGAGATCCGCCCGTTAAAAGCCTACCACGTTACGGGTTAAATTACGGCCCGCATCAGGTCTGACCCTTTAAGAGGTTTTGGGCTCAATTATGGCCCATATCAGATTCGCCCGTCAATCGGACACTATGCTTTTGGGCCCACTTGCTAAAGGCCCACTTAGTAATTCGCCCGATATTAGTTTTGGCCTGTTAAGGGCCTGTTTAAGATTTCGCCCTATATTAATTTCAGCCCGTTAAAAGCCCGTCATATAGTTGGGCCTAACTACGGCCCGGTTTGCATCCGCCTGCAGCACCGATATCTGATTGGGCCAAACAAGGACCGAGACAATTTTTTGGCCTGTTAAAAGCCCGTGATTTGATTCGCACAATCATGGGCCAAGGTTCATTTCGGGTTGTTGCCGGCCCGTGAGCTGTTCGGAACGTTTCAGGCCCAACCTACATCGTGATTGCATGACGGCCCGATTATGTACCGTAATTTTACGGTTTGGCCGATTTACTGCGAAGACGGAATATATATATATATATATATATATATATATATATATATATAATAAAATAACTGAAACATCGTGAATAAGAAAAAAACTAGACTATACAATAAATAAATTACGACATATTACATCCATCGGGCATCAAAGTTCTCCACTATGAAAATAAAGCACAAGCATGACAGATTACATACACTGGCATCAAAGATCGCCACCGGTGCAAATAAACACGCCGACAAAATAATATACAAAACCGATAGCATTTCAATAGAGTTCAAGAAAGGTTAGCCTCATTGGGAGCTGCAGCAAGCAAATGAAAGCAAGATGATGAGACTACGCTTGTTCAACACTTATATCTTCCTCACTCTGAAAGATAAACAAGCAGACAGATGACAGGTTTTGCACATAAAAGTATCAGTGCTGACAATTCATCACATTTCTTACTAACGAATAAAGTGACATAGTTTAAATTTTCATTAACACAATATGGTATTGTTCAGGTCAAGACATGGCAGGAAATGACATTGTGAAGGAGTTGGCAGCTTCACGACACCACTGGATTACAGACCAAGAACTCATAAGTATCAATGGTTAGTGTGTTGTCAATTTATACCATTTCAGATTGGCAAATAAAGAGACGGTTTAAATAATAGTAGAATGATATGACATTGTTCATAGTTAAGACATTGCAGAATATGACATTGTCCTGTAGTGGGTAGGTTCACCACACCACTGGATTACGGATGAAGAACATAAGCATACATGCAAAGGCAAAAGAAGATCACTTGCTCTGTATAGTTTAATTTACATGGTATGAAGAAGGAACTTGGTTGTACAACTGAAAACTTAAATTGAGAAAGGACAAACTTTTGTTTATGAAATACATATAGTAAACTTTAAACAAGCAATTTGATGCAAACACCAAAAATAAACAGCTATTGCAGTCATGCCTAACCAAATATATACAACAAAGTTTGAAGGCTTGAGATGGACAAACTTCCATTATTGGTGAAGACAGGCTCTATAAAGGCCTTGTCCATGCCGATGGGGGCAATTCAAGAAGTTTACCACGTAATCTTCTTCAAAAGCATTGCCTTTATTCTACATTTTGTTAAGAGTAAATATAGATGTGATAATATACGAAAAAATGGAGAATATTTAAGATAAGATGAAGAGTGATGCTACATAACCAAGTAGCTATAGATGTAAGTGCAACGATACAGGCAAAAGGTACATGCAAGAGCAATGCCAGCTAAACTTCTTCAGTACCAACCTTATGGTAAGAGTAAATATAGATCTGATGTGTAGAAAATGGAGGGCAAAGGAAAATAAGCTGCAGAGTGATGGTACATGAACAACTACCTGTCATTATAAGTACACTGATAAAGGACATCATGTACTTACAAGAACAATGCAGAGCTAAAAAACATTGGCATTGGATATATTCTACACTAATGTAACCATTCGTGCATCGGATAATTTGGAGCGAACAATTGATAAGAAAGCTATCATGCATACTGCTGTCACATACCGAACTGTGTATGTATGAAAGTACAAAGGATACAGACAACAGTACTAACAAGAGCAAAGCAGCGGGCAGCATATTTGCGATATCATGTCGTTCTTGTCAAACCGAATTCTTCTTCGAGCAGATTTCCGCAAAAAAAGATCCATAAGGCACATGCGGAAAAGTAGAAGTTCAAATTGTCATGTGATTTCATAGACAGTACCTCATCCTGGGAACAAGACCAGTGCATAACAAGGTTTTTCTATTCAATGTCTTCTAAATTTAGCAGAGGAGACTTCACCAGAAATTCATTTATAGACTTGCCATCAAAGTGTGATTTCCTCAGGTAACACCGATACTGCTGCAATGCTTCCTTGAAAAGCACAAGCAAGCTTTGCTCGTCATGACTATCCAGATTGACCCTCGCCTAGTTACAACAATGTAATGTAAATCATTGATGTGTTCAACAAGCAAAAACAGGAAAATAATAACCATGAATAATAGCACTTACACGTAAGTTGGACAGAAGATGTGAAAATGGTGTTTGTCTTCACAATAATCTTCCCATGATGGGAATATATGCACATAGTCCCTAACAACATTGAAAGCATTGTCTTTTAAACTGGGAATAAATGGAATGGGCTTCCAATCTGCAGGAATTGGCCATCTCTGCAGCTTGGGATAGGTCTTCGCCGGTGGACTTGTCAGTACTTTTTTTGGAGTGGGATTTTTCTGTGGTACAGCCGGTGCTATGGCAAATGAAATCGGTATACCTTTTCTTTGAGTGCAGGTCCTGTGTGGTGGGGCTAGTGGTGTGGCCATGAAGTATGGGTACAGTCATTGAGTCGGTCCTACGTTTTGTGTCACTGGTTGTACAACCAATATAAGTCGGATGCTGTCTGATTTCTCCGGCACCACCATGTTTTTCAAGGACTTTGCTGGTGCTCCTTCAGGTTCGGCAATCACCCTCTTCCTTTTTTATGTCTGATGCACAAGAACAACATTTGAGTGGAAAAACATGGTATGATGACAGATGGAATATGTATTGATAATGGATGGGCATGGCATCTCGAGTTATATGATGAGTAAACTAAGCAGATGGCGGTGCAACAAAGTAGAAGAAATGCAAGACCACATATGCAAGATACGCGCAATCAATAAAACCTTGCCAAATTAGAACAGACACCTTAATGGTTGAACATGACATGCCATCTGCCTTTGACTCCTCGAGGTTAGAATAGTCATTAGGATGATATTCTAAACAAGAATCAACAGGTAGGGAGCGTACGAGTTTCATTGCTTCAAGAATGGCACTCAATGCCTTGCTGCCAATTTTGTAAGTCATTGCAGTGTTCCACAATATTCTTCTGATGCGCGTATTCTGATATTCACTGTAATTGCGTATAATATCTGAGAACCATGAAAACATAAATAGTTGTGAGATTATCTTTGTAACGAAGATGATATTCTAATATAGGGGCGCCCTTGTAAACACTTGTGTGCTATCACTGGATTCTGATGAGATAGCTCATGTGTGCTGTAATATGGTGCGTGCATTTATATAATCTGGCATAAGTACACAAAAAAATAGGCTCTAGAAGTAAGGATAGCTGGCAGATGATAGGTTCATAATATACTGTATAGAGAGTTTGTTGCCAAACCATGATAACAAGAGCACACAGCAACTAGGCAGATCATAGTGTACATAACAGGGGTACACCATAACCAGGATATATAAATCGGGAAAGTGGAACTGGCTGGAAATTACTGTGTTGTATTGCCGCTACTAAATGAAAGCCTATCGATCATGTATAGGCCAGCTCTATCAGCTGTTGACTGCAGATGTCCCTGCTCCCCTTCCTGACAAGGAACATACTGTGCTTCCCATATAGAACACCGCACGGGCCGCCGGCCGAACCACCGGCCCACCGCCTGTGTTCCTCCGCCACCCCCACCCCCGCCCCCACCCGCATCAAGTTTTCTTCGTTCGACAAGGCCCCACCACCGCCCCCCCACAACCACCGTCCCCACCCGAGCCCTTCCTTCAAGACCGCGAACTCCGTGACTCTCAAAAATCGATCGACCCAATTTTGAAATTTAGTCTATTGTGATTTAACTAGTGTGGAATCTAAAAGGCGAAACCCATAAGCATTGCGAGTATGGTGTTGAGCGTGCCATTGCGGATCTGCAGGTGCATACCGGACAAAGGCAACGTCGCAACCAAGACAAGAAATCAGAGTAAATCAGTGGCGATCTAATTTCTTGCTGCGATAAATAAGTTGAGCAGACATTTAAAGAGTACCGCCTCTGGTGCGGCGCCGTGTACGCATCTGCTGAGAATTTGACGGTGTTGCGGTAGCGATGGCTGTCGGCAGCATGGAAGTAGATCTAGGAGGGTAGACGGTGGCGGCGGGGCGCGGTGGACGAGACGGTCGTAGGAGCGGCGCCGGCAAGGTGGACGACAGCAGGGATGAAGCGAGAGGACGGGATGCAAGGATCCCGGTCTGAAGCCGTGGATGAGAGAGGTCGATCTCTTGTAATGGACGGCGGCGTCGGGGTATCAACTCTGGCATGGTGGAGGAGGACGGCAGTGGATGGGGTGGCGGACGGTGACAGACGGAGGAGGGTGGGGTGGAGAGGGTGTTTTGGCGCCCACGGAGTACGAATGGGGAAAAGGGAGGTAGAGAGGAAGGGGGGAACCATGTATTCAGGGCGCGCTTGTCTCAAATGCGAGGAAATTTACAAACTTAGCCCCCGTTTCAAATTTCTACTACATCACAGCAACACTAGACGGTTGGGGATAGGACGGTAATCTCGCATACGCCGAATATTTGTCGATGATAGTTTGTTTTTGGCGCCCATCGTGTATGAATATGAATCGGGGAGGGAGTCGATTTCGGCCGAGGACACACTGTGTTTTGGCGCCCACCGTGTATGAATCCGGGTGAGAGGCGGTTACGTCACGTTTGGGTGAAATTACAAACCTACCCCTATCGAAACCTATAGAAATCCAGCAGATAGGCTATGCATGGCAGGGATAGGCAGCAGTGATTTCCATCTCGCAGATTTTGGTTTCGGGCGGTTACTGCGACTTTCCCCGCTTTGTTAAAATTTTGCAGAGTGCACGTTTACCGTGCCAACTAAATTCGAATCCCGTTTGTATTCTATTTTTTTCGGGCGGGATCCATTTTCAATTGGAATTACATTCTATATACATCATTGTTTATATATATATATTCAAAAGCACAACACCATTTATACATAAATATGGTTTACAAATGGCATGATCTCAGATTCATAAGGTTGTATCCATCAATTTGGATTTTCAAATATTTGAAACTACTTTATGTTGAAATCCAATGTATGCATTCCTCGCTAACTGTCTCCAATTAATGTGTGTTTCATGCGGGGTTTTTTACTTCTCAAACATGTATAATGTGTTTCACACACGCAACATATAGTGTAATCCCGTTTAGACATTAATTGCATATAAACCATGCATTGTTTGTCATTGAAGAATCTATGGATCACCAATATTGATAAACTATATAACATTACACGTGTGCCCAAATTGAAATGAATATGCATGTTCGATACACCAATTTGCGTTATGATATTATCGATGTCGTGATCTCCAGTTTAAATATTTGAATCCCCTTTAATCCAGATATTCGTCTCATATAGCTATAACTCATGCTTATATAGGACTATCTCTCTGGACCTATACGCGTTCATCGCCTCTCAGGTATCTCTCGTGCTACCTGTATGTCGACAATGATCTTTTATCTTCGTCACACACTGACGGTATTCTCTCCCTCGACCTTCATCACTCTACCTCTCTCTAAGTATATCTCGCTCCCTACTATGTGTCTCTAACTATGATTCTCCAGGTGGAATCTCTTTCTCTCACACAAACACAAAACTTTGTCTCCCGGGGTCTCATTTCTCTCTACTATTCCCATGTGTGCCACTCACACACCCCTCATACAGAGATGTCTTTCGCTCCTTAGATATGAGAGCCTACGACTCTTCCTCTTCAATATCTCTTTCTCACACACAAACACAAACTCTGTCTCCTAGGGTCTCATATTTCTCCATTGTTCTCTTGTATGTCGCTCACACACACCCTCTCTCCCTAGAGATATCCTGCGTTCCCTCGTATGTCTCTCTAGCTATCACTCTCATTGTGAAATATCTTCTCTTTCGCAGACACAAAACTCCGTCTCTCTGGATCTCATTTCTCTCTGATATCTGTTTGTATGTGACTCACACTCACCCTCTCTCTATCTCTCTCACACCCACACACATAACCCAGCCTTCTGATCCACTCGACTCCTATCTCTAAAGCACACTAGCTAGCATCTTTATCTTTCTATTTATCTGTTTCTCCATCAACCTTCTTTCTCGCCCTCACTCTTGATTCCTATCACGCACACTACATATGTTTCTCTCTACATGCAGTCAAGTGCCCTCTCACACACATATATAACTTCACCCTTTGAACCACCCGACGGTCATCTCCAACACCCAAACTAGCGGATGTCCCTCTAGCTAGCATCTCCATATCTGTATCTATCTGTAGTTTCTCCGTCAACACTTCTTTATCGCACGGAGCCTTGCTTCCTATCACCCACACTATATATGTCTCTCCATACAAATGCATTTATAGGTTGGTCTCTTTTGCACAATCGTTGCGCCTCACTCCCTCTGCTCGCCATAGATGCATGCTCCAGCCCACGCCACTATCTCTTAAAGACAAAAACACATGCTCAATTGTCGGGCCTTCTTCCCTGCAATCTCACATGCATGCATATTGTCATACCGATCCGTCTCTCCCATGTCGTTGATCTTATGACTTATGTCTTCTTTCTTTTATCTCGATCATGCGCTACACACACACATCCCACGTATACATGTATACCTCGCACACATGCACGCTCAAGGTCTCTATGTCTCCATAATGTAGTTAATTACCCTCAATCATAACGCCACATCGAATCATTCTCCTCTTTTGTGCACATAACTTCCGCCTGGATGGGTAAAACACACACTCACACTTAACAATCTCCTTCTATCTACCCCCCGCCTCTCACTCTTCCCCTATATCCCCGAAACCAATAAGACCATCCCTTTGTTTAATTCCCGCCTACATGCACCATCGACATATAGTAGTCTTCCTCGGTGTCTCTCGAACAAACACGTTCTCTCGAAGTCGACTCCTCTCACACGCACACACCTTATCTTCCCTCTCTACGGGCATTTTCTCTCTCGCGCCCCATCGTTGGTGGCCTCTGCCATACACATCACCTCTCTATGATGAAAGCCATGCACACTTAAATTACATCCGCCACAGAGGACCCCGCGACACACACACACGCACGCACCCCCCCCCCACACACACACACACTAAGACTCCATCTCTCTCTCTCTCACACACACAGAGACACACAAACACACACACACGCACGCACGCACGCCCCCCCCACACACACTAAGACTCCATCTCTCTCTCTCTCTCTCTCTCTCTCACACACACACACACACACACAAACTAAGACTCCATCTCTCTCTCCTCTCTCTCTCTCTCTCACACACACACACCCCACACACACACTAAGACTCCATCTCAGACACACATGCTCTTGGCGAAGCATTTTTTCCTACCACCCTTCATCCAACCTTACCCGTATGATAAACAATCACCTTTATTTACTTGCATAACATGGACAAATTCCACTTTACTTTAGTAGTCAGCAAACTTATCATCTGTACCCTTATAAAAAACGAGTTAGTGGTGATGGTGTGCCTGCCATCTTGTAATACAGACAGTATGATCTATATCTGAGGATGGTAAGCAAACTATGATAATTTTACAAAAGATACCCACACCTCTCTCCACATCATTATCTCCCGCAACCTCATTGCTCAGCAATTAAAAAAGGAATAAGTCTCTGGAACAATCTAGCATGCATGGTGGCTGGCCAGCGCCACCGCGCCCGGCCCATCCCCATGCCTCCGCCCATTCCACCACCACCACCACCACGCCCACTCCTCCTCGCCTTATCTCTCATCTTTCATTTTTTCGATGACATTCTCGAGATACCAGTTTTCGATAAAATTCTCGAGATATCATTAGTTTTTACACATGGGATTACTCCTGCATGGGTCAATCACAATAGGTGTTCTCAGAAAAATGCATATTGATGTTCCGTGCAATGCACGAGAATCTTGCTTGTAATTATATAACGCAAATCACGAAAGGTGAAGTGACATTTTTTGACACAACCACGTTAACATGGCCACGTAAATCACTAGCTAAAGTAAATACCATTATACTTATATCCCGATGCAAAAGGTTGAGTACATGTACGAAGAGTAGAGTCGCACACACGCACTGCCTCTCGTAATCTCTCTCACACACACACTAGTTACGTGGCGCCCACTTAAGCGGCATATCGTATGTTACAATTTGTGCACCAGCTGGTACACGTGATGCTGCGCATTTATTTAAGCCGAAGGCGAACCCAAACAAGAGCTGCATTCATTCCCTCCGCCGCCTCTTCTCTGGTCGCCGCCGCCGGTAGCCATGGGCGGCGAAGGTAACAACATATCGCCATACTACCGAGCGGCGCTTTAATATGGAAATTTTAGTGGTCATGCATGCATCTTTTTGTGCTAGCACTCCTATATAAGGGTTGACTGTCGCTTCCATGACGTCTTGTGGCGGTGGAATAGGAAGGAGAAGGGAAGCGGGCTGTGGAGTAAAATTTTTTACCAAAATTCCTTAGGAAACTGAGTGCAATAATTGAGTAGTTTTGCAAACTACCAGTACTACACCTGAAACGGTTCAAAACCTATACTCCCTTGCCAGCGGCGCTTCCCGCGTGAAATCAGCGTCGCCCTGGGGCGTCAGTGCCGCAAATGCCTAGCCAAAGCGGAGGCGACCTCTCACTAGCGCCGGCTTTGAAGTGGCATGACGGCCGAGAGAGCGCCGCCTTCGGTGCACGCGATCGCTCCAAGATCGAGATCGGCCATAGGCCCTATTTGGATCCATGGGTTAGAGTTAGTTTGAGCTAGTTGGGGCTCAAATAGCCCTAAAGTATCCAAGCATGAGGGTTTAAATTGGAACAAGTTGCAATCAACCCACCAAAAAACTATCCCACCCAAGAGGTGCTAATCGAGATAGTTCTCATTGGGACCAATTTAAAATCACTTTTCTCTCTCCATGAAGTGCATTTATTGTCAATCTAACCCTGTCACCCAAACACCTCTTTGGCTACAGTTAGTTCAGGGTTAGTTATGAGTTAGTCTAACCTCTAGCTAAGTTAGAGTATCAAACAGGAGCAGTATAGCACATGCAAGTTGCTCAAAGCATACAGGTAAATTCGTACATGAAAGGATTTTTTTCTTTTTGAAAACGGAACGTGAAAGGATTTTTTTTAGAATGCTCTTGGCATGTCGCTAACATGTGATAGTTAACCGACCTCAATAGACGGCAGAAACGCCAGCCCGCCGCACTTTGATAGAGACGAGGAGGGAGAAGCGATACAGGTTGCTGGATTACTAGAGATAGGTGTCGCACGGAAGCCAAGAAATATGGTGATAGCGTGGGTTAGCCATGTACTAGTATGATGTAACTACACTGGGCTGCCGTGTTTCGTACTCTTCCAAATTAATCGTGGAGATGATTGGTTAATTTTATATCGCTGAATAATATTAAATATTATGAGTGTAGACGCTCCACCACGAGGTTCCTTGCTCCTTCTCGGTTGTCCGAAATCTATGTTCTTCCACTCTATTTTTTTACGTGAGCTTTGTTCATCCTTTTGCCAACACGCGAGACATCTAGCATCAAGGTGCACGTGTTATGCAAGGATCGTTCCATCTATATGAAGAACACGTGGGACTGGAACTACGAGACGAACATGTACCCAGGAGTGGACGTACGAACCTGAGTAATGTAGCGCAGTAAGTGAAGTAGAAAGGCACAAATGGTATGAACATGCGTGGCATATAGGGTGTGTTTGGTTGCGTTCTCGCCTCAAAGCATAGTTGTTCCCTCTTCATGCATGCTCAACTCAACACCCCTCTTCATGCATGCTCTCTTCATGCATGCTTCTAGTGTATTTGTGCTAACTAGTGTGGACTCATGCACCCTCCATACACTCTACCAAACACCCAAAAGTAGGTCGAGAAGGGAACTCTTGGGCGGCATTTGTCTCTTACTATGTACTACCACTAAATGTTGTACGTGCAATGCACGGTGATGTTATGGAGTACATGCCTAAGTACTCTACTACTACTATATTAGTTGGAGGCACATATTAACTTTTATATTTGTTTACGTGTATGCCCCGAGACCTTCCAACTAGACGTGTCTTTGTCTCCGTGTCGCACTTTGTATCGCTCATACCACTAAGTACTACTACGTGTGGTCTCCGACCCGTAAGTGGAAGAAGTGGAGACGCCTACCACGTTGTTTTTTTTACTGGGCTCTACCACGCTGTTCATGTCCCACTCCTTTCGCCGACGTGTGGGACATCCAAAGACGCGTCGTGTTTGGCACCCTTCGTCGTAAGAGTTGAAACGCTAGCATTCATCAGAAATAAAAATAATTATAAATCGGCAGTGATACTATTTTTTTTGCGAACCAATCAGCAATGATACTATACCAAGCGGTTTCCTTGCTCCTCGATATCGGAAAGAATACTTCCTTTCACCAACATGTGGGACGTCGACCATCCTGGTCCACTTGCCATGCACGTAGAACTCCAAGGGAGTCACCCAGGTCGTCGCGCCGCAGTAACAATGACTAATGAGCCGTCAAATCACAGGCCCACTTCCCACTTTGAAGTTGCTCGGACGAAGGAACCATCATGACTTCCTTGAATTCCGCTTCTTGAAGAAAACTATCATACCAGCGATCGCTAGCTACAGTGAGTTACTCCAAGAGGCCTCCTTTCGTTCATAGGATAGGAATATGAAAATCATAGGAAGTGAGATGACATGCATCTCAATTCCTATAGAGAAAGAGATGCCATTTGATGCTTAGGATAGGAATTTTTTCATTTAGTCTAGGCTAATGTACTGGTAATTTTCTCTAAAAACTATAGTAGTAACTAGTACTACTATTGGTACATGCTCGTACTCGCATTACGCATACACACACTAACTACTAGTACTACTACTTCTCACATGCTGGCCAGATGCCGTCGTTCTCCTTCCCGGCTTTGTCGGCGACACCCCATCGTGCTTGGATCCACCGTGCTTGGATCTCCGCCGACCTCTCCGTATACGAGAGCTCGGTGACATCCCAGCTTTGTCGGCCCCACCTTGATAATTGTATACGAGATATGGTGATTATATGGTCACTGGCTCAGCGTATAGCTCCGTATTTGTCTGGTTGACCAGTCAAACAGTCCGCATGCGCCTCATCAGCTCGTGTTCTTTATCTATCTATCTATGCGGGCCTACCCGCCGATTGAAGAAAGAAATAAAAACCAAAATTATGCGTATGTGACATTACTGTTTAGACGTTTGCTGGAGGCCTCCGCGAACACCGAGCATGTATTCGCCTGGCTCAACGCCAACGGTCATACTCGTGACTTGGCACCTTGCTCATGTATATCGTCCATCACAACGATAATCTATAAAACAGCCTAGCTAGAGAGGGTACTATGGTGCGGAGTATGTACTATCGTGAGCAACCGATCATAGTGCCACTGCACACGAGTGTGTGTCTGATCAATTCGTCCATTATTCATTAGTTATGTATGGTTGTGTGGTGTCTAATGGTGGTCATCGAATGCTAGCTGGCGACAAGAGCGGTTGCACGAACGCCTGGTTGTCAATACGTGCCGCATACGCTTCAAAGGCTCGTCATCCATGAGTTCACATTTTACCACCACGCCAGCGTATGACCGCCCTGGCCTACCGAAACCCCTTCCATCGCTAGCGAGCGCTTCCCACCAGAATCGATCACCATCTCTCCAGAACGTCAATGCCGCATTCACCATCCTTAACTGCAGGTGCAGTTGGTGTGTCACTGACATGCGGGCCTGATGCCGTTGGGCCCACATGTTAGTGAGAAAACGCACCTGCGGTTAAGTCACTGAAGCAGCGTCCACATTCACGCCCAACGCGACCTCTCACTGGCGCCGGCATTGCAGCAGCGCGCCGGGCGAGAGAGCGCCACCCGCGCGGCATCCCGGTGCAAGCGACTGCTCCGCGTTAATGACACCACGGCTGCCGACGAATCTACTCCACTGCCAGCCGTCCATCCATCTGCCGCGGCTCATTGCCATTCGCCCGCTATATTAACTTGAGCCCCAGCTCCCAGCCATAGCCAAAGACCCACATTCATTCTCCTCAGGTCCCTTCCTTTTGTTGGCACCACTCCAACCATGGCCTCCGGGCACTCCAAAGATCTCTTGGACGTACTGTCGCAGGAGCAGACAAAGGACATCGGTGGCTCCGCTCCGGGCGCGCTCCAAAGCTCTCTTGAACGTACTCTCGCAGGAGCAGACAAAGGAGACCGCTGGCTCCCCCTCGGCCGCCCTCCGCCGCCACGACCACGAAGCCGGCGCGCGTGCGTGGCCGCAGCCGGCAGTGAGGAAGAGTAGTACACCGTAGGTCGCCACCGCTCTGGTCCTAGGAAGGCCACCGCTCCTCCACTCAGTCGACACCAAGCATGGTGGGATAAAAATCGGCAGCCGATTAGCCGCTTGATGGCAACGTGGAGGCGGAAATCTTCATAACCTTGTGCTCCGGAGGAGGAGGTTATTGAGGCGGATAAGGAGGAGGCAAAGGCAATGGCCGGCTTTCTCGGGTTCATGGCCAGACATGGTGGTCGGGGCCTAGCGATTGTTTAGATTAGGTTTACCATAGGTTTTAGTACGTTTTTGCGAAATATGTAATGAATTTCATCTAGTTTATAGGAAAAGTTCTTGAAATGTAATGAATTTCATCCGGTCAATTTGAAATTTGCTTTGTTTGCACGAATTCCGTCTGGTTAGTTCATATAGTTGTCAAAAGGTATGCGGGCAGCATCGGATGGCATCCATCAGTGTCCTCGGACAGATGCCGGTGTAAATTTGTGGGCAAGCGCTAGAGATGCCCTAACTATCATGCTATAATCACTAACAATCCTCCATTATTTGGTAGGGAACAGTTATCCCTCGATCAAAATCAGATCTGCGGTGTTTCGCACTCCTCCCGCGTAAGAGTGTAAACTCTTGCTTACATAAAAATGGAGCAAGTGGACGGCACTGTAGCACGTCATATCACTCGAACTAGCCCGCCTAACGAGCGGGAAAGCACCGCCCTCGTCATTTTGTTTTGGATTTCTATCGATCGATCGCGAAAATGTTACGCCGCAAGTTCTAAAGGAAAAGGCGGCACACTTACGACTCAGACGCTGTCATAACCCCGACAGTCCGGCCCGCACGCCGCTCACCAGAGGGGACACGCGTTGTCTTGCAGTTTCATAGACATGTGGGACCGTAATTGAATAAACCGTCGATAGCCAAAATCTAATCGCTCGGCGGGCGTCGGCTGAGAAGAGAGAAACGGGGGAGGGAGAAGAGATCGCCCGCCCGCCGTGCACGGACTCCAAGAAATATACGGTGATAATGTGAGGTGGGCCATGCCGAGTCCGGACCGCCTGAGCCAGCTCTCACCGCCTGCCCTCAAGACGCCAACTGCCCGCCGCATGCATGCATAGCAAGTACTACTCCTTATGTGGAGGAGAGAGAGGCATTGACAAAGTCAAGGAGTGGGCTCTGCAAGAGCCCGCCTCTACACGTGCTCCTAGGTATAAAAAATAATTCTAAAAAGGCATAAAAACAATTGTGTCTTAAAACAGAAAGGTAAAAAACATTTGAGAGGAAATAGATAGAGAGAAAGTGAGAAAAAGTTGTAACCTGGGCATTACATGAGGAAGGTGGGAGTGGTGCACATGCCAAGTTCACTGGGCTGCCGTGTTTCACACTCCTCCGTCGCAACAGTGGAGACAATAGCTTTCATCAAAAATAAACAATGAATACTCGTTGCTCGTCCTCTATATCGGAAAAAATACTTTCATTCGCCAACATGTGGGACGTCAACCATCCTGGTCCACCTGCCATGCACAAAATTATCCTGGTCTACCCCGGTCGTATCGCAGGCCCAACCTTTCCCACTGTAAGTTGTTCGGATGAAGGAACCATCATGACTTCGTTGAATTCCGCTTCTTCAAGATAACTTACTGTACCTGCAATACTACTACCACACGCGAAGACTGGATGGCACTGTACCACGTCATATCACTGAAACCCACTAGGCCAAACTAGCCCGCCTAGGTCATCTATTTTGGAACGGAGGGAGTACGTCTCTGCACTGCTATCATTTTGTGTTGCACGTTCTTTGTAATTTTGCTACGATTTTCCTACCCTATGAACCAAATGAGGCCTGAATGTATGTCAACTATTGGCCCTGTTTGGATCCATGGGTTAGAGTTAGTTTGAGTTAGTTTGTACTCAACTAACTCAAAAGTATCCAAACAGGAGGGTTAGTTTCGGTTAGATGCATCTAACACATCCAAAAAATCTAACCCATCCAAGAGGTGTTTATTTGGGTTAGTTCTTCTTGGGATCATTAAAAAACACATTTTTTCTCTCGCTCTCCCCGTAGCAGATCCCTCTCCACTTCCTCAAGCTTCTCGTCATTTCCCTCCTCCCTCTCGCATCGCCTCGTGAAGGCGCCTCGCCGTATCAGCTCCATCTAACTCCTGCCATCCAAACACCTCTTTGGCTAGAGTTAGTTTAGGGTTAGTTCAGGGTTAGAATCTAACTCTAACCTCTAACCGAGTTAGAGTATCCAAACAGGGCCATTGTCTGATCGATCACTAAGCCTACAATTTTAGGAGCTAGGGCTATTGGTCGATCGACGAGGGATAAGTATAAGCGTACCACGAGCTCATCAGCCCCAACTTTTCTCTTTGGTGAGTGTTTTGCAAGTACTATAGCTCGCAGTAGCTAGCCTACTAACACCAAGAATCATCAAACAAGCCCTGCTGATATGATAAACAGTTCAAACTTACATCTAATCATGCCATATATTACATCAAAAGCTGGTGAGGATACATCTGTTTCCATAACTCGGAGAGGGTTCGCATGATTCATCGCATGATTCACTATCAAACAAAAGTAGCAAGTTCCGCCCACACAAGACGGTGCACTAGCCCTGTCGGTGTCAAAACCGGCGGATCTCGGGTAGGGGGTCGCGAACTGTGTGTCTAAGGCAGATGGTAACAGTAGGCAGGGGACACGATGTTTACCCAGGTTCGGGCCCTCTCTATGGAGGTAATACCCTACTTCCTGCTTCATTGATCTTGATGATGTGTGTAGTACAAGAGTTGATCTACCACGAGATCGTAGAGGCTAAACCCTAGAAGCTAGCCTATGGTATGATTGTTGTTGTCCTACGGACTAAACCCTCCGGTTTATATAGACATGGAGGGGGCTAGGGTTACACAGAGTCAGTTACAATGGGAGGAGATCTACATATCCGTATCGCCAAGCTTGCCTTCCACGCCAAGGAGGGTCCCATCCGGACACGAGACGAAGTCTTCAATCTTGTATATTCATAGTCCAACAGTCCGGCCAAGGGGTATAGTCTGGCTGTCCGGGTACCCCCTAATCCAGGACTCCCTCAGTAGCCCCTGAACCAGGCTTCAATGACGATGAGTCCGGCGCGCAGATTGTCTTCGGCATTGCAAGGCGGGTTCCTCCTCCGAATACTCCATAGAAGATTTGAACACAAGGATAGTGTTCGGCTCTGCAAAACAAGTTCCACATACCACCGTAGAGAGAATAATATTTCCGATCTGCTGACGTATTTGATATCATGACATCACGCCATGGCCCGATTATTATCGAACCGTTTTCCTCAACCAGCCATGGCGCACATTGCGAGGCGGTTTCCTTGGCACGTCTTGTCGAAGCAGAGATTGTGTCCCCTTATCATGGGATTCTCATCAATACGGGCGTGGGTAACCCAACCGCGCCATCAATCGCGGCGCTTGGGGAATAAGCGAGTTAACCAGGCTAGTGGGGGCGTATAGTTTCATCCGCCCTTATAAAGGGATAAGAGTTCGCCTTTTTCACCCACGCCTTCTTCTTGCTCACTTGTCCATTCTCGCGCACTCAAGCTCTAACACCCAAGTTCGCACCTTTCTCCTCAGACCGCCCCAACCATGTCCGGAGCGGGAGGAAAGTGGATGAAATCCTCTGTCACGGAGAAGGACGTAAAAAAGCTGCGGGGGGCCGGATACTTGAACGCGGATATCACGCACCGGCTGCCCAATGCGGGGCAGATCGTCCTTACTCCAGAGTCCCATGAGAGGGTAGTTTTCCTCACCCACTTCGTCCGCGGACTGGGATTTCCTCTTCACCCATTCGTCTGCAGCCTCATGTTTTACTACGGGCTGGACTTTCATGATCTGGCCCCCAACTTCATCCTCAATATCTCGGCGTTTATCGTCATGTGCGAGGCCTTCCTCCGCATCTGGCCCCACTTCGTCCTGTGGCTGAAGACCTTTAATGTCAAGCCGAAAGTTGTAAGCGGCCAGCAAGCGGAATGTGGAGGTGCCATGGTGGGCAAAATGCCCAATATCACATGGCTCGAGGGCTCCTACGTGGAGACCATCAAGGGGTGGCAATCGGGGTGGTTCTACATCACCGAGCCACGCTGTCGGTGTCAAAACCGGCGGATCTCGGGTAGGGGGTCCCGAACTGTGCGTCTAGGCGGATGGTAACAGGAGACAAGGGACACGATGTTTTTACCCAGGTTCAGGCCCTCTCGATGGAGGTAAAACCCTACTCCTGCTTGATTAATATTGATGATATGGGTATTACAAGAGTTGATCTACCACGAGAACAGAGAGGCTAAACCCTAGAAGCTAGCCTATGGTATGATTGTTGTTGTGTCCTACGGACTAAACCCTCTGGTTTATATAGACACCGGAGGGGGCTAGGGTTACATAGAGTCGGTTACAAGGAAGGAGATCTACATTTCCGTATTGCCAAGCTTGCCTTCCATGCCAAGGAGAGTCCCATCCGGACACGGAACGAAGTCTTCAATCTTGTATCTTCATAGTCCAACAGTCCGACCAAAGGTTATAATCCAGTTGTCCGGATACCCCCTAATCCATGAATCCCTTAGTAGCCCCCGAACCAGGCTTCAATGACAATGAGTCCGGCGCAGATTGTCTTCGGCATTGCAAAGGTTCTTCTCCAAATTCCAAGAACCTGTTAAATAGTGTCCGGCTTCTTGTGAATGTTGCGCTCCTTGGCTTCCACGCCCAATAATGGCCATCTTCCACGTGTTAAGCGAATGTGAGGAGCCAGGGTGTTTTTACATTTACCCCCCTAACTACGCAAATGACCTGTCTATTAAAGAGACGAGGATTCAGATTCAAACCACACCATCCTCCCTTAGCGAGCATTCATCGGAGCGCGCCCGAAAAAATCCATTCCAACATGGTCGGTCAGCGCAGCCCCTCCTGTCGTTCCCCCAGCCCCAAGCCCGGAGATTGGGAGAGGTGTTCCGTCCCGCACAGTCAACTAGTGAAGCTTCAGACCCAGGGATTTCTTCCCCCAGCGTATATGGTCGTTCGAGCCGGGCTCGCCACCTACAATGGCGGAGAGCAAGCAGAGAGCTTTCCCAACCCCTGTAAGGGAGAGCGGGTATGCCTTTTCCCTTATTTAATAAGGGGACTCGGATTTCCAATCCATCCATTTCTCCGAGGGCTCCTGGAGTTCTACGGCCTCCAGTTGCACAGCCTTACCTCTCCCTCCATACTACATATCGCAGGCTATGTAGCCCTTTGCGAGCTGTTTTTGGGCTGCAAGGCTCATTTCACACTGTGGAAAAAGTTGTTCTGCCTTTTGCTCCGTTCTTAGAGGGGGGTCAATATATCAAGTGGACGGAGCCGAAGTATGGCGCATCGCCGGGACCGGATACCTATCCGGAACCCCGAAGAAGGCGTCCGAAGACTGGCCTTCAGAGTGGTTTTATATAGAAGACGTCCCTCTTTCGGATCCTATTCGGATCGGCCTTCCCGAGTTTGATAATGCTCCTTTGAAGAAGCGCCTGAGCTGGCGCCCACGGGGCCCCCAGGAGGAAGATGACAGGGATGTTCTTTACCTGATGAGCTAGATAAAGGTATTGGCTCAATCAGGACACACCATGATCGAAGTCATGGAAATATGCATTATGCGGGGGGGTGCAGCCGCTTCAATATCGAGGCCACCCCATGTGGGATTTCAACGGGGAGGATGACGCCACCCGCTGTGGCCGCAAGGGGCCAGACTCGACCGCTGCTCTAGCAAAAATCTTCTCCGATTTGTACAAGGGAGAAGAGGAGGAATTCCTCCGCGTCAATCCACAGGGTGGATTTTCTAGGTACAATCCTCCGAGCTGGGTAAGTCAACACTTTTTATGCCCATCCGTTCCATATTCCCATAGTTAAATATCTTACCTTGCGATTTCAATGCAGGAGCTGCGTAAGGCTGTAAGGGAGATCAACAGCCCACCTCCACAACCAGAGGATCCTGAGTGGTCCCTCGACCCGGCTTCAAAGAGGATCTGGACATATCCATGGAGTTAATTGATAGGGTGTTTTACCAATTAAGAAGCGACGATGCCTTGGTGGCCATCACGGCCGATTACCCTGGGCTGCTCCTAGCTTCGCAGGTGACTGAGACCAAAGTCCCAACATTTTGAAAAGGGTTCGTCCTTGCGCACCTTGCTTACCGTGTACAAATGGTGTTTCACAGGGAAGGCCTGCGGGACGCCATGCCGAGCCCACGGCGACTAGCCAACAAGGGGCTCCGAGGCCGGGCAGGCTAAAAAGGAACGCAGTCCGGACTGAGACGTCGGCGCAGAGGTATGATGTGCCACCTCAGTCCATGGTATCGTCTTCAAAGACACATTAACACCCGTGTTTTCTAGGAAGAAGAACGCTCGACGGACTATATCTGGAGAGGTCGCCAATCACGCCTCGACCAGTCGGGCTCCCAGGCCGGACACAGAAGCGGAAGCGACTGCGAGGCGCACGCTGGATGCTCCTCTGACAGAGGATGCAGACAAAATATCCGCCACAAATTCCGAGGTGGAGAGCGCCATGAACCACAGGCGTCGCCGAGCCGTTCTCCGTGACGCTTGTTTCTCCCAAGAGGCATTTGATGCCTTCAACTCAGGAGACGCCTACCTCCGTGCTGCTCAAAATGGTCTAGCCAGAGCCACGGACCAGTATGTGAAGGATATACGGGTGATGAAATTTAATGATTATATATAGTAGTAGCCCCTGAGACTTGAAACAGTTAGAATAATTGAATTAAGGATCATTTGTTATGCAGGTTCTTACCGAAAAGAATGCCCAATTGTCCCATGAGCTTGAAGAGTGCAAAGCCCAACTTCAGGCCGTACTAGCTGCAGAAGAGGAGTCCAAGAGGACCCCCTCTGGTAATACATGTTTCAAATGATAGGTATCATGTAGAGTGTGGCATATATGCAAATCTGACAATAAAATTACAGATGATGCTGGAGGAAATCCGAATGAGCAACATCTCCTACGCCGGCTAAAGGCTGGCGAGAGCGTGCTTACAAGGGTTAGGCAGGAGAAGAATAATCTCCAGGATGCCAACACCCAGCTGAGCATGGAACTAAAGTATGTTCGTGCCCAACTGTCAGACTCCGTGAAGGAGAATCAGCGGCTTCGACGCGGCATTTTCAGTAAGTGCTTGAACGAACTTCTAAGAAGAGTTTGGCGAAGAAGTCGACTAACAGAGTTATGTCTGTAGGTATGCTAACAGCTCGTCCTGCGGAGGAAATGCCCGGGTCTATGGGTGATCTTCTACCCGAGCTCTCACGGCGGCACGAACGAGCTCGGCAGGTGATGCAAGGCATTGCCCAGGCCTTATGGCCATCATTCTCCGTGCCCGAAGGCCTTGGAGAGCTTGTGGAGAAGCTGAAGGGAGCGCGGCGGCGCTTCTGATTATGGAAGATATCGGCCTGCCATCAAGGTGCCCGGGAAGCCTGGGCCATGGTGAAGACGCGGTATACCAAGGCTGGCCCAAACCACATGGCCGAGGTCGGACCTGTGGGGCCAGATGGGAAAGAGATCCCTGTTAGCCTGGTGTACGGGCAAGTAGAATTAGCCGCAAAGTATTCCCAAGAGGATTGTAGGCTAGACGGCCTGTTGGATGGTATAGAAGAGGAATTTAGCCAGTCAAATTGACTATGTAATTAAAGCGACATATATAATGCCTTCTAGTTGGATTGTAGATCATTTGTCATAGCAGACCTTTTCGCTTCAACCTCGGGACCCGATAGTCTGGAGTGTATCCAAATACCCTCTTGGTTATGTAAGAACCGGGGCATGCTTGGAGACCAGGCGTAGGGTTCATTGGTGCTTGAACAGACAAGTGCCCAACTAGTTATGTTATATTACATGGTTAGTAAGAAACATCTTCCAGGAAGAATAGTTCCGTTAGGGGTTCCTTTCCCTGGGTATGCATGCCCTAAAGTGCATGTCCGGACTGCGAAAAAGGTCGCAGAGAAAAAATATATGGGGGCACATATGGAAAATAAATGAAAAATCATCTTTTGTTCACCAACCGAATATTCCCTTAAGAACGCTAGTTTTCGGCTTCACCCAGTCTGAGATGCACATCCGGCTGACCCAGCAGTAACAACCACAGAGGTGCTCCCCTTATGCCCTAGCCGAATTAACGGGAACGTAGGGCATAAATACAAGAGCCAGGCAAACTAGCTTGGCCAAAACTTAAGTCATATCGATGCATATAATGGCGAAGATAAGGTACATGCGGAAGGATGACACATGTGCTGGGCATGAAGCCCGGATAAGTAGCAAGCTTCTGTGAAAGAAGCCCCGAGGTATAACTAGCGCGGCTAGCGCATGAAAGGTGTGCAAGCAAGGCACAAGTTAGCCTTTGAAGGCATCTGGAAAAATAAAAGAAGAAGGAGAAAAATAAATGACAGATAATGTATATAAAAATTGATAGAGGAAGGATACAAACACAGAGTCCGGCGCTAGGCGTAGAATCTCCGGAGCCTGGCTGCGTTCCATGGGTTCGGCTCAAGCCGATTATCCGATGCGTCCCGCAGACGGTATGCTCCACCAGTCTGAACTTGGTCAATGATGAAGGGACCCTCCCATTTGGGCTCGAGCTTGGTCTTTTTCTTCTCCGGCAGGCGTAGAACGAGTTCGCCAACGTTATAAGTTTTGGCCCGTACTTCTCTGCTTTGGTATCTTCGAGCCTGTTGCTGATAGAATGCGGAACGGGCTTTTTCCACGTTACGCTCCTCCTGTAGGGTGTCCAAATTGTCCTGCCGATCGAGCTCGGCTTCTCTTTCTTCGTACATGCGTACTCGAGGTGAGTCATGAACTATGTCGCAGGGCAGAACCGCCTGTGCGCCGTACACCATAAAAAAGGGGGTGTATCCGGTAGTGCGATTCGGCGTGGTCCACAGCCCCCAGAGTACGGAGTCGAGCTCCTCTACCCAGTGCGTGTTAGATTCCTTTAGGGACCGCACTAATCTGGGTTTGATGCCGCTCATGATAAGACCATTTGCTCGCTCGACTTGACCGTTAGTTTGTGGGTGATAGACGGAAGCATAATCGAGCTTAATGCCCATGTTTTTGCACCAGAGTTTTACCTCGTCGGTAGTGAAGTTTGTGCCGTTATCAGTGATGATGCTGTGGGGACGCCGTAATGGTGTACAACCCCGGATATGAAGTCTATCACCGGTCCGGATTCAGCCGTTTTAACAGGTTTGGCTTCTATCCATTTGGTGAATTTATCCACCATGACCAGCAAGTATTTTTTCTTGTGGATTCCTCCTTTAAGGGGTCCAACCATGTCAAGCCCCCAGACCGCAAAGGGCCTGGTAATGGGGATTGTGTGGAGGGCGGTGGGTGGCATATGGCTTTGGTTTGCAAAAAGCTGGCAACCAAAGCAGCGTTGGACCAGGTCCAGTGCATCTGCCCGGGCCGTAGGCCAGTAAAAACCTGTAGGGAAGGCCTTGCTTACAAGGGTCCGGGCTGCAGCGTGGTGGCCGTCGAGTCCGGCATGAATTTCTGCCAGAAGCTTCCGCCCTTCCTCTTCGGAGATACACCTTTGAAGGACTCCGGTGGTGCTTTTCTTATAAATCTCTCCCTCATGGACCCTGTAGGCTTTAGATCACCGCACTATGCAGCGTGCCTCGTTTTGGTCCTCGGGGAGTTCCTGCCTAGTTAAGTAGGCCAGGAATGGTTCTGTCCACGGGGCAATGACGGCCATTATAACGTGGGCTGAAGATGTTATTTCGGTGGCAGAGCCTCCGATTATGTCAGAGTGTTCAGTATCGGGCATTGCGGTTGGGTCCGGGCTGTTATTACCGGTTTCCCCTTCCCATACCACGGATGGCTTGAACAGCCTCTCCAAAAAGATGTTAGGGGGACCGCATCGCGTTTTGCGCTGATGCGTGTGAGGGCATCTGCCGCCTGATTGTTTTCCCGGGCTACATGGTGAAATTTGAGCCCCTCAAACCGAGCTGACATTTTTAGGACCGCGTTGCGATAGGCCGCCATTTTTGGATCCTTGGCATCAAAGTCTCCATTTATTTGGGATATTGCGAGGTTCGAATCCCCCCGCACCTCTAGGCGTTAAATGCCCATGGATACTGCCATCCGAAGACCATGTAAAAGGGCCTCATATTGGCTGCGTTTTGGAGTCCGTATACATTATCTGGAGTACGTATTGAACTGTATCTCCAGTTGGGGACGTCAGAACGACGCCAGCCCCCAGACCAGCCAGCATTTTGGAGCCGTCGAAGTGCATGATCCAGTTGGAATATGCGCCGTACTCTTTAGGGAGTTCGGCTTCCGTCCATTCGGCGACAAAGTCGGCCAATACTTGCGACTTAATGGCTCGCCGCGGCTTGTAACTTATGTCGAATGGGTGGAGCTCAATGGCCCATTTGGCAATCCGGCCTGTGGCGTCGCGGTTGTTTATAATATCATTAAGTGGCACTTCTGAGGCTACTGTTATCGAACACTCTTGAAAGTAGTGCCGCAGCTTCCGGGATGCCATGAATACCGCGTATGCTATCTTTTGATAATGCGGGTACCGTGACTTGCATGGCGTAAGGACAGTGGATACATAATAGACCGGCTTTTGAAGGGGGAATTTATGTCCGTCCGTTTCTCGTTCGACGACGAGCACTGCGCTCACAACTTGATGGGTTGCCGCGATGTATAACAACATTGGTTCGCCGATGTTTGGCGCGGCCAGGACTGGGTTGGTTGCCAATATGGCTTTTATTTCTTCCAATCCGGCTGTGGCAGCATCCGTCCACTCGAAGTGTTCGGTGCACCGTAGGAGGCGATAAAAGGGGTAATGCCTTTTCTCCCAGGCGGGAGATAAAGCGTCTTAGAGCCGCCACGCATCCGGTTAATTTTTGGATTTTTTTGAGGTCCATTGGGATGTCCAACTGTGACAGAGCTCGGATCTTGGCCGGGTTTGCTTCAATTTCTCTGCCGGATACAATGAAGCCCAGGAGCTTTCCGGCTGGCACACCGAAAACGTATTTTTCCGGGTTGAGCTTGATGTCATATGTTTTGAGGTTATCGAATGTGAGCCTCAAGTCGTCTACTAGAGAGTCGACATGCTTAGTTTTGACGACCACATCAGCTACGTATGCCTCCACTGTTTTGCTGATCTGGTTCGCCAGACATGTCAGAATCATGCGCTGGTATGTTGCGCCGGCGTTTTTGAGCCCAAAGGGCATTGTGTTGAAGCAGAAGGGGCCGTATGGTGTGATGAATGCCGTTGCGGCTTGGTCGGGCTCCGCCATCTTAATTTGGTGGTAGCCGGAGTATGCATCGAGGAAACACAATGAGTCATGTCCTGGGGTAGCATCGATAATTTGATCGATGCGGGGGAGGGGGAAGGGATCCTTTGGGCAAGCCTTGTTGAGGTCCTTGAAATCGGCGCCAGCGCCGAGATTTATCCTTCTTTGGTACCATCACCAGGTTTGCAAGCCA
Source organism: Aegilops bicornis (assembly GCA_021605145.1). Taxonomy (NCBI): domain Eukaryota; kingdom Viridiplantae; phylum Streptophyta; class Magnoliopsida; order Poales; family Poaceae; genus Aegilops; species Aegilops bicornis. The sequence goes on along the minus strand of CM038671.1, from coordinate 160,601,336 downwards.
GTCCGGGTGTTTTATTTCTCCGATGAATCCGACTCCAATAACTTGGCTAGTTCCTCTCCCATGGCTTGTCTCTTAGGTTCGAGAAAGCCAAGAGCCTGCTGATGTGCTTGAATCCCTTTAGAATACTGAGGCTGTGCTCGGCCAGCCTGCGTGGGATTCCTGGCATGTCTGAAGGATGCCAGGAAAAAATGTCCCAGTTCTCACGCAGGAACTCTCGTAGTGCGGCGTCTACGGCGGGGTCTAATTGTGCCCCGATGGAGGCTGTTTTTGTAGGGTCCGTTGGATGGACTTGGAATTTGACTATTTCATCCGCTGGTTTAAAGGAGGTGGACTTGGATCTCTTATCGAGTATCACATCATCCCTGTTCACCGTGGAGCGCAGTGCAGCTGGTTTAAAGGAGGTGGACTTGGATCTCTTATCGAGTATCACATCGTCCCTGTTCATCGTGGAGCGCAGTGCAGTCAGTTCCTCAGCCGCTAGGGCTTCGGATAATGCCTCGAGGGCTAGTGCGGCTGTCTTGTTTTCGGTGCGGAGTGTTGTGTCCGGATCACTAGCAAGAGTGATGATTCCGTTGGGCCCGGGCATTTTGAGCTTCATGTACCCGTAATGGGGTATGGCTTGGAAGATCGTGAACGCCTCCCGCCCTAAAAGGGCATGGTATCCACTACTGAACGGGGCCACTTGGAACGTAGTCTCTTCGGACCTGTAATTCTCCGGCGTGCCGAACACCACATCTAGTGTGATTTTGCCTGTACAGCGCGCTTCCCGACTGGGGATTATTCTTCTAAAGGTTGTGCTGCTTCGCTCGATGCGGTTCCAGTCTATTTCCATTTTTTGAAGGGTTTCCTCATAGATGAGGTTTAATCCGCTGCCGCCGTCCATGAGCACCTTGTTGAGTCGAAAGCCATCCACAATTGGACTGAGGACTAGTGCGGCTGGTGCTCGGGCTGTTCGAAATTTAGGTTCGTCACTGGCATTGAAAGTAATAGCCGTGTCACTCCATGGATTTATTGTTGCCACGTGGTAGATTTCGGCAAGGCTGCGAAGTGTTAAACTTTCGCTTTGTTATTTGATGCGAAGGTCTCAAAACTGTTAATACCGTCTTTGGTATCCACAGGATGGTGCTCTGTGGCTTCTGGAATTAGAAGATCCTCGCCACTTTTGGCTACCTGCCGGAGTATCCAACATGCTCTAAGGCTATGTGTTGGTATGGCGCCCTCTATACTGTGAATTTTACAGGGTCCATTGAGCCATCCCTCCAGTACTGTTCCACGCCCTGTAGAGGGTTTTTGCTTTTTGGTATTTAACTCGGGTGTCTTGTGATAATGCACCCTTTTATTTCGGACTGGGTTCGTATTTAGTGCCGGATTGTCCGAAAATTTTATTTCGGTTTTCCAGGCACTTTCCATCGCACAGTACTTTCGTACTATGGATGCCAAGTTGGCAAAGCGTGTAATTTCATGGCGACTTATGGCATTAGGAATTCCCTTGTCCGTGCAATTATTGCAGAAGAATGAGATTGCGTCTTTCTCGCGGCAGTCCTTGACCTTGTTCATTACAAGGAGGAATCTGGCCCAATAATGATGTACTGTTTCCTGGGGCTCTTGCCTGATGTGGGAAAGATCGCTTATGCTTGGGTGGGTGGGTGGGATTGAATCCAAAACCTCACCCAATCTGAGACCCAGGGGCCGAGGAGTTTCCAATCTTGGAAGTTCGGGTTCTGGGATGTTGCCCGATAAGTCTGGCCCGCTGCCCGACTCTAGGTTCAGGGCTTGGGTGATGTCCTCCCGTAAACGGGTATCAGGCTCGGAGGGCTCGGGAATCCGGACATAGCTAGTCCTAAAGATAGAGGAAGGGTCGCCGCATTGTTCCTCCACCACCGCAACATGATGGGTGACACAGGGAGAGTTAATCTCTCTTTGATCGGGTTTAAGCCCAATCTGATCATAGTCCGTAGCGACTCCCAGGGCGGTGATGCGATCCAAGAGCTCGTTCAGGGAAGAGAGCTCCATTGGAAATAACTACTCGGCAAGTTCCGAGTTGACGTGGAGACTATTTTCGATGACCCGAGAAGTCATCGTCGGCGCAACAGCCGAACAGGCGGTCATGATGAAACCACCTAGCCGGAGAGTTTGGCCGACAGCCAAAGCTCCCCCAACGGTAGTGTCGTCTTTAAAGACGAGACGAGACATCCTTCCTTATGGCTACGGCACAGTGGAACTATCAATGATAGCACCAATGTCGGTGTCAAAACCGGCGGATCTCAGGTAGGGGGTCCCGAACTGTGCGTCTAGGCGGATTGTAACAGGAGACAAGGGACACGATGTTTTTACCCAGGTTCGGGCCCTCTCGATGGAGGTAAAACCCTACTCCTGCTTGATTAATATTGATGATATGGGTAGTACAAGAGTTGATCTACCACGAGATCAGAGAGGCTAAACCCTAGAAGCTAGCCTTTGGTATGATTGTTGTTGTATCCTACAGACTAAACCCTACGGTTTATATAGACACCGGAGGGGGATAGGGTTACATAGAGTCGGTTACAAGGAAGGAGATCTAAATTTCCGTATTGCCAAGCTTGCCTTCCACGCCAAGGAGAGTCCCATCCGGACATGGGACGAAGTCTTCAATCTTGTATCTTCATAGTCCAACAGTCTGGCCAAAGGTTATAATCCGGCTGTCCGGATACCCCCTAATCCAGGAATCCCTCACATGCGATCCCAAATGGGCGGCGGCCCCCGAGTTCCGATCCGGGATCCCTATGTGGCTCACCTCCTGGAAAGAGAAGGGCCTGCCCTGGGGTAACCCGGTAGAGCTGACCGGACTCCATACCTGTATCAAGAACATGATGAACAGGAAAAGCAAGCTCGTCAACGTGGTCCAGGTCATGCTCTTCTGCCGGATCCTCCTGTGTCAGCAACGGGCATTCAATCTATGGGAGTTCGACCCAGCCCGGCACCAGACTCTGCGTGAGCTCTTCGACACGACGCACAAGGATGTCTGGAAGGTGCTGTCCAAGGGCGCCGAGGTCCCCCCCCCCTTCCCTAACCGAGGATCATGGACTCAGCACGAAGCGCCTCGCGGACGCTCTCCTAACGGAGATGTTGACTCCGGCACCTTATGAGGTGCCGGAGAAGAAGGCCAAGAAGAAGGCCGCGGAGACTCGAAAGAGCTCCCGCTGTCAGGTGATATCGGACTCATCGTCCGATAACTCTGAGACTCACTCCTCTCATGAAGACGAGGAGGAGGAAGATGAAGGTTCTCCCCCTCCAGTCGGGGGAGACAGAAAAAGGAAGGCCGCCCCAACCGGGGGGCCGAAGAGTCCAAGAAGGGAAGAACCCTCCTTCCGGACTGCTCCACGACGGTCGCCGATAGCGGCGACGAGTGGCTCCTCAGGGACAAGCCCCTGGCGAAGTCGTAAGTATCCGGATATCATAGCGATTATTAGTCTGCTTTATCGATCTGCTTCTACTCATGTCGAACACGATTATGCAGTCCGCCCAGAGCCCGTATAGACGTATCTTTGTCGGGTGATTCTTTGGGCTCGTCAGATATGAAGAGTGATTCACTTCCAACCGCTTCTACCCCACGCCGTACGGACAACGCCGAAGTGTTGTCTGCGAGGGCACCAAGCCGAGGGGAGGTGGTACTAGAGGCGCCTCGAGGCGACCTTCCGGGCCCTGGGCGCAAAGGGAGCAAGACTCCCACAGGCTCCAAGTCCGGTCGTCGGCCGAACACCGCGCCGGAGCCTTCAGTGGTTCCGGATTTCGGCAGGCAACTCCCTGTTAAGGGAGACAAGCCGCCCGCGCCGATGGCCTCTGTCCATCCAGAGGCACCAGACATTTTTTTGGAAACGCTTCGAGGCGCTTCCATCGACGAAGAGCACCGCGCTGTTATGAGTGCGGTGATCGAGAAGGTTCGGTCTGCCAAAGGCGGACTAACCGAAGCTTGTGCCAGCCTCCTAGCAGGCTCTGAGGTAAGTAATTATAAGAAAATGTTACCACATAGACAGTAGCCCCTGATGCTCTGTTTGGCGTTTCGTGAAGAAAAAGCCGAATAGAGGATCAAAAAATAACCGCAGGAGTCTAATCCAAATATGTCTATATGCGTATGCAGGCTTCACTATTGGCCGCTGCCGCACATACGGCGGAGATTGCCGCAGTGAAGCAGAAACTCAAGCGGTCCGAGGAAGAACTCGGCCTTGCCAAAAATCAGCTCGAGGAGAACAAAGGTAAGCAATACCTTGATTGTATATAAAAAAAGTTTTGGTTGCAAAATAATAGGACCATCATGGATGTACCAGGGTCCACGACCGAAGTGGCGACCCTGAAACAGGCGTTGTCCGAGGCCGAAAACAAAGCAGCCAAGGAGCGCATCGAGCGAGAAAGAAATGAAGCGCGAGTAGGCGAGGTGCAGCAAGAGCTCCAGGCGCTCAAGTAGAAGCACGAGTCCTTGGAGCTTGACTCGAAGGCGCGAGAGTCCGAGCTTGCCAAGGCCCTCGAAAGCGCGAAACATGCCAAAGCCGAAGCCCAAAAGGCCCTCCAGGAAGTTGAGGCGGTGAAGAAGATAGCGGCAGGTAAGGCCTTCATTATGCAAAGCAAGCATGCGAAAGAAAATTTCCTTTTACTTACCCGAGTTCGGAGCTCTCCAGCAGCGTTCGCAGATCTGCCCCGCAATGTGTCTGATGCAGCGGAGTTCTACCGGGCCGAGGAGGGAAGCTCGACGGAGAAGTTGTTCAGGTCTCAGTATACTGGGACCGAACACCCGATGCCTGTGAGCGACCAGCTGAAGCAACTGGTCGATCTCCACAAGGCGGCCGAACAGGCCATGAGGGCTTTATAGTCCGGATGTGGCCTGGCGATTCCATTCCTAACAGCTACTTCAGCCTGGTGAGGCGGCTTGTGGATGCCTGCCCATGGCTGGAAGTCATCAAGCGGTACATCTGCATCGAAGGTGCACGCAGGGCTTTTGCCCGTGCGAAGGTGCACTGGGCGAAGATGGACACCGAGAAGCTGGTGAAGGAGGGGCCGCCTTAGGGCAAGGAGCATCGCCACCCCGAAATGTATTATGAAGGTGTCCTGAAGGGTGCCCGTCTCGTGGCGGACGAGTGTACCAAAGATGTAATCTTTGAATGAACTTGCTCATGTGGTCCTGTACTTATGAAAACTAGTTCATGCTCGTTATGCAACGCTTTTGTATTTAAAATATTACCTTCTGTGCGGCCGTTTATAAAATCTGGGAGTTGCTAGTCATCGGCTTCTACCCCCATGTAACTAGTGCTGGGGTGTTCGGGATAAATCTGAGCACTCTTTTTCCCATTTTTGGGTCCTTCGAGGGAGGTGCTCAGCGCAGCGAACCAGGCAATCGAACTATGATTCTTTATCACTCTCACTTAGCCATAGAAGTCTACAATTTTAAATTTTGGCGAAGCCCCTAGTATTCGGAAAGCCGAAGATGGGGTGTTATACACGCCTAAGACGGACAAGGCCGACTCCTTGCCCGAAGCGGAAAAAGTATTTAGGGACTTGAGACCTCGCGAACAGCGACCAGCTCTCACCTCATCATGACAGTCAGTTTTAGCTTTCTCTACTGAGGTGCTCGGCCGGAAGAACCGGGGCACAATTGCAGTAGTTCTCCCAGTGCTACCTTAGCCGATATAGCGGAATGTAAGGTACCAAAATATGGGAGCCGGGCAAACCCAACTATTGACCCAAGAACATGATTCGGAGCTGATGCATATAATGCTATAAGTTTGGTGTGCCGCACTGTCGAAAGTGTTCGGACTTCTCATGCCGAATTATGGGGTATACGGAAGCCCCTGGCGTATTGGTCGTACCAAAGTGTACGGGTGCTAATTTTCATAAATGAACATATATATGTAAAACGGTATAGAATGCAATAAAAGACTAGTGCTATGCATTGTTTATTTAAGAAATGCGTTGAAGCATACTGATACAAGTAGCACAGTAAGCAAAAAATAGGACTATTTGACATGTCCCATCCAAGGGCAAGCTGCGGACTGGTATCTTAAAACAGGTATTTAACTCATTATCGGAGACCACCTAGGGATTCCGTTGTACGACATGGCTTCCTGCCCCCTTGGGTGTTGTATCATGTGTCCGGCTACCGTACTGTCGGATAGGGCTTCCAAAGAGTAGAGTCCTGAAAGAAAGAGAGTGATAAAAGGTAGTAAGCCCCTAGTGCGGTTGAGCCGCATTGTGGGACGCGCCGTGATCGTGCCCCCGCCTATACCCATGGTATTTTCAATGCGTAATTATGCACGCGCGGGGCGGACTTTGCCGTTGTACTGAGACTAGGGCGGGGGCCGAATTGCTAGGCGAGCTCTGAGCGTGCCAGGTGATCCTGTTGCAGGTTACTCTGGACGCACTTGACGGTGTCTGGGGGCTTGATCGCCGAACTGGTGGATTGCCTCAAAAGGCTGCTTTGTGCTTCTGCTGCAAGGGCCGCAGTGTGCTCCTCCGTACGGAGCGAGCGTTATGTGTTTCCCTTGACTGTGATGACCCCCCTAGGTCCTGGCATCTTGAGCTTGAGGTATGCGTAATGCGGTACCGCATTGAATCTTGCAAATGTGGTGCGCCCGAGCAGTGCGTGATAGCCGTTGCGGAACGGGACAATATCGAAGATTAACTCCTCGCTTCGGAAGTTGTCCGGAGATCTGAAGACCACTTCCAGTGTGATTGAGCCCGTACAATGGGCCTCTACACCTGGGATGACGCCTTTAAAGGTCGTTTTGGTGGGTTTGATCCTCGAGGGGTCTATACCCATTTTGCGCACTGTATCCTGATAAAGCAGGTTCAGGCTGCTACCGCCGTCCATAAGGACTCGAGTGAGGTGAAATCCGTCAATGATTGGGTCTAAGACCAATGCGGCAGATCCGCCATGACGGATACTAGTGGGGTGGTCCCTGCGATCAAAGGTGATCAGACAAGAGGACCATGGGTTGAACTTTGGGGTGACGGGCTCCATCGCATATACGTCCCTTAGTGCACGCTTCCGTTCCCTCTTGGGGATGTGGGTTGCGTATATCATGTTCACCGTATTTACTTGTGGGGGGAACCTCTTCAGTCCTCACCTGTTCGTGATGGGGCTCCTCCTCGTCATCGCTGTGCAGCCCCTTGTCCTTGTTTTCGGCGTTTAACTTGCCGGCCTGCTTGAACACCCAACATTCTCTATTGGTGTGATTGGCTAGTTTGTCGGGGTGCTGTGTATTTGGCACGAGCGATCGAGTATGCGGTCCAGACTGGACGGGCCCGGAGTGCTTCTTTTGAATGGTTTCTTCCGCTGACCGGGCTTACATCCTCTGAATCCGGCATTGACTGCCATATCCTCGGCGTTATCATCGTTATTGCGGCGCTTATGTTTGCTGCGACGTGGCCTGCCGTTGCTATCCTTGGTATCCGAAGTGCCAAGGTTCCTTGATATATTGTTGCTGCGAGCCAGCCAGCTATCCTCTCCCGCGCAAAAGCGGGTCATGAGTGTCGTGAGGGCTGCCATTGATTTCGGCTTTTCCTGGCCGAGGTGCCGGGCGAGCCACTCGTCACGGATGTTGTGCTTAAATGCCGCTAAGGCCTCTGCATCCGGACAGTCGACAATTTGATGCTTCTTGGTTAAGAACCAAGTCCAGAATTGCCTGGCCGATTCCCCTGGCTGCTGAATTATGTGGCTCAGGTCATCAGCATCTGGTGGTCGCACATAAGTGCCCTGGAAGTTGTCGAGGAATGCGTCTTCCAGATCCTCCCAACAACCGACGGTGTCTGCTGGAAAGCTATTCAGCCAATGCCGAGCTCGTCCTTTAAGTTTTAACTGCAGGTACTTGATGGCATGTAGATCATCGCCGCGAGCCATGTGGATGTGGAGGAGGAAGTCCTCGATCCATACCGCGGGATCTATTGTACCATCGTATGATTCGATATTTACGGGTTTAAAACCCTCTGGGAATTCATGATCCATTACTTCGTCAGTGAAGCATAGGGGGTGTGCGGCGCCTCTGTGTTGGGCTATATCGCGGCGCAGCTCGTATGAGTCTTGCCTGCTGTATTCGGCCCGGACGGATTTACTTTTACTGTATCCGGCGTGACGGTCCACGTAGGGGCGCGCCCTCGTGATCCATAGATCTATCTTGCGTGTTTTGCCCTGTCTTCCAATACGTCTTGCAGGTCTCGCGTGTTTCCCGGTGCCTTGGTATGTTTGCTTGAATGGCAGCGGGGTGCAGGCTGATTTTCGGGCCGATCGCTCTCTATCTCGGCCACGGGTGGCCGATCAACCGCATCGTCTGTGGTGATGTAGGTTTCCATGCTTCCTCCTCAAGTCGGGGTAGCAACATGCACTTTGAGTGACTCTTGGAGGGGTGTTCGAGTTCGTATTCCTCGGCCGCAAGGACTTCAGTCCATCTATCTGCTAGCAAGTCCTGATCAGCTCGAAGCTGTTGCTATTTTTTCTTCAAGCTATTTCTTGTGGCTATAAGCCGGCGCTTAAAGCGCTCTTGTTCGACGGGGTCCTCAGGTACGACAAATTCTTCGTCGTCGAGGCTTACTTCGTCTTCGGAGGGAGGCATGTAATTGTCCTCCTCTCCCTCTGCCGCTCGCTACGGAGGGCTGCCTTGTCCATCCTCCGGCTCTGGATCTTGCTGGAGGGGATTGTCATCATCTTCAGCACTGTCCGGAGTACTGTTATCTCCTGTGCCGGTCTCACCGCTTTTGCTGTAGCGAGACTTAGAGCGGCGCCGCTGATGTCGGCGCTTAGGTTGCTTCTTGGAGGGGTCATCCTCCGTTGTCTTGTCGCCATTGCCTTCTTTGGGTGTGTCCACCATATATATATATCATATGACGAGGTGGCGGTCCGATTGCCACGTGGGCGATGGTTCGATTTGTCTCCTTCATCGTTGTCCATACCATCGATGTCTTCGGAGTCAAAGTCGAGCATGTCGGTTAGATCATCGACAGTGGCTACTAAGTGGGTGGTGGGTGGGGCATGAATTTCTTCGTCGTCCGCATCCCATTCTAGCCGTCCATAGTTCGGCCAAGATTCTCCTGACAAAGAGAGAGACCTTAACGAGTTTAGCACATCGCCGAAGGGCGAGTGCTGAAACATATCCGCGGCGGTTAACTCCATGACCGGTGATGACCCACAAGTATAGCGGATCTATCGTAGTCCTTTCGATAAGTAAGAGTGTCGAACCCAACGAGGAGCAGAAGGAAATGATAAGCGGTTTTCAGCAAGGTATTCTCTGCAAGTACTGAAATAAGTGGTAACAGATAGTTTTGTGACAAGATAAATTGTAACGAGCAACAAGTAACAAAAGTAAATAAAGTGCAGCAAGGTGGCCCAAACCTTTTTGTAACAAAGGACAAGCAGGACAAACTCTTATAATAGGAAAAGCGCTCACGAGGACACATGGGAATATCGTCAAGCTAGTTTGAGGATTAGCCCCTGATTCGCACTCAAAACTCTTGATAGTTCTACTCGTCACACTCCGGTCATAAGCAATCACTCAAAAGATCGGAAAAAACGAAGAAAACGGTTCGGAAAACATCAAAACCAAGCAAATAACTCTTGCAACATAAAACAATTTCTAAAAGTACCAAAATTATATGGATTTGGCCTTATCAGAAGGTTTAGGTCAAGAGCTTCGATTTGCAAAAAGAATCAGCTAAATCGGAGTTACGAAACTCAAGTTATGATCAAACGAAGTTTGAATTCAAATCTGATCTAATTCAAACTTTAAACTTTCAAAAACATGTTTGAGTTGGATTACTGGATAGAGGAGATCATAACGAAGAAGTGGGCGTTGGTTTCGTTGAATTTGGACTAACGAGTAAAAAGTTATGGTTGTTTGAAGAACAGGGGCTAATCTGTAAATAAAAATATCCACAAACGAGTCCCTGGCAGAAAAACTAAAATAAAAGAAAAAACTAAATAGCGAGCGTTAGATTACGATCGCTAACGAGCGAAAACCGTTAAGCTACCGGACCCTAACTAACGAGCGACCACTAAATAGATCTAACTAAAGGAAAACCGGTTTTAAGATAAAACCGAGGAAAACTAAAAGATTAGACCGCCCGGGCGGTTTTTACCGCTAAACGGCGGTTGGCCGTCAGTCAACGGCGAGGCGGGCAGCTCAGTGGTCCTCCGGCGACGGCGTCGGTGGCAGGGCGAGGCGTCCGCGACGGCAGAGGCGGCGCTGGGCGGCGGAGAGCGGCAGGCCGGGCGGTGAGGAAGAGGCGGCGGCAATGATCTCGCTGGCAAGCGGCGGCGGCTTGAGCAAAAAAGGCGGCGGCGGATCTCAAGGAGGAGGGAGAGAGGAGAGACGGGCCCGGGGCTCGGATTTATAGGGCGGAGGAGCTGGCGACTCTTGCGTGGAGGAGGGGCAACGGAGAGGCGGCGGGAGAGGCTGGCGGCGACGGGCGTGCGGCGTATGGCGGCGTCTCATGGAGTTTCGGGGTGGCAGCGGCGCTGGTTGGGCCACAGCTGCTCAGTCTTGGGCCGCCCAATGGCGAGGGGAAGGTCTCTTTTTTTTAAAATAAAACAGACATACAAAAATAAAAATAAAAAATAAAATAAATAGAAATATTATATAGGCATATAATATATCAAAATTTTCAGAAAAAGATTTCCTACAACATGAACATTATTCTAGTTTCAAATAAAATACACATAAATTCAATTAAAACAAAGAGTGCTTCTGGTCCAATAAAATCCAACAAAATCATTTTAAAAATACCAAAATGACTTCAAATTAATTTCTCTCCAATTTTTCTGTTGTAGGGAATCATGTTACCCTATTTTCCATGTATTTTATTTTTGGAGAAAAATAATTTGAATAAAAACTCAAATAACTCCAAATTGAAAATAACTTCAAAAGAACTTTGAATTTTAAATTCTTTGAAACTCCCAGCTCATATTTCATATGTTTTGAAGAAGTCATTTTATCTTCGCTCTTGAAAATCATTGAGTTGCATAAAGTTTCAGAATTGGAAATATTTTCCAAATGAAATTCAAATATTTTCAACACCCCTTGTCATTTAAATAAATGGAAGAAGTCATGTCATCGTCTCTCCGAGTTTTGTGATGAAAAGAATTTGAATTCCCGAAGATCATAAAAGCAAAATGAAAGTTTGGGAAAGTCCTTTTATTCCCTCTCATTTAACTTTCAAAAAGGTTTCGAATTCACTCACTTTCAGTCAATCAATCAAGCAATCAAATCAAATCTATCTATTTGTTTATAACATTCCAAAATTTAGAATTTTGGGATGTTACAAACTACCACCCTTAAAATGAATCTCGTCCTCGAGATTCGGAGAGGCTAGCAAGAAATAGGTTAGGGTTTGGGGGTCTTCTCAGAAATCCATCGATCGTCTCCAGGGTCTGGGTGCTTCCACCCTTAGAAGCATTGTTACGGTTCCATCAAATCTCATATATTCCATCCTTATTACTGACAGTGTCGGTCTTCTCAAATCGTAAGGATAATTCCTTCTCTGGGCTCTTCTGGTAGTGGCATAACCTTTACCTCAATTCTTTTGTCCTTTTTTTCTTTTGGGTAAGGTTATTCCGAGATTGGGTCTTCATAGCTGACGGGTCTGGCGCCAATTTTAACAACTATCGATATCTCATGGTGGTCAACCATTTATGGTTTCTCCTGCAGAAAACGGGTCCGGGTTGATCCTCACCGTATATCCTACGGTTGGCAACAACTGCCTTGTACAAGGGGAGAAATACTTATACCATTCTAATGTTCAAACAAGGTTTTGATCGTCGTCTCTCTACTATAGGTAAATCACTCAGATTTACCATCCCATATAGCAAAGAGAATAATAAGAGTAAGTCGGTATGGTGATCAATCCATCCCGCACCCAAATCATTACCTTGTACATGGTTTAGCGAATCTCGCATTCTAACACTCGGTCATCCTCACAAGCATTGCAGAATTTCTCTTGTCGATGAACCAAGTTCGGATAAATCCATTGATTCTGCAAGCCAAACAAAACAACTGTCGTTCCTTAACAACTCTCAGGTTTTGCGTAAACTCCTATAGGATCGTCGGTTGGTAAATCATAACTCTTCCCAGGGTTTCTCCTTCAGCAAGAGTGTGCTTGCTTCTTGGCAGGTCCTGGAGCCTGTGGGTTATGGCCCATCTCATCACTTAAAATCCTTGAAATCATCATCGCGGGCAACTGATCATTATCCCAACATCCAACTCCTGGCATACTTAAATCCATCCAATTGTACTGTCTTCCTTCCTTCTATTGGCACCAAAATAGGACATGATTACTGAGACTCATCATGGAATTTCCATTGATCCATATTTCCAACATCATACCTCCTTTATATCCAATAGTAATTCATCTCTTCAACTTCGTGGGATATCCCACCTACCGAGATAAAAAATTATACTTATGAAGTCCATACTCAACTTCGTGGAACATCATTATCCTTTCCAGGGTCAAGCGTCCTTTCAGGAGAATATTGGCCATCTCTGCATGTCACTTCTTCAATTTGGGAAACGTGAAAGACATCATAATCATGTTACCCTATTTTCCATGTATTTTATTTTTGGAGAAAAATAATTTGAATAAAAACTCAAATAACTCCAAATTGAAAATAACTTCAAAAGAACTTTGAATTTTAAATTCTTTGAAACTCCCAACTCATATTTCATATGTTTTGAAGAAGTCATTTTATCTTCGCTCTTGAAAATCATTGAGTTGCATAAAGTTTGAGAGGCCGAGACAAATGGTATATCTTCTTGCAATAAATTAGTCAGAGGCCGAGAAATTTTTGAGAAGTCCTTAATGAACCTCCTGTAAAATCCGGCGTGACCAAGGAAACTTCTTATACCTTTGATGTCCTTGGGACATGGAATCTTTTCAATCGCATCAACCTTGGCTTTATCAACTTAGATACCTCTTTCAGAAACTTTATGCCCCAAGACAATACCTTCATTAACCATAAAGTGGCACTTTTCCCAATTCAAGACAAGATTAGTTTCTTCACATCTCTGCAAAACTCGATCAAGATTGCTCAACCAATCATCAAAAGAGGAACCATAGACGGAAAAATCATCCATGAAAACCTCACAAATCTTTTCACAAAAGTTAGAGAATATAGCCATCATGCATCTTTGAAAGGTAGCAGGTGCATTACATAGACCAAAAGGCATACGTCTATAAGCAAAAGTACCAAAAGGGCATGTAAAAGTAGTCTTTGATTGATCTTTAGCCGACACGGTATTTGAGAGAAACCGAATAACCATCTAGAAAGCAGTAATGTGTATGTTTGCATAATCTTTCTAGCATTTGATCGATAAAAGGTAAGGGGTAATGATCTTTCTTAGTAGCTTTATTTAATTTGCGGAAATCAATTACCATCCTATAACCTGTGATAATTCTTTGTGGGATCAATTCATCTTTATCATTAGGAACAACAGTAATACCTCCCTTATTAGGGACACAATGGACAAGGCTTACCCACTGACTATCAGCAGCGGGATAAATTATACCTGCCTCCAGAAGCTTTAGTATTTCTTTTCTTACCACTTCTTTCATTTTAGGATTCAGTCATCGTTGAGGATCACGAACTGGTTTGGCATCTGCTTCCAAATTTATTTTATGTTGACATAGAGTGGGACTAATGCCCTTAAGATCATCAAGAGTATATCCAATAGCAGCACGATGCTTCTTCAGAGTTTTCAATAATCTTTCTTCTTCATGCTCTGAAAGGTTAGCACTAATAATAACAGGATATATCTTCTTTTCATCAAGATAAGCATATTCGAGATTATCAGGCAATGGTTTAAGCTCAAACACGGGATCACCCTTGGGTGGAGGAGGATCCCCTAAAATTTCAACAGGTAAATTGTGTTGCAGAATAGGTTCCTGTTTAAAGAATACTTCATCTATTTCCCTTCTTTCATTCATGAACATATCATTTTCATGGTCTAGCAAATAGTGTTCTAAAGGATCACTAGGAGGTACGGCAATAGAAGCAAGACCAATAATCTCATCCTTACTAGGTAATTCTTCCTCACGATGTTGTTTACTAAATTTAGAGAAATTAAACTCATGAATCATATCATCCAGGCCAATAGTAACAATGCTCTTTTCGCAATCTATCCTAGCGTTAACAGTGTTCAAGAAGGGTCTACCAAATATAATGGGACAAAAGCTATCTTGTGGAGAAGTAAGAACAAGAAAATTAGCAGGATATTTAGTTTTCCCACACAAAAATTCAACATCTCTAACAATTCCCACTGGTAAAATAGTATCTCTATTGGCAATTTTAATCGTGACATCAATACCTTCTAACTCAGCAGGTGCAATTTCATTCTTAATTTCTTCGTATAAAGCATGCGGTATAACACTAGCACTAGCACCCATATCACATAAGCCATGATAACAATGATCTCCTATTTTAACAGAAATAACAGGCACGCCAACTACAGGTCTATGTTTATCTTTAGCTCAAGGCTTAGCAATTCTAGCAGTTTCACCATCGAACTGAATAACATGCCCATCAATATTATCAGACAAGAGATCCTTAACAGTAGAAATATTAGGTTCTACTTTAACTTGCTCAGGAGGTGTATAAGTTCTAATATTGCTTTTACGAACAACAGTTGAAGCTTTAGCATGATCCTTTATTCTAACAGGGAAAGGTGGTTTCTCAACATAAGAAGTAGGAATAATAGGATCATTATAAGTGACAGTCTTTTCTTCAACTTTAATAGGTGCAGCTACTTTTACTTCTATGGGAGGATGATATTTAAACCACTTCTCCTTGGGGAGATCAACATAAGTAGCAAAAGATTCACAGAAAGAAGCTACTATCTCAGAGTCAAGTCCATATTTAGTGCTAAACTTATGGAAAATATCGGTATCCATAAAAGATTTAACACAATCAAACTTAGGTGTCATACCTGACTCCTTACTTATGTCGAGATCCCAAGCTTCAGAGTTGTGTTTAATTCTATCCAATAAATCCCATCTAAATTCAATAGTCCTCATCATAAAAGAGCCAGCACAAGAAGTATCGAGCATGGTTTGATTATTATGAGAAAGCCAAGCATAAAAACTTTGCATAATTATTTCTCTCGAGAGCTCATGATTGGGGCATGAATATAACATTGATTTAAGCCTCCCCCAAGCTTGAGCGATGCTTTCTCCTTCGCGAGGCCAGAAATTATATATATAATTGCGATCACGATGAACAAGATGCATAGGGTAATACTTTTGATGAAATTCCAATTTCAATCTTTTATAGTTCCATGATCTCATATCATCACATAGCCTATACCATGTCAATGCGTCTCCTTCAAAGATAAAGGGAAGACCTTCTTCTTAGCAACATCATCGGGTATACCTGCAAGCTTAAATAATCCACAAACTTCATCCACATATATTAAGTGCTCATAAGGATGCTTTGTTCCATCTCCTGTAAAAGGATTAGCTAGCAGTTTTTCCATCATAGCCGAAGGAAATTCAAAAGGAGTTTCATTTTCAATAGGTTCAGTAGGTTGAGGAGCAACTCTTTGCTCTCTTTGGGCGGGTGAAGATACCCGAACAAGCCCCTCGGAGAATTACTTTCCATAGTAACAAGTGACGATGAAATTTCAGCACACTATATAAATTTTCCCTTACCAAATTCCACCTACCAAAGGCGCTACACTCCCGACAGCGGTGCGGAAAAGAGTCTTGATGACCCACAAGTATAGGGGATCTATCATAGTCCTTTCGATAAGTAAGAGTGTCGAACCCAACGAGGAGCAGAAGGAAATGATAAGCGGTTTTCAGCAAGGTATTCTCTGCAAGTACTGAAATAAGTGGTAACAGATAGTTTTCTGACAAGATAAATTGTAACGAGAAACAAGTAACAAAAGTAAATAAGTGCAGCAAGGTGGCCCAAACCTTTTTGTAACAAAGGACAAGCCGGACAAACTCTTATAATAGGAAAAGCGCTCCCGAGGACACATGGGAATATCGTCAAGCTAGTTTTCATCATGTTCATATGATTCGTGTTCGGTACTTTGATAATTTGATATGTGGGTGGACCGGTGCTTGGGTGTTGTTCTTACTTGAACAAGCATCCCACTTATGATTAACCTCTATTGCAAGCATCCGCAACTACAACAAAAGTATTAAGGTAAACCTAACCATAGCATGAAACATGTGGATCCAAATCAGCCCCTTACGAAGCAACGCATAAACTAGGGTTTAAGCTTACATCACTCTAGCAACCCATCATCTACTTATTACTTCCCAATGCCTTCCTCTAGGCCCAAATAATGGTGAAGTGTTATGTAGTCGACGTTCACATAACACCACTAGAGGCTAGACAACATACATCTTATCAAAATATCGAACGAATACCAAATTCACATGACTACTAATAGCAAGACTTCTCCCTTGTCCTCAGGAACAAACATAATTACTCACAAAGCATATTCATGTTCATAATCAGAGGGGTAATAATATGCATATAGGATCTGAACATATGATATTCCACCAAATAAACCAACTAGCATCAACTACAAGGAGTAATCAACACTACTAGCAACCTACTAGCACCAATCCCGGACTTTGAGACAAGAATTGGATACAAGAGATGAACTAGGGTTTGGAGATGAGATGGTGCTGGTGAAGATGTTGATGGAGATTGTCCTCTCCCGATGAGAGGAGCGTTGGTGATGACGATGGTGATTATTTCCCCCTCCCGGAGGGAAGTATCCCCGGCAGAACAGCTCTGCCGGAGCTCTAGATTGGTTCCGCCAAGGTTCCGCCTCGTGGCGGCGGAGTTTCGTCCCGAAAAGTTCCTACTTATTTTTTTCTCATCGAAAGACTTCATATAGGAGAATATGGGCGTCGGAGACCCACCAGGGGCCCACGAGGTAGGGGGCGCGCCCTAGGGAGGGGGGCGCGCCCCCCACCGTCGTGAGCAGGGTGTGGGCCCCCTGGCCTTTATCTTTGGCGAGGATTTTTCTTTATTTCTTTTAAGATATTCCATGGAGTTTCAGGACTTTTGGAGTTGCGCAGAATAGGTCTCTAATATTTGCTCTTTTTCCAGCCCAGAATTCCAGCTGCCGACATTCTCCCTCCTTATGTAAACCTTGTAAAATAAGAGAGAATAGCCATAAGTATTGTGACATAAAGTGAAATAACAGCCCATAATGCAATAAATATCGATATAAAAGCATGATGCAAAATGGACGTATCAACCGGCGCCCAGTCGGATTCGACAGGCACGGGCGCGGGCGGTTCAAGGTCTGTGGCC
Source organism: Aegilops bicornis (assembly GCA_021605145.1). NCBI lineage: Eukaryota > Viridiplantae > Streptophyta > Magnoliopsida > Poales > Poaceae > Aegilops > Aegilops bicornis. The sequence continues at coordinate 160,584,052 of CM038671.1, read as the reverse complement.
GGAGACGAGTCTATAGGTCCGGCATCACGGCTCTCGTGAGGGGTAAGGTCGGTATTCGGCTCTATCGCCACTAAGGGTGCGTCCTCCGAGGCGGGGTCTATCCGCCCGTCCTCGGATGGCGCAATCTGCTCCGGACTGAAGGTCGGAGTGGTTGCTGGCGTGATCTCCCAAACACTATTCGACGGCAGAGCTATATCGTGCTCGTCGCGATCGTGCGGCACACCTGGCATGGGCCCGAATCCGTCGAAGATCAAGTCTCCACGGATATCGGCAGTGTAATTCAAGTTTCCAAACCTTACCTGATGGGCAGGGGCGTAGTTCTCGATATGTTCCAGATGGACAAACGAGTTGGCCCGTAGTGCGAAGCCGCCGAATACGAAGATCTGTCCGGGGAGGAAGACCTCACCCTGGACCGCATCATTGTCGATGATCGAAGGGGCCATCGACCTTACAGCGACGACACAGTGGAACTCTCAATGAAAGCACCAATGTCGGTGTCAAAACCGGCGGATCTAGGGTAGGGGGTCCCGAACTGTCCGTCTAAGGCGGATGGTAACAGGAGGCAGGGGACACGATGTTTACCCAGGTTCGGGCCCTCTCTATGGAGGTAATACCCTACTTCCTGCTTGATTGATCTTGATGATATGAGTAGTACAAGAGTTTATCTACCACGAGATCATAGAGGCTAAACCCTAGAAGCTAGCCTATGGTATGATTGTTGTTGTCCTACGGACTAAATCCTCCGGTTTATATAGACACCGGAGGGGGCTAGGGTTACACAGAGTCGGTTACAATGGGAGGAGATCTAAATATCCGTATTGCCAAGCTTGCCTTCCACGCCAAGGAGAGTCCCATCCGGACACGAGACGAAGTATTCAATCTTGTATCTTCATAGTCCAACAGTCCGGCCAAAGGGTATAGTCCGGCTATCCGGATACCCCCTAATCCAGGACTCCCTCAAGCCCTAAGATGGTTTGATAACACGCATCATTCTAGTAATTAAAGACAGGGCAATGCAAACTACGCTCAAGGATTAGAGCGACCAACTATTTCTTGTCATCGATCTCTCGGGCAATGACCACAGCACGGACAGCGGCATGGGAATCGATTTACAGGCGATGTCCGCGGGGCTGACGCGACATCGGAATCGATCTCTGGGGCGATGTCCACAGGATGGACAGCGGCATCGGAATCGATCTCCGGGGCGATGCCAACAGGACGGGCCACGACATCGGAATCATCAAGGATGTTCATCGGCACCTGCACAACCCTAACATATTAGCAAGCACATTGCAAATAATCAAAAACCACAACTATGGTAATAAGCCATTATTTTTTACCTTGTGCAGCTCACCGGGGGATCTCATCCTCCGGGGCCATCTCCTCGCCCTCGATGGGGGCCATTACCTTGCCAGGGAATATCGCTTCAACGGCGACTATCTCCTCAAACTCGGTCTTGAGCCTCACATAGGTGGCAATCAGAGTTCCTCGGGTAGGCATGGTGGGGCCCTTGCTGTTCTTCCAACTTTCTTTGAGGAGTTCGTCTGACAACGTCCTCAACTCTTGGGCCAGTGCTTGTTTCTTGGAGTTCTTTGTCTCCATGGGTTGGCCCGCCAACATGGTCAACTCATTGGTCGGTGCTCGCTTCCTGGAGATCGCTGTCTCCAGTGGGTTGTCCGCCGGCAACTCTTTGCCTAGTGCTCCAGGATCCATCAATGAACTGACAAACAAAAAGCAATCAAAAGGAAACCACAATCGCAATGAAAATGGGAAAAGAATAGGATGTGAGAATCGGTCGGTGCTTCGCAAAAAGAAAATTCTTGGAATGAAAATATAGCAGCATAACTGATTCGCCCACCTTTCCTTCGTCGGTGCAGAAGAAAAATGGCAGAAGTGAGTAGCCTGGAGTGAGGTTTTCTTCAAGAAAGGGAAGAAAGGGCTTGAACGAGCGTTCGGTGAAATGATGGTTGCTTCGTCCAGTCCAACTTGGAGGCCACCTTACCACTTCTTTGGTAAAGGTGTGGGTTTTGTGATTTGACGGGTCATGACGGCCACACCGGGTGACAGGTGAGTCTCATTGTAGCACCTCGCTGTGATTTGGTGGATGGCACGCGGGCCCAGATGCTTTGAAATGTCCCGCATGTAGATAGAGCGGCTAGTCATATAGGAGTGCTCAATATTGTGCGCCATGACCAAGGCGGAGAGGAAAACGAGAGAACTATGTAATTAATGCATGAGTTTAATTAGGGTAGTTTTGTAAAGTACGAGATACATTCCTCCAATCACAAAATGCCTTGGTTCATGAGATTTGAGATTTGAGCCCTATAAACCGGAAGGGAGGAGTATCACACACGGTGTAGTCTAGTCACTTGTTGAAATCTCTAGAAAGGCAAATACTCCTTTCTGGTTTACAGGGCTATACTACTCCCTCCGTCTAGGTGTGTAAGTCATCTTACGAAAACCAAATAGTCCCAAAACACTTAGGCGCGGTGCATTAACTTCTACCTTGTTTCTTGTTTCTTGACATATCAACCAATAGGAGATGAGAGGTGTGCATTCTTTTAATGACTTGCAATGGCTAGTTCATTGCATGCAATGCTATTAATTAGAACATAAACATTGGTGACCCCAGGAGGAAACGGTGCTAAGCGCGTGGACCTATGCAGAATGAGTATCAACCAATGGATAATGGAGTTTAATTGTTAAACAATAGCAATTTTGTCTCATGCAAGAGCCTGGATAGTACTCAAAGGAACCGCACCACGCGAGCGTTCGCAACTGCCACATTCGAGTTGCGCTTGGCTCTTCGCCTCTTCGAGAAGATGAACAATAATGATGTTACTCCTACTTCTATAGTATCGAATCCACTGCTGCATGTCTGTCCACCTCGTGCGGGAGGGATAGCGTGTAGCGAAAGCTTCTACTTACTGCTCCTGCCTTTGCATCTATGACAAGTGGGCCCAACAGGTGGTTGGCCCTCTTGTCATGCAGCCAAAGGCAGGTGCAGTTAAGGCACCGGAGCTCAGCCTGCAAGGGAGAGGGAGTTGTAGTAATAAAATTTCTCGGTCTTGTATGAGTTGACGAAGATAGGGGTTGCTTGCTTGCTAGGGTTGCTTGCTATGTATATATAGGCCGGAGCCTCCGTGCTTGCTTGCTAAGGTTGCTCTATTCACACACTCTCATCCTCTCCAGATCTAAACAAGATAGGGGTAGTAACACTGTCTTTCTCCCTTCAAAAGACACTGGCTTTCTATCCTCACCGCTGGTTACAGATCCGGACGTATCCCCCTCATTTGGTGAAGGGGAGGAGGGGCAGCGTTTAGGTCGTAAATCGACAGCCGAGGAGGAGACCCACCGCCGGGCCGCACCGTTATCTCTGGCCGAGCACCGCGCGGGAGGTCCTCCGATCCCTTCGTTGCACTGTGGGCGGATCTGCCTCCCGCCGCCCACCTATCCACATCCCGACGACCTTGGTATATCTTCGTTCGAAACCGCCTTAGCTCTACTTCCCCAGCTCGCTACGTCGCTGCATGTGCATCATTTTCTACCTCTCAGCCCCTCTCGATCGGATGGTCCAACGTCACATTTTTTTCTTCTATTGTTAGAGGTAAAGCTACTTCATGGAGTCGAATCTTGTACTCCCTCCGTCCGAAAATACTTGTCATTGAAATGGATGTATCTAGATGTATTTTAGTTCTAGACACGTCCATTTTGATGACAAGTAATTCCGGACGGAGGGAGTACTTGGTTCAAACAAGAAATAAAGTGGGGGTGTGGGAATTTAGTATGTACATCGGACTTGGTACAAACAGGAAGGAAAGGGGGTGAAAGTAGTACAGACTGGGCATCCAACCGGTCTCTTGGTCGAAAAGGGAAATATAGGGGTAACGCTGTACACAGTTGTATGACCAGGACTAGATTTGCTAACCACACATAGGAGTAGGTGGCTAGAGTGAACAAAAATGGGACCAACCCAGATATGTTTCTTGGATGTTTGTTTCTCGGGGCAACAAACTATGAATCACCACTTTATGCCCATGTTTACATACATGGTGCTGGACTACTGGTGCACCCACTGTCCAATGCCCTTATACCAAATATTTAGGCTCCGTTCGGAATAAAGGGGCGGAAAACATAGGTCTTGATGAAAATATAGGAATAGGAAAGGAATGTAGGTATAGAACTATGGAACAGCGAACCGGAGGAAACTCTCAAGAGAATGTGTTCGGATGGACTACAAAATGTACAGATTTGTTTTTTAGAGTAGCATGCTTGGCGGTATGAGATGCTATTTGTTTATTCAGCTACACGGTGACTACTCTTGTCCTCACCTCACGTACCACACATAGGTTGATTTTTATTCCGGCAACACAGACAACAACCGGTCTAACGGATGGCGTGGCGCTGCCTCGGGCTTCCGCCGAAAAAATGAGCAGCGCGTGGATGTTTCTAATCCTATGGAATCAGTACTACCATACCAGCTTTCCTATGAAACACTATTCACCTTTCCCGTGTTCCGAACGGTTGGAAGGGAAAGAATACCGTAGGAATTGTGTTCCTATGAAAATCCTACACCAAACCTGTGAACCGAACGTAGCCTTAGTTGTTCTTAATCTAATGTCCCTGATAAAAATGAAGCCATGCCACTGTTATAAGCCATGACAAGTTTAGCCAAATGTTTTTGCATGTAATTGTTTGAGACTCTGACTGTTTCCTCTGTGCCTTTTTGTGCAAACAGGGATATCCCTTTCACCTGGTTTCTGTTGTGACCTTTTGGTGCACTGCACAAAACTCTTCTTAAAAGAAGTGACTTTTGTCTTTGTTTAAGCTGGAGTGTCAGAATGGAACAGTTGGTTCATTTTGGTGGAACTGCACAAAGGGAGATCTGTGTTTCAATCCTCATCATCCATATTGGCGCCATAACCTTCCTTTAGGTAAGAATGATATTTAATGCATGTGTTCATCTCTATTTTCCGACTGGCATGAGAAAATAATGTTGTTTTTTACTAGTACACTTGTACTCCCTCACTGAGAAAACCAATTCTGAATTAGAAGGCCAATCATGTACTTGGTTTCACCAACTGGTGAGGAGAAAGAGAAGCAGAGCATGAAGAGGAAGAAGAAGAACAAGAATAAGCAGTGCCAAGGCGATCTTCTTTGAAGCCGGAGGCCTCGGTCGGGGCCATTCAAGGGCTCCGCAGCGACTACCTTACATGTGAGACGATCCTCCAGGGAGCCCTTCCACTTCTGTTGTCTCACTTAATAAATTAGGAGTACTTAAGTACCACTAATTTATTACTGCCTATTTTTCCTGTTGGAGTTAAACAAATCTTTAGTAGGACCCTATGCTGAATCATGTACGTGTGTATGTTTGTCTATGGAGGTGAATCATGTGGTGGAGCAGGGAGGGAATATTATTAGTGTCATGACAAAATAGTGCTATTGTTTTGCATGTCAATTTATTGCCATTGGTTCAATGAGGCAATGTTTTGCGTATTGTCCATCATGAATTTGATGCTACTTGTTTGAGTAATATGCTAATGTCTTCCTATCCTTTCTCACTAAGCTAATGAAGGTTTCACCTTGTTCCTACTTGTGCAAACAGGGATCATGTTGTGCCAATCATACATTTTAGTGGAACTACACAAGACAATACAATGAATCGTATCCCGGCCCAAAGTGCTTTAACTCTGCTGGAAGTTCTTGATAATCTTTTGATATAATCTCAGCACTGGTAAACAAGAGTGATTTCAACCATACATTTGAAGTGCACAAAAATATATACTATTGTGTGATTCCAGTGAGTGCTTTATCATCTCTTATGGGACTACATGAATAAGCTTTTTTTCTCAGGTTGGTACAGGCCTAAGGCCTTCATCCATATTAGTTTGTTGTCATCTCTATTTGTATCGTGCTACTATCATGAGAAACTCCTTTATATTTGCACGTTAAAGTTTTGCAACCTATGATAAATGGCAATGCTTTGAGTGTTGAGTTGAGCTAATTGGCACTGATTAAATAAACTAACACCTCTCATTAAGCAAGACTACTATGTTGCTGACTTTACCCATTAAGATAATGAGGGTGCTTCTATTTGTTAGTGTATGTTTCATCAACTAGTCCCACTATTACAGTAATCTCACTCTCTCAGTATATGTGCCAATAGGGATGCTCGATTTTGGTGGAACTGCACAAAAACTTTGGGTGCTTCATTGCCTCGACAGCTTCCGTCCTTTCCTGTCAGTCGCTAAACTCCGCATGCTTTCTTCCTTTGCTGCCAGTCACTTGGATTATCTCGGCTTCCAGTCAAAGGAAAATAGTAATTGATATGCTACCTCACATAGGTTGGTATTGGTCTTTATCCTGATTATTATGCCTGTCACATGTATTGGTAATTTGGTATTGTGCTACTGTTTGCCAATTTCATAAAGGAGTAATTTGGAGCCTGAACTTCATGAGGCAAATCATTACATTGGGTGATTTCAGTAGAACTGCACAAAATGATCAGATGGACAGGTACTTATGTTGCTGCTATGTACTCCAAAGTTCACTCAGACAAGCATCGATGTTGACAAGAAGTACCTATATTCATTCGAGTATCAACCGGCGTCAACCAATTGTCAAACTCCAAGTATTAGGAGAGTGAACGCCAAAAATATTGCTTGGCGCATAGCCCAGAAAAATGCAGCCAGTCTTTGGTCCCAACTTGTACCTTTTGGTTATCGGCACATATGGTAGCGAACTTTATGGCATGGAGTCTAAAGATTCCAGACAAGTTGGTTGTGGCGATATATTCATCGGCACTTAATCACCAGACGCCAAGGATGCTCCATTTTAGTTGAACTGCACAAAAATTTGGGTGGTTCATTTTCTCAACCGCCTCCTTTCTCGTCTGCAATGTAGAATTTTGGCGAGATACAGGACCAAGATGAGCCAGTAAACTGGTTGGATGAAAGTAGTGGCCAAGTTGCTCAAACCTCCCTCGGCAAGAGGCTACTATTTGAGGATAAACCTACAAGCAAAGTTTAGATTGTCTGTGCTGCCTCTTATGTAATCGAAAGTTTACTCGTACAAGAACTAATTTTAGCAAGAAGTACCTCTGATTGAACACCATTTACCAGTCTGTACCCTAGGTAATTAAAGTTCGTCCATGGATCATATTGGATGTGATCTCAATCATTTGGATGCATAAACATACTGAACATGTGTATATCTGAATCTTTTTGTAAATTATGTATGAATATTGTCATGTGATCTATCAATCATTTGGATGCATAGATATGCTGAGCTTGTGTATATATGAATCTTTTGAGTTGTTGATAGTGAATGTTGGCTATGGATATGAGCGTGTCCTATGAACCTGAGTTTGATATGAATGTTTACCTTTTCTGTTGTATTTGTGTGTGAACTTGTTAGTATGCCTACTGTGGGGTGTAAAACGCAGGTCTCTTATAAAAGTAATGTTGTGTCCAATTTATGTTTTCCCTTCTAACCACATTATATATATTTATATTATTATTTTTATCGTATATTTTATAGAGACTTATATATACATTATAAAAACATCCCACGTGTTATTAACTTATAAAAGTAAATGTTTAACGGAAGTTGGCGAGGAAAATCCTGGTTGTTTTTGACTCACAGGCCAGGAAAATCCTGGTGATTGCGTACAAAAGCTTGCAAAGATTTTAAGGACCAATTTAATAATAACGCGCTCATTTTTAATTTGAGCAATAACTCGCTAATTTCTTAATTATATATATATAATGTGCCTCTCCGGTTTATTCTTTGATATTAATTACTCCTTCTAACATAACATTATATATATAACGAGGCCACCTAATACGTGTATTTCAAGGACATGCAAATGGGCTAGGATTTCTTAGAAAATATAAATGGGCCTGATTGACGCGAAATTATTTGTTCACCCAGCCCAGCAAATGGACTGTACATTCTTGAATGTGCTAGTTATCGACTAGAGGGGGGTGAATAGGCGATTTTTAGGAAAGTCTTCAAAACATGGAAGTTTCAAAGACAAACAATAGAAATGACCTAATTGATATGCAGCGGAAGATAAACTACAACAAGCAAACCATAGTCAAGTATGCAATAGCATTGAAAGTACAAGACTGATAGCAGCTAAGTAGTAAGGATCAAGATGGAAGATAGTGAGAAGCCAATCAATGAAAGTAGTCAAGCAATGAAGTCAAACAGGTATGACAAATAGGCAATGACTTCACGAAGACAAACTCCAAGTAAAGGAAGGGAGAGGATAGAACAAGTCACTTGTTGAAGACACGGGATTTGTTGGACCAGTTCCAGTTGCTGTGACAACTGCACATCTGGTTGGGGAGGCTGAGATTCAACTCAGAAGACCATGTCTTCACCTTATTCCCCTTGAGCTAAGGACACACAGTCCTCGCCCAATCACTCTGGTAAGTCTTCAAGGTAGACTCCCGAACCTTCACAGACTTCGTTCACCGGCAATCCACAATGACTCTTGGATGCTCGAGCGTGACGCCTAACCGGCTGGAGGATTCACAGTCCTCAAGTGTAATAAGTCTTCAGGTCACACAGGCAGAAAGACTTCAGTGATGCCTAACACTCTTTGGCTCTGGGTGTTTGGGCTTTGTCCTCGCAAGGTTTTCTCTCTCAAAGGCTTCGAGGTGGGTTGCTCTCAAATGACAAAAGCCGTGCACTAACTCTGAGCAGCCACCAATTTATGGTGTAGGGGGTGGGCTATTTATAGCCACTAGGCAACCCGACCTGATATGTCCGAAATGACCCTGGGTCACTAAGGAACTGACACGTGTTCCAACGGTCAGATTTCAAACACACACGGTAACTTTACTTGGGCTACAAGCAAAGCTGACTCATCCGACTCTGGATAAGATTTGCTCTCATTGTCTTCGCTCGGAGACATATAATTTGGGTTGAGCATCACTTCAGTCATTCTGACTTAGTTCACTTGGACCCCACTTAACAGTACGATGGTTCCTATGATTCAACAAAGAAGAAAAGGAAACAACGAAAACACACAGTCTTCGCGCTCCATAGTCTTCACTCAATGTCTTCTTATGTCATAGTCTTCAATGCGAATATCTTCACATACCACCATTGTCTTCAATGCCTTCATACATTTTTAGGGGTCATCTCCGGTAGGTAAACCAAATCAATGAGGGACACTACCTGCGTTATCCTGCAATTCTCACAAACGCATTAGTCCCTCAACCACATTTGTCGTCAATACTCCAAAACCAACTAGGGTGGCACTAGATGCACTTACAATCTCCCCCTTTTTGGTGATTGATGACAAACTGGTTGAAGTTTTCAACGGGGATAAAGTATGTCAAATTGTAAAGGATAGGGAATTGTCTTCATAAGTGGCAAAGGCTCCCCCTGAAGATGTGCATATAAGTAGTTTGCTTTTGAATGCAAATGCACATGGCAGGTTGTACTTGTGGAGATCCTCTTCAACTTATGAAGATAATTCATCATGCATGAACTGATATAGTCTAAGAGAATGACATGCATAATGAAAAATGGACGTCTGCAGAATGATCTAAGTGCGGAAGTTATCGTCGAACATGCGAAATTTATCATCGCATTACAGTAAAGCAAATAAGTAGCAGACGACCATCGAGTTTAAGTGTTACAACTCAAAGAACCAAATGTTTCAAAAGCGACAGTTGTAAGCACTAGGCAAAATATAAAGCAACCGCCCATATGAACCCGCTTGAAGACTATCAAACTCATATGCTTCTCCCCCTTTTGTCAGTAATGACCAAAAAGGTTTGAAGACATAGAGCATCTACTCGTCCTCAGAAGACGTAGATGAAGTAGCAGGGATGTCGTTGTTGGTTGGCGGTGCAGACGAACTTGGTGCAGTGTTGATGCGGACAGAAGTAGGTGGCGGTGAAGTAGCATCGGCTTCATCATCGATCACTCTGGCATTGACTGTTGCCGCGGAGGAAGAATAGTCAGAGTCTTCAACGGATGGAGTGCAACGTAGGATTGCATTCCGTGGAGGAGTGGAGTCAAACTTGAAGCGTTCAGTGAAGCCATCGTCTTGAAGATCTGCTTCAGCACTGAGTAGGGTCAAACTCTTCCATGACCGCCGACAGGTCTCGTGAGTGACAAAAGCTTTCTTTGTGGCAAGGTTTCGAATGCAATTGACGTCCACCAAGAGGCTTTGCATCTGCGCTTGAGCCAGTAGTGATGCTTATCTTGTTTCTGATGCAGCGCCACTAAAAGTTCTCGATCATTGAGGACTCGAGAGCGCTTCCTGGGCCTTTGGCCAATTGTGCTCTCAGTAGCTTCAGTCTGTGCACGGTGCGACAGACGAGTGTGTCCATCCAGAGGATAAACGCGAGTCACTGCTTGGACGCTTTCCATGGGTTGAGAGAAGCTATGATGATCCGCATTTTGAAGACAAAGAGGCTTCTTGGCGGGCTCAGGGTATATGGCTTCAACTTACATATCAACCTCTGGTAGAAAGATCAAATGATTGTGAGCAGAGGGCTGATAGTTGACAGTAGAGTGCATCTTGATGAGGCGCATGACCTAAGGAGCATAAAATTTCAAGCCAAAAAGATCAGATCCAGATGCAGCCAATTGCCTGATGAAGAAATCTTGCGTGTTGAAGCTAATGCCATTGAGGATGTAAAAGACCAATGTCTTCATGGCTCCTTCAAGTTTAGCTGATGATGAATGCCCTTTGATAGGCCATAGAGTTCGCCTAATGATGTGATATATTGTGCGAGGCCGATACTCAAGGTCTTCAACAAAGAATTCCTGAGGATATTCAGCGTCATGTGGCAGAGGCTTCATCATGCTCAACATCTGACTCATGTTGGGCTCAGGCTTATGAAAGATGCTCTCCAGAGCATCGCGGTGAAGTTGGCAATCTGGTTCAAACAGTTCTTCGGGAGTGGGAAGGCCAGTGAGCTCAGTGATGTCCATAGCTTTGGCTTCATGACGAACATTGCCAGTCATCCACTCGAGAACCCATGTCTTCGTGTCTCTGTAGTAGCCACGGATGTGGAGGGTAGCATAGAATTGAAGCAAAAGCTCTTCGTTCCAGTGTTCTTTGTCTGTGACAAAGCCAAGCAGACCTGCATCTCGAAAGCAGTCAAGTGCTTCTTCTAAGCACGGCAGTCCGGCAATGGCTTCAGTGTCGAGGCGCATATGAGGAAAAATGCGCCCTTGATCATACAGAACACAGGAGTAATAGCTTCGTTGTTGATAACTCCAGAAGCGATTAGATGATATCCTTGGCCTTGTATAGGGGTTCTTTGCTCTGTCAAAGAAAGTGTTGTGGGCCTTGAAGCCATTGCCATTGAACGACCCAGTAGATGTGGCGATGCACAGGAACCTTGGCAGTCTTGGCTTTGGTTTACGGACACGAGGCCTATGCGCCATGTGATAGTCGAACCGAGGACCGAGGCATGAGGCGGAGGGACCGAGCGGGCCATCGAGCAGTGATTAGCTGACCATAGTTGTATGCTTGCTCAATTGTATGAGGCCTTGGTGGCGGAACAGGAGGCGATGGCTACAACTAAGGCTTCAGCTGCGCAATAGGTGCTTGAGGCAGTTGCCTCATTGGCTTCAGGCACGTTAGCTTCATTGACTTCAGGAGCATGTGCTTCATCGGCTTCATGAGCAGTTGGTGCAGGATCCACATTCGCTTCAGCCATGACAATGTCAGTGGCTTCATTAGTGTTGGTGGTGGCAGCCTCAATGTTTTCAACCTCCACTTGCTGAGCTGGAGGGTCGGGCACTGGCACGTTGATATCAGGAATAACTTCTTCAATAACTGGGGGAGTAGGGACACGTCATGCTTATTCTTGGGGTTCATCGGTTGATGCAGCCGGATTGTCTTCAGCAGCTTTAGCTTCAGACTCAGAGACATTCACAGTTGGAGTGGCTTCTGAAAACACTTGACGTGCAATAGGTTGGTGGTGCACTTCTCCTTCTGGAACGCTCGAAAGAGGGGCTTGAGGCCTTTGTCCTTTGCGAAGCCTGCGGAATGCTGGCGACGCCTTTGGAGATGGAGTTGGCTGGGCCTCAAAGTCTTCCTCTTCTTCTTGTTGTTGCTGTTGGGGAGTGACTTGTTGTTGTTGAGGGGTACTTGGGGAGTCTTGTTGCTGTGGGTGATCAGCCCACGATGCATCCTGAGCAATTGGCGTCAGAGGACGACCAATGCTGATGAGTTCACTGTTCGTCGTAATGTGCGATGATACCGGGTTTGGTTCGATCCGAGGAAGAACGTCATCATCTTCAACATTGTCTTGGGGACCAATGTCTTCAAAGAGCGATGGGGTCAATCTTTGGAATGTCTTCGACTTCATGAGTCTCTGTGGGAGCAGGCTCATGAACTATCATCCGTCGTTCTTGGATAGCAGAGGCAGGGCGAACCATAGAAATAGGTTCAACAACCAAGGGCTCTGTAGGAGCAGCCCGATTCTTCTTGGTCTTTAGCTTCTTCTTAGAGGGAGCAGCATCAGAGGCTTCAGGATGTTTCCTCTTTCTGGCTTCAGCCTCAGCAGCCCTCGTCTTCTTCTGTTCAGAAGCGGTTGACCTGACCTTTGGCTTCGAGCCTGTCATACTGCTTGGGAAGACTATGCGGGGCTCTTCCTGCCTTGAAGGCGCAGCTTGGTCAGTTGAAGACTTCTTCTTCTTTACAACCATTTTAGGGTCAATGCCAGGATGGCCAAGAGCCTTGCGCTTCTCAGCCTCATTGTAGGCTAGCACGCACTTGTCAGCTAGACTCTTCATACGCTCACGAGAGCCTCTGGCTTCTTCGCGCTTCTTGAGAAAAGCTTCTTTGAGGTCGTGCAGCATGACCTTGAAGTTTTCGACGTCTTACCCACTGAGTGCAGCTATATGCTTCTTGAACTGAGCTTTCTCATAGTCGATTTTGTTCTTCAGTTCAACAATGTGCTGAGCAAGAGCTATCTCAGAAGCAACAGCGCTGTTGAATGAGACGCTGAGGCCAATAGGAAGTTGCAGATCTTCAAAGCTGATGTTTGGTGTGTCAAACCACTCATCAATGAAGTGATGGATGATTGCCACATCAAAGAGAGGAAAATTGTTGAAAATCTCTGCTTCTTCCTTGCTCTTGATCAGTTGCTCAAGGGCATCATCTGCAAGATCTACATCACTGGACAGATCAATGTGCTCTTCGCGCAAAATGGCAGCAGGAGTCAACGCCTGATCAGTAGGTTTGACGATTTTCTTTTTCTTCTCCTTCTGTTTGGAGATGTGGGATTGATCTTCAGACTGCACACTAGTTTCGGGAGGTGCAGTGGCCAGTGGCTTCGCTCGTGAAGCTTTTGGAGGAGGAGCTGATTTTGAAGCCTTGACTTTCTTTGGTTTCTGCGGCTTTGGAACAGGAGCAGGGGCAGGAGCTGGGACTTCATCAGAATCAGCGTCGTCATCAGTGTGATCCACTTTGGCACCTTGGACCAAGATGTAAGTGATGAGGCCGTCAAGGTTTGAGAAGTGACCGATGACATTGGGTTCGGCGTCACGAGAGCCGTCAGCACGGGGAGCAGAGGGACCAGGGTTGAAGTCTAATCCCAATGTCTTCTTGTTTTCCTTGGCCGAAGCCTTTGCGTGCTGGAAGTTGCGCTTGAAGAGATTATCATCACGACACTAGAGCAATGACGTTGAGTCGGCGTTTTCTGGCTGAGGTCCTCGGACCATGCATGGATAGAATCCCTGTGCAATAGCTTCAGGCCTGGTCTTGGGGGAAGGCCTTGAAAGAGAATATCTCCCCAAGGGCTTTTGGTTGCATTCTTCTCAGCGTACTCCTTGGTCACAAACTTGTACTTGAACCATTGTTCAGCCCAATAGCGTCGAATCCATTGGATTCGTGTCTTGCGCTGATTGTAATTCTCTTCGGGATCTGTCTTGTAGAGTTCTGCAAGGTCATAAGGCAGATCTTTTGAGGTTCTCTCACGACGCTGTCTGCCACCTTTCCTTACTGATTTTTCCGCAGCCATGAACTTCAAACTGAAAGGCTTCAGAACGTTCAGAGGTTTTAAAGGCTTGCGTTTGCTGGACAGACAGGAACTGGCTTCAGGAGAGTGAAGCTGATGCTGTAAGAACTCTACAAATGAATGCAGACTATGAGAACCAAGGGATTCTCCCACGGACATGTACCTGTGACAGCATTAGAGATGCGAGGGAAGGGGAAGAGGTCATATGCATTCTCAGAAGATTTTGAAGATAAATCAGTTTGAAGACATTGACATCATGATGCGAAGACATTCACTTATACGTTGAGAGTTGGTTCCAGATTTGTATGAATCCGTGAATAAGTACAAGTGAGGAATCGAACTAGATATGAAGCTTAAGTGAATATACTAGGCAGTATGAGATGCAGATAGACAGATCTAATTATAGTATAGGCAGAAACCAATTTTGGTAAGAAGGATGAATCTTTCAGGATCGAAAGGACGGTAAAAATAGAGTTATATTTACCACTCGAAGAACTGCTAGACGGAAAGAGTTGGAGGCCGAGCAGTTCAATCCACCGTGCCCTAACTTGGCGACGGAGGACAACTACGGCGGCGGCGGAGAGGAAGAGGTCCGCGGCCGGCGTGAGGACGACGTCGGAGAAGTCGCGGCAGCTAAGCGCTTCGTCGCCGGCGTCGTCGAGAGCTAGCGGTGACGCTAGGGTTTTGACGAGGTGGAGAGGTGGAAGAAGGATTTCTTTACCGCAGAGGACAAGTATTTATAAGGAGGTGAGCGGCACAGCGCAATTACACAGGTGCCCCTGGCGGTTCACATCTGAGGGGCACGTGGCAAGCATGCAACATACTCTTGTCCCACGTTCCCACGCACGCCGGGTTTGTCGGATGGTCATTCCGGCTTCTCCGGATTTCGACAATAAAGATTAATCATTTAAAATGGACTTAATGTTTGTGTCTGTATCTTCTGCTGACAAGGACGTAGAGAAGACATTCAACAGTTTCGATAGAATGCATATGATTTGGACAGATAGAGTTTGAGATAGAAAGCATAGAGAGATTAGGGTCCGATCACATTCACTTAGTTCAAAAGATTCAACACGGAAGACATAGCTATAAGTGAATGTTGTAGAGGACAGAACTCTATATATATATATATATATATATATATATATATATATATATATATATATATATATATATATCAGAAAGCAATCAAATCAACATAGCAAAGAAAATCACATAGATAGGTTGATGTTGAAGACAAATCAAATGTGAAGACATAGCAAAAATAACGCCATGAGTGAAACACTTCAAATAGAGAAATTTGGTGGTGGCGTTACCCACCGTATAGGAAGTATTAGACCCAGACACGGCGCACAATTATCGTGGCGCTCCGAAGTCAAATTCCATGTTAATGTATTCACACTTAGAATGTAAGTCTTCATTGATTTGAAGATATACTTTACTTCGTGTGTTGCACATCTAAGTCGTCAACATGCATAAGTGTTAGGATGTGTGCCTGATCACAGGACATTTGAGGATTCGAGGATATTCAGCTCACACCGTAACTTGCAAAACCTTTTCTCATCCAAGGGCTTTGTGAAGATATCTGCCAGTTGCTCTTTAGTGTTGACGTGTATGATATTGATATCTTTCTTCATGACATGATCCCTGAAAAAATGATGACGAATTTCAATGTGCTTTGTCTTCGAGTGCTGGACTGGATTGTTGGCAATCTTGATGGCGCTTTCGTTGTCGCAGAAGAGAGGTACTTGATTCAGATTGATGCCATAGTCCTTGAGAGTTTGCTTCATCCATAGAAGCTGAGTGCAACAACATCCAACAGCAATGTATTCAGATTCAGCAGTTGAGAGTGACACACAGTTCTGCTTCTTTGAAGACCAACAGACAAGTGATCGTCCCAGAAAGTGACATGTGCCTGATGTTGACTTGCGATCCACCTTGTCACCAGCATAATCAGCATCAGAGAATCCAACCAGATCAAATTTTGAGCCCTTTGGATACCATAATCCTAGTGTTGGGGTGTGAGCCAAATATCGAAGAATTCGCTTCACAGCTAAGTGATGCGATTCCTTTGATGCCGCTTGGAATCGAGCACACATGCAAACACTAAGCATAATATCTGGCCTAGATGCACATAGGTAAAGTAAGGAACCAATCATGGAGCGGTATACCTTTTGATCGAACTCTTTACCATTGTCGTCGGGACCCAGATGATGTTTGGTAGCATTGGCATCGTGTAACCTTTGCAATCTTGCATTCCAAACTTCTTCGCACAATCTTGGAGGTATTTTTCTTGAGATATGAAGATGCCATTCCTTTGTTGTGAATTTGAAGACCAAGGAAGAACTTCAGCTCTCCCATCATGGACATCCGATATTGCTCTTGCATCATGTATCCAAATTCATCACTATACTTACGGTTGGTGCAGCCGAAGATAATGTTGTCCACATATATTTGACACACAAACAGTTCACCATCATATGTCTTCGTGAAGAGTGTAGGATCGAGGGATCCAGGTTTGAAGCCTTTGCTCTTCAGGAAGTCTTTGATCGTATCATACCAAGCGCGAGGAGCTTGTTTGAGGCCATCTGATTGCTTTGTTTAGCTTGTACACCATATCGGGATGTTTTGGATCTTCAAAGCCAGGTGGTTGAGCGACATATACTTCTTCTTCAATCTTGCCATTGAGAAATGCACTCTTCACATCCATTTGATATAGCAAGATGTTGTGGTGGTTGGCATAGGCTAGTAGTATGCGAATAGCTTTAAGCCTAGCCACAGGAGCAAATGTTTCATCGAAGTCAATTCCTTCAACTTGAGTATATCCTTGAGCCAGAAGACGTGCTTTGTTTCTAACGACTTGACCATGCTCATCTTTCTTGTTTCGATATATCCATTTTGTACCAATAATGTTATGCTTGCGTGGGTCAGGACGCTTGACAAGTTCCCAAACATTGTTCAGTTTGAACTGTTGAAGTTCGTCTTGCATAGCTTGTATCCATTCCGGTTCCATAAAAGCTTCAGCAACTTTCTTGGGTTCTGATATTGACACAAAGGAAAAGTGACCACAGAAATTTGCTAACTGTGTTGCTCTTGAGCGAGTAAGTGGACCAGGTGCACGGATGCTATCGATTATCTTCTCAATCTGTACTTCATTTGCAACTCGAGGATGAACTGGACGAAGACTTTGCTCATGCTGATCATTGTCATCATTGGGAGGATTGTCTTCAGGCTGAGCATTGTCTTCAGTTTGGTTAGGTGCACAAATGATAAGTTCCTCTTCAGGCTGTGCTTCAAAAGGCATGATTTCACCAGTTCCCATTAGCTTGATAGATTCTCTGGGTGAAGCTTCATCTAGTGTGCTTGGCAGCAGCTCTCTTTGTGAACCATTTGTTTCATAAAATTTTACGTCCACAGTTTCGATGATTTTGTAGTGATGGAGATTGAAGACTCTGTAAGAGTGCGAGTCCTTTCCGTAACCAAGCATGAAGCCTTCGTGAGCTTTAGGTTCAAATTTTGACTTGTGATGGGGATCCTTGATCCAGCACTTAGCTCCAAATACTCTGAAGTAGCTGACATTTGGCTTCTTGCCAGTGAGGAGTTCATAGGATGTCTTGTGTAGAAGCTTATGGATGTAAACACGGTTGATGACGTCACATGCTGTATCAATAGCTTTAGGCAAGTACTTTCTTGGTGTCTTGTACTCGTCGAGCATTGTTCGAGCCATCTCAACGAGGGTTCTGTTCTTGCGCTCCACAATGCCATTCTGCTGAGGTGTGTATGGAGCAGAGAACTCATGAGTGATTCCCATTGTATCCAGATAAAGATCAAGTCCGGTGTTTTTGAATTTAGTGCCGTTATCACTTCCGATATGCTTGATCTTGACGCCATAATTGTTCATTGCTCGATTGGCGAAGCGTCTGAAGACATCTTGCACTTCAGTCTTGTATAGAATTATGTGCACCCATGTGTATCTTGAGTAATCATCAACAATGACGAAGCCATAGAGACAAGCAGTTGTTGTGAGGGTAGAGTAGTGAGTAGGGCCAAATAAATCCATGTGTAACAGCTCAAAGGGTTGAGATGTCGTCATGATTGTCTTCGAGGGGTGCTTTGCCCTAGTCATCTTTCCAGCTTCGCAGGCACCACACAAGTGATCCTTCTTGAACTTGACACCTTCGATGCCAATGACATGCTTTTTCTTGGCAAGTGTGTGTAAGTTCCTCATGCCTGCATGCCCTAGCCTCCGATGCCAGAGCCAGCATTCTGAAGCCTTTGCAAGAAGACATATGGCAAGTCAGGACCTTTGAGAAATCTACCATGTACAGATCATCTTTCCTGTACCCTTCAAAGACTAGAGACTCGTCAGATTCCATTAGTACAAGACAATGATATTTTCCAAACATCACAATCATGTTCAAGTCACAAAGCATTGAGACAGACATCAAGTTGAAACCAAGGGATTCAACAAGCATCACTTTATCCATGTGTTGATCCTTTGAGATTGCAACTCTACCTAGACCCAATACCTTGCTTTTACCAGTGTCTGCAAATGTGATGTGACTCTTATCTGATGGACATAAGGTTGAGTCCATGAGAAGACTTCGATCACCAGTCATATGATTAGTGCAATCACCAGTCATATGATTAGTGCAACCGCTGTCCATAATCCATTCTGAAGCATGAGGTGTCATACCCTACAGTGCAGTTAGGGGGATAGGCTTCACCAAGGGTATTGTGAAGCATAAACATTTGACGCACAAGAGGATTATTGAAGCTCAAATCAAGATTAGGACAGATAGGATGAATGGCAAATGATTCAGGAACGAAATACATAGTGAGACCATTTGGGCATTTGATCTTGCGCCCTACAAGATGTTTTAGGTCCCCAGCAATAGCATCAGACGCCTTTGATTTTCGGCTGGAGACTCTTTCCTGCAAAAGAGAGTTAATTCTTCTTAACCACCCACATCTTTAGGGGTGGCTTAGAAGCAATGAGTCTAAGTGCAGCATCTGAGAACTTCGGCTTTGGAGCCCTAGCAAATAGCCTTGCAGGAGATGTATGATACTCATATGAATAAGCAGAGAAGTTCTTAGTTCTATGAATGTAGCGGTTTGAAGACACACGCTCATATTCATAAGATTGAGTACGGTTTCCCTGCAAAACATTGGAGTTATGGTGACTCAGGTGAGTCTTACATCTGTATGAAGCCTTTGGACCATATGACGCCTTA
Organism: Aegilops bicornis; assembly: GCA_021605145.1. Lineage (NCBI taxonomy): Eukaryota > Viridiplantae > Streptophyta > Magnoliopsida > Poales > Poaceae > Aegilops > Aegilops bicornis. The sequence goes on along the minus strand of CM038671.1, from coordinate 160,564,815 downwards.
GGTCTGGGGTTTGTCTTCTTCCCAGGTGGTGTCATGATGACATTCACTGGAAGATTATCAAGACAGCTCTTGGGAACCCAGATCTTCTTCATAGGTGGTCCATTCCTGCAGTTAGTACCAATATACCTGGCAAACACTTCACCATTCTGATTCTTGAACAGCTTATAGTTTGCATCAAAGGATTCATCAATGATAATGGGGTTAGCACAGGTAAAACCAGATAAGGTGGATGGATCCACTGAAGGTCCCTTTGCAGCAACCCAAGTGGTTTTGGGATACTGCTCAGGCTTCCAGTAGGAACCATCAACATTCATTTTCCTCTTGAACCCAACACCCTCTTTCCTAGGGTTTCGGTTCGAATACTGCTTTTGAGGACATCGCAAAGTGTCTGATGTCCTTTCAGACTTTTATACATTCCTGTTTCAAGCAATGTCTTCAACCTAGCATTTTCATCAGCAGTAGTAGTGGCATCCTCCGGAGAGGGGTTAGTTACCACATCAGTAGTTGAAGACAATGCAACAGTAGCAGCAGTGGAACATTCAGCAACAGAGTCACGCTCAATGCATTTTAGACATGGTGGTTCAAATCCATCCTGAGCGGGACTGATCTGTTGAGCGCGAAGTGGCTCGTTCTCATTTTGAAGATCTTCATGAGCCGCTCTCAATCTCTCAAGCTCTTGCTTCCTTTGAAGATAATCATAGGAGAGCTTTTCATGAGTGGTTGAGAGCGTTTCATGATGACTTTCAAGTTCTTGGTACTTAGCATGAAGATTTTTATGTCTTCAACTAAGGACGTGAACGTGTCATTTCCGCGTCCAACAGGTCATCGCTTTTGTCTAACAGTTTTTGAGTATGTTCCATAGCTCTTTGTTGTTCAGTTGCAATTTTAGCAAGTGTTTTGTAGCTGGGTTTGGATTCCCAGTCAGAGTCATCTTCACTTGATGTTTGAAAGTAAGCATCACGAGATTTTACCTTGGCACCTCGTGCCATGAAGCAGTAGGTGGGAGCAGGGTCGTCCTTGTCATTAGCTTCAGCATTGTTGTGGAAGTCATTGTCTTCAGTGTTGAAGATGGACTTGGCAACATAGGCTGTGGCTAGAGCCAGACTTGCAACACCAGGGTCGGACTCCTCTTCAGACTCCACCTCCGCCTCCTCAGAAGCAGACTCCTCCTCAGAATCCATTTCCTTGCCAACAAAAGCACGAGCCTTGCCAGATGAGCTCTTCTTATGAGATGAAGACTTTGATGAGGACTTGGAAGAAGACTTTTCTTTTTCTTCTTGTCATCAGAATCAGATTCCTTGCTCTTCTTCTTCTTCTTCTTCTCATTGTCCCACTGTGGACACTCAGAGATATAGTGACCAGTTTTCTTGCAGTTGTGACATGTTCTCTTCTTGTAGTCATGAGTGGAAGCTTCATCATCTCTTGAGCTGGATCGTGAAGACTTTCTGAAGCCTTTCTTCCTAGTGAACTTCTGGAAATTCTTCACAAGCATAGCAAGTTCCTTTCCAGTGTCTTCGTGGATCATCGAACCGCAATGATTCTTCTTCAGATGAGGAAACAGCTTTTTGCCTTCAAAGCGCGAGTTCGCCATAGTTGGGACCATAGATATCGCTTTTCTCGGAAAAGTGGAACTCATGTGTGTTGAGCCTCTCAAGTATATCGACGGATCGAGTGTCTTGAAGTCGTATGCGTTCTTGTATCATGAGGGCAAGGGTGTCAAAGGAGCTGTCAAGTGATCTCAGTAGTGTCTTGACGATTTCATGCTTGGTGATCTCAGTGGCGCTGAGGGCATGAAGCTCATTTGTGATGTCGGTGAGGCGATCAAACGTGAGCTGGACATTTTCATTGTCGTTTCTCTTGAAGCGGTTGAAAAGGTTGCGAAGAACACTGATTCTTTGATCTCTCTGTGTTGAGACTCCTTTGTTGACCTTGGATAGCCAGTCCCAGACTAGCTTACGTTTCCAGAGCGCTCACACGGCCATACTGTCCTTTGGTCAGATGACCACAGATGATGTTCTTTGCAGTAGAGTCCAGTTGAATGAACTTCTTGACATCAGCAGGGGTGACATCTTCACCAGTTTTGGGAACGTCGTTCTTGACGACATACCAGAGGTCGACATCAATGGCTTCAAGATGCATTCGCATCTTATTCTTCCAGTAGAGATAGTCAGTTCCATCAAACACGGGGCAAGCAGCGGAGACTTTGATTATCCCTGCAGTCGACATAGCTGAAACTCCAGGTGGTTAAACCAAATCACACGTAACAAGGAGTACCTTGCTCTGATACCAATTGAAAGTGCTAGTTATCGACTAGAGGGGGGGGTGAATAGGCGATTTTTAGGAAAGTCTTCAAAACATGGAAGTTTCAAAGACAAACAATAGAAATGACCTAATTGATATGCAGCGGAAGATAAACTACAACAAGCAAACCATAGTCAAGTATGCAATAACGTGAAAGTACAAGACTAATAGCAGCTAGGTAGTAAGGATCAAGATGGAAGATAGTGAGAAGCCAATCAATGAAAGTAGTCAAGCAATGAAGTCAAACAGGTATGACAAATAGGCAATGACTTCACGAAGACAAACTCCAAGTAAAGGAAGGGAGAGGATAGAACCAGTCACTTGTTGAAGACACAGGATTTGTTGGACCAGTTCCAGTTGCTGTGACAACTGTACATCTGGTTGGGGAGGCTGAGATTCAACTCAGAAGACCGTGTCTTCACCTTATTCCCCTTGAGCTAAGGACACACAGTCCTCGCCCAATCACTCTGGTAATTCTTCAAGGTAGACTCCCAAACCTTCACAGACTTCGTTCACCGGCAATCCACAATGACTCTTGGATGCTTAGAACGTGACGCCTAACCGGCTGGAGGATTCACAGTCCTCAAGTGTAATAAGTCTTCAGGTCACACAGACAGAAAGACTTTAGTGATGCCTAACACTCTTTGGCTCTGGGTGTTTGGGCTTTGTCCTCGCAAGGTTTTCTCTCTCAAAGGCTTCAAGGTGGGTTGCTCTCAAATGACAAAAGCCGTGCACTAACTCTGACCAGCCACCAATTTATGGTGTAGGGGGTGGGCTATTTATAGCCACTAGGAAACCCGACTGATATGTCGAAATGACCACAGGTCACTAAGGAACTGACACGTGTTCCAACGGTCAGATTTCAAACACACACGGCAACTTTACTTGGGCTACAAGCAAAGCTGACTCATCTGACTCTGGATAAGATTTGCTCTCATTGTCTTCGCTCGAAGACATATAATTTGGGTTGAGCATCACTTCAGTCATTCTGACTTAGTTCACTTGGACCCCACTTAACAGTACGGTGGTTCCTATGACTCAACAAAGAAGAAAAGGAAACAACGAAAACACACAGTCTTCGCGCTCCATAGTCTTCACTCAATGTCTTCTTATGTCATACTCTTCAATGTGAATATCTTCACATACCACCATTGTCTTCAATGTCTTCATACATTTTTAGGGGTCATCTCCGGTAGGTAAACCAAATCAATGAGGGACACTACCAGCGTTATCCTGCAATTCTCACAAACGCGTTAGTCCCTCAACCACATTTGTCGCCAATACTCCAATACCAACTAGGGGTGGCACTAGATGCACTTACAATTCTAGAAAACATGGGTTAAATATATGCCACATTTTTGCAGGCTGACATGTGGGCCAATAGGTCGAAGCCTACGCAGGGCGTTGTCAACTTGGTCAACAAATGATTGTGTCATCCACAGCCATTGGGTTATATCCAATGGCTGGCATGCGCCTTCAATCTCTCGTCTTCTTCCTCCAGCGTCGCCGGGACCGCCTGGTCCAGCCTCCGTGACTAGCGACTCTGCTTAGCATCGCTCATCGCTAAGCGCTACCCCACCGCCGGGCTATCCCTCCACCCCTCGACACCTCCTGTTATTCTCCACAGACTACAGCCACACACCGCAACAGAACCAGTTATAACCCTTCTCCTCCTCTCAATCTGCGACTCCACTGCCGCGTTTTCCCATCTCCGAGTCGTTCCCGTCCCGGGCCTCGCTGTCGTCCACCGCCTCGCTGCGTTCGGTGCGGCATGGTCAACAAACGAGAGTCATCGGAAGAGGACTGTACGTGGACAGCCTGACGGCTAGGACCCACGAGGTCCATGGTCGCACGCAAGGAAAGTTCCTCCTTATTAAGCTGAAAAAAATGTTTCCTCCACCTGATAGCTGGGACCCGCCGGCTGTATCTTTGCACGGAAGGAAGTGCCTCCTTGTTTTGCGAAAAAAAATTACTCATCCCGTTGACAGCTGGAACCCGTCAGATTTGGTGACTGGCTTGTGGGCCTACTAAGCGGACGTGTACGCACGGCTTTGTCAACTTAATCAACAAATGATTCTAGCAGCTAGACCGTTGGATGTTAATCCAACATCCATGCTCCTTCTTCAACCTCTGTTCTTGCTCCACATCTCTGGTAGGCGGCAAGTGTCTTGCCGCGCACCGAACGATGAAGTTTCCCACTCCTCTCCATCTGCGACTCCACTGCCCCGTCTTCCCCATCTCCGGGTCGTTCCAGTCTAGGTGCGCTCGGCACGGTGTGGTCAACATGTTCAACAAGCGAGAGTCATCGCAAGATGACTGTACGTGAGAGGCTGACAGTGGGGACGCACCATGCCCATGGACGCATGCATGCAATGGAACGCGGCGAGGTCAACATGGTCAAGGAACGACTTCCATCGGAAGTATACTGTACGTGGAGAGTCTTAGCTGGGTCCACGGCCGCAGCAAGTAAGTGCCTCCTTATTACGCGGAAAATAATGATTCCTCCAAGCGGCAATGAGGACCCACGGACGGGCCACCGTTTTTGCAAAAAAGCGTTTGCCCCAGCTGCCGGGACCCACCTGACGGGCCACCATATTTCGCGAAAAAAACGTTCCACCCGCTGTCAGCTCGGACCCACCAGAAGTGCCTCCTTATTACGCACAAAAAATGAATACTCCCCCGGCTAGCTGGGACCCACCTTGGTGGGAGGCTGACTTGTGGGTCTACTAAGTTGACGGGGACGAAGGACTATGTCAACTTAGTCAATATGAACGATTCTAGCTCCAGTGATCGTACGATGTCCATCCAACGGCTGTAGTGCTTCTTCAACCTCTGGTCTTCTTACTCCAGCCGCCCAAAGCAGCACCGGTCGTGTCGCATGCTCCTGCCTCCCGTGGCCGGTTGTGCTGCCGCGGAGGCCTCACCGCCCCCTACTATTCCCACCGCCGGCCAGGCCCTGCGGCGACGGCAGCCTCACACCGCAGCCGAACCAGTGAACCCTCATACTCCTCTCCGTGCGGGCTTCCACTATCGCGTCTTCCCCGGCTCCGCGTCGTCCCCTTCCTAGGCCTCACCGTCGTCCACCGCCGTGGTGCTCTCCGCGCGGCGTGGTCAACGTGGTCAAGGAACGACTTCCATCGGAAGAGTACTTTGTCGTGGAGAGGTGACAGTGGGTCCTGACCACAGCCAAGTTTTTTGTGATTTGCCAAGTAAGTTGCTTTGTCGAGCTGTTGGGCTGCAAATCTTTCAAGACGAGGAGAGCTTTCATTAATTTGGCCGAGAAAATGGCCCATCAAGAATGAGAAATGGGTTGTACATTTTAAAACACATCAAACCGCAATTTGTTTCAAATATCTTTTTTTATTTCAAGATTTTAAATTACATTAATTTTTATATGCGGAGAATTTGTTGGATTTTATATTGATATACATTTATTTTTAAATCAGTTTGAATGTGAGTCGAAATTTCGGGATTAAAAACAGTTCGGACCGCTTTTGAAATATGCAAAATTTCGTATAATTTTTTAACCGTGGCCACAATATGGGCTGTAATGCTAACAAAAGAATATGGGCTCCAAAAACCTTAATAATTAGCAAATGGGCTGTAAATTATTAGAAATAATGGCGATGGGATGTATGATGTTTTCCACAGATTTGAGGCTTTCCCAAAAAGGTTGGCCTTTAAGCGGTGATTGTTGGAGGGCCATCCAACGGCCGTCGTGCTTCTTCAATCTCTGCTCTTCCTGCTCCAGCCGCTCAAACAGGCACCGGCGGGACTACCTGCTCCCTCCTCCCTGTGGCCGTCTCTGCTGCCGCACAGGCCTCATGATACGTCTCCAATGTATCTATAATTTTTTATTGCTCCATGCTATACTATCTCCTGTTTTGGACTATATTGGGCTTTATTTTCCACTTTTATATTACTTTTGGGACTAACCTATTAATCGGAGGCCCAGCCCAGAATTGCTATTTTTTGCCTATTTCAGTGTTTTGAAGAAACGGAATATCAAACGGAGTCCAAACGGAATGAAACCTTCGGGAATGTGATTTTCTCATCAGATATGATCCAGGAGATTTGGACTCTCCGTCAAGAAACCAGAGAGGCGGTCACAAGGGTGGAGGGTGCCCCACCTAGGGCGCGCCCCAGCCTCATGGGCCCCTCGAAGCTCCACCGACGTACTTCTTCCTCCTATATACCTCATTACCCCCAAGCGATCGAGATCACGGGCCAAAACCTAATTCCACCGCCGCAACCTTCTACATGCCCATGAGATCCCATCTTGGGGCCTGTTAGGAGCTCCGCCGGAAGGGGAATCGATCATGGAGGGCTTCTACATCATCACCGTAGCCTCTCCGATGAAGTGTGAGTAGTTTACCTCAGACCTTCGGGTCCATAGTTAGTAGCTAGATGGCTTCTTCTCTCTTTTTGGATCTCAATACAATGTTCTCCCCCTCTCTCGTGGAGATCTATTCGATGTAATCTTATTTTTGCGGTGTGTTTGTTGAGATCGATGAAGTGTGGGTTTATGATCAAGATTATCTATGAACAATATTTTAATCTTCTCTGAATTCTTTTATATATGATTGGTTATCTTTTCAAGTCTCTTCGAATTATCAGTTTGGTTTGGCCTACTAGATTGGTTTTTCTTGCAATGGGAGAAGTGCTTAGCTTTGGGTTCAATCTTGCGGTGTCCTTTCCCACTTGTGATGGGGGCAGCAAGGCACGTATTGTATTGTTGCCATCGAGGATAACAAGATGGGGTATTTATCATATTGCATGAATTTATTCCTCTACATCATGTCATCTTGCTTAAGGCGTTACTCTGTTTTCTTGAACTTAATACTCTAGATGCATGCTGGATAGCGGTCGATGAGTGGAGTAATAGTAGTAGATATAGGCAGGAGTCGGTCTACTTTTCTCGGACGTGATGCCTATATACATGATCATACCTAGATATTCTCATAACTATGCTCAATTCTGTCAATTGCTCAATAGTAATTTGTTCACCCACCGTAGAAATACTTATGCTCTTGAGAGAAGCCACTAGTGAAACCTATGGCCCCTTGGTCTTTTCTCATCATATCAATCTTCCATCACTTTATTATTGCTTTGCTTTTTTACTTTGCCTTTTATTTTACCTTGCATCTTTATATCAAAAATACCAAAAATATAATCTATCATCTCTATCAGATCTCACTCTCGTAAGTGACCGTGAAGTGATTGACAACCCCTAATCGCGTTGGCTGCGTTGAGCTATTGTTTTTGTGTAGGTACGAGGGACTCGCGCGTAGCCTCCTACTGGATCGATACCTTGGTTCTCAAAAACTGAGGGAAATACTTACACTACTTTGTTGCATCATCCTCTCCTCTTCGGGGAAATCCAACGCAGTGCTTAAGAGGTAGCACCTCACCGCCCCACCGTACTCCCATCGCTGGCCTAGCCATCCCTCTACTCACCCACACTTGCTGTTATTCTCCGGCGACGGCAGACGAACCAGTAAACCCTCGTACAGTAGTACTCCCCTCCGCGTGGGAAACAACTGTCGAGTCTTCCCTGCCTTCGTGTCGTTCCCTTCCTAGGCCTCGCCGTCGTCCACCGCCCTGGTGCTCTCGGCGCGGCCTGGTCAACATGATCAACGATCGACATGCATCTGAAGAAATGGACTGTACGTGGAGAGGCCGACAGCTGGGTCCACGGCCGCACGCAAGGAAATGCCTCCTTATTACGTGCAAAATAATGATTCATCCACCTGACATCAGGGACCCACCAAAAGGGCCTCTGTATTTCACGAAAAAAACGTTACCGCCGCTGACAGCTCGGACCCACCAGCTATATCTTCGCACGCAAGGAAGTGCCTCCTTATTACGCACAAAAAAAATGAATACTCCCCCTGTTAGCTGGGACCCAAGATAGCGGCAGGCTGACTTGTGGGCCTACTAAGTTGACGGGGACGGAGGGCTTTGTCAACTTAGTCAATATGCACGATTCTAGCTCAAGTGACCGTACGATGTCCATCCAACGGCCGTCGTGCTTCTTCAACCTCTGATCTTCTTGCTCCAGCCGCCCAAAGCAGTGTCGGTCATGCCGCCTGCTCCTGCCTCCCGTGGCCGGTTGTGATACCTCAGAGGCCTCACCGCCCCCTACTACTCCCACCGCTGGCCAGGCCATCCCTCCACTCACCCACACCCCCTGTTATTCTGCGGCGACGGCAACACAGCCGAACCAGTGAACCCTCGTACTCCTCTACGCGTGGGCATCCACTGCCGCGTCTTCCCCGGCTCCGCGTCGTCCCCTTCCTAGGTCTCGCCGTCGTCCACCGCCCTGGTGCTCTCGGCGCGGCGTGGTCAACGTGGTCAAGGAACAGCTTCCATCGGACATGGACTGTACGCGGAGAGGCTGACAGCTGGGTCCACGGCCGCAGAAAGGAAGTGCCTCCTTATTACGTGCAAAATAATTATTCTCCACCTGACAGCGGGGACCCACTGGACGGGCCACCATATTTTGCGAAAAAACATTTGCCCCTGACTGCTGGGACCCACCAGCTACATCTTCGCATGCAAGGAAATGCGTCCGGGCAAAAAAAACGATTCGCCCCCCTGACTGCTGGGACCCACCAGCTACATCTTCGCAGGCAAGGAAGTGACTCACAGTCGGGACCCACCTGGTTGAAGCGTACGTAACGTTGTCATTCTGGTCGCGAACGTGTACGTACATATATACTGGTCGATGTAGAGGCGCGTACGTGTCGTAGTAGAGGCGCGCACGTAGCATGTACACGTACGCATGCCGCCGTGGTGCAAGAAAGAAAATACGGCCACATATGTGTACATACGGGCCGGGTCTCGAACGCCTACTCACGCATACGTACGGCGAGGGCTCGTTGACATGGTTGGGTCGGAACGGAGAAACAGCGTCATCGTCGTGTTCATGGAGAGGCAACGGAATGCGTCGTGTTCATCGTGAGGCAACGGAATGCGTCGTTTTCATCGGGAGGCAACGGAACGCGTGGGAGCCAACCGGCTGGGTCGGAACGGAATGCATGGTCGTGTTCATCGGGAGGGCTTGGACGGAACAGGCGATGGAAACGAGGCCTGGTGTACCACACAACGGAGGAAACGGCCTTGTGTTCGACCGGCCACGTTTGAAACGAGATCCTGTTCATCGGGAGAAGTGCAGCGTGCCGCAAAGCGAAGAAGCAGACCGCCCTACGGTCGAAACGGGGTCCCGTTGATCGGGAGGGTGTGGCGCATCGCAAAATGGAGAAAGCGGACTTGTGTTGGGCGCCACGATCGAAACGGGGTCCTGTTCATCGGGAGGGGTGTGGCGTACCGCAAAACGGGACTCCACGGGATACTGTTCATCTCCACTGTCGACCTCCTCCAGCCTCCACGGGCTCCTGTTCATCCAGCCTCCACCGCGCGCTACTCCATCGGCTACTGTTCAACGACCCCTCCACCGTCTACTGTTCATCCAGCCCTCCACACCACGGGGTCCTGTTCAACCACCCCTCCACGGGCACCCCTCCACCATCTATTGTTCATCCAGCCTCCACACCACGGGTCCTGTTCAACCACCCCTCCACCGTCTACTATTCATCCAGCCCTCCACCACACCACGGGGTCCTGTTCATCCAAAGGCAACGCCACCGCTCCTTTATTCATCCAACCCCCCGCAACACTCACCGTTCATCCCGGAAGGCAGCATCGATTGGCTTGATTAGCGGCGATGGCGAAGAATCGCTCGATTGGATTGATTAACAGCCATCGATCGATCGCTTCGGGTTTAATGCTTAGCGTAACTGCGGTCTGTCGCTCGGGTTCGATTAGAGCCAACGCCTCGCTTCGGGTTCGATTAGAGCCAACGCCTCGCACACGCAGCAGCGTCGTGTCTGAGAAACGCACATCGCCGCCCCGACCTCCCACCGTAACCGGAACTCCCGAAATTTTCCTCCCCTCGCTTATACCACGTTTTTTTCCGTCATGGACGGCCCAAAGAATGTCATGCAGCTGCGTCTCCGGCCCGCCCAGGACGAAAAGCCCATTTTCTGTCATGATTTTTTGTCATAGAACGAGGAGCCCACCACATCTATGATGATACCGGGTTTTGTCACAATTATCGTCATAGAAATGTCATATGTATGACAGAAAAAAAATTCGTTCGGCCCAAAATGTCACGGATGTGTCTGTTTTTGTAGTGTCCAAGTGGACGGAACGGCTTCACCGAAGAGTGGCGGAGGCTCTGGAAGGGTCGCCCAGGCCAGGGAGGGGCTGGAGCTACCGCGGCGACCCGAGGGGATCGCCGACGAGCTCGAGCTCGGGGACGGCGGCCCGTGGCCTGCCCGGCCGGGCTACGGCTATCTACAAGGTTGTGGAGTGTGCGGGAGTGGAGGATGGTGCTCGAGGAGGCTGGGGATGGCTCCTTTTATAGGCGAGCACCGAGGGGGGGTTCGGACTCCACCGGTGACACCTGGACACGGCGCCCGGCGACGAGTGGCGTCAATGAGAGGGGGAGAAGGCGACGCAACTCACGCGGGGACTGTGGGCGAACGGGGACGAGCACATGATCGAGAGGAAGGCGACGAGCACAGTACAGAGCGCACTATTGCGTTGGCCGGACTGCGCCGGTGCTTGCTGCGATGTGCTCTGGCGTTGGCGAGTGCCAGGGGGAGTTAAGGGGGTTTGGACGAAGACGGTGGCGAGGTTTGGCACGCTTTGGCAGTCGGGGAAGCGAGCACGCGCGAAACAGAGTGCTCGGCGGCACTCAGAGCGCGTCGATAGGCAGGCTAGCATCATGTACACGTGTGGTCACCGGGTGAAGATTACCACGATTTGGTTTGGACACAGACGCAGTAAAAAAGATTTCACAAGCTAAGTAAGTTTCTGATCAGTAACTTTGAGAGGTTACTGAAGTCAAACGGCTGGAAGTTAGGAGCTGCGTTTTGTAGGCTAGCAATCATCTACTAAGGTGATGATGCACAAGAAAAATCAGCCTCATTGGAGCAAGTAAAATGGTAGTTGTTGCAGAAACCACCATTTCTGTTCAGAACAGAAAATATTTTCTGTAGCAAAAATATTACAAAAAGTTATGCAATATTTTTGCTCAGGAAGGTGCCCCAGGGTTCAAAGAATATTTGTGAATTTTGTCAGATTTTTTTGGGCAAGAATCATTGGGGTTGCTTAGGAGCACATTGAGCTAGCTAGGGTTTTGGAGAGGGAAATGAATATTTTTCATTAAAGAAAAATATTCCAAATATTATTATTGAAGGAAATATGCCCTAGAGGCAATAATAAAGTTATTATTTATTTCCTCATATCATGATAAATGTTTATTATTCATGCTAGAATTGTATTAACCGGAAACATGATACATGTCTGAATACATAGACAAACATAAAGTCACTAGTATGCCTCTACTTGACTAGCTCATTAATCAAAGATGGTTATGTTTCCTAACCATAGACATGTGTTGTAATTTGATTAATGGGATCACATCATTAGGAGAATGATGTGATTGACATGACCCATTCCGTTAGCCTAGCACTTGATCGTTTAGTATGTTGCTATTGCTTTCTTCATGACTTATACATGTTCCTGTAACTATGAGATTATGCAACTCCCGTTTACCGGAGGAACACTTTGTGTGCTACCAAACGTCACAACGTAACTGGGTGATTATAAAGGAGTTCTACAGGTGTCTCCGAAGGTACATGTTGGGTTGGCGTATTTCGAGATTAGGTTTTGTCACTCCGATTGTCGGAGAGGTATCTCTGGGCCCTCTCGGTAATGCACATCACTATAAGCCTTGCAAGCAATGTAGCTAATGAGTTAGTTACGGAATGATGCATTACGTAACGAGTAAAGAGACTTGCCGGTATCGAGATTGAACTAGGTATTGGATACCGACGATCGAATCTCGGACAAGTAACATACCGATGACAAAGGGAACGACGTATGTTGTTATGCGGTTTGACCGATAAAGATCTTTGTAGAATATGTAGGAGCCAATATGAGCATCCAGGTTCCGCTATTGGTTATTGACCAATAATAGTTCTAGGTCATGTCTACATAGTTCTCGAACCCGTAGGGTCCGCTGCAACAACGTTACGATGACAGTTTATTATGAGTTTATAAGTTTTGCTGTACCGAAGGTTGTTCGGAGTCCCGGATGTGATCACGGACATGACGAGGAGTCTCGAAATGGTCGATACATAAAGATTGATATATTTGAAGCCTATATTTGGATATCGGAATCGTTCCGGGTGAAATCGGGATTTTACCGGAACACCGGGGGGTTACCGGAACCCTCCCGGGGGTTAATGGGCCTTAGTGGGCCAAGAGGGAGAAGAGGAGGGCCGGCCAGGGCAGGCCGCACGCCTCCCCTAGCCTGAATAGGACAAGGAAGGCGGCGCCCCCTTTCCTCTTCCTCCCCTTTCCTTCTCCACCAAAGCAAGAGGGGGAGTCCTACTCAGTGGGAGTAGGACTCCTCCAGGCGCACCCCTAGGGGGCCGGCCGCACCTCCCCCCTCCCTCCTTTATATACGGGGGCAGGGGCACCTCTAGACACACAAGTTGATCTTCGTGATCGTTCCTTAGCCGTGTGCGGTGCACCCCTCCACCATATTCCACCTCGGTCATATCATTGCGGTGCTTAGGCGAAGCCCTGCGTCGGTAGAACATCATCATCGTCACCACGCCGTCGTCTTGTGGAACTCATCCCCGAAACCCTGCTGGATCGGAGTCGGGGTTCGTCATCGAGCTGAACGTGTGCTGAACTCGGAGGTGTCGTACGTTCGGTACTTGGATCGGTCGGATCGTGAAGACGTATGACTTCATCAACCGCGTTGTCATAACGCTTCCGCTTACGATCTACGAGGGCACGTGGACACACTCTCCCCTCTTATTGCTATGCATCACCATGATCTTGCGTGTGCGTAGGAAATTTTTTGAAATTACTACGTTCCCCAACAGTGGTATCAGAGCCTAGGTTTTATGCGTTGATGTTATATGCACGAGTAGAACACAAGTGAGTTGTGGGCGATACAAGTCATACTGCTTACCAGCATGTCATACTTTGGTTCAGCGGTATTGTTGGATGAAGCGGCCTGGACCGACATTACGCGTGACGCTTACGAGACTGGTTCTACCGACGTGCTTTGCACACGTGTGGCTGGCGGTGTCTGTTTCTCCAACTTTAGTTGAACCGAGTGTGGCTACACCGGTCCTTGCGAAGGTTAAAACAGCACTAACTTGACGAACTATCGTTGTGGTTTTGATGCGTAGGTAAGAACGGTTCTTGCTCAGCCCGTAGCAGCCACGTAAAATTTGCAACAACAAAGTAGAGGACGTCTAACTTGTTTTTGCAGGGCATGTTGTGATGTGATATGGTCAAAACGTGATGCTATATTTTATTGTATGAGATGATCATGTTTTGTAACGAAGTTATCGGCAATCGGCGAAAGCCATATGGTTGTCGCTTTATTGTATGAAATGCAAACGCCATGTAATTGTTTTACTTTATCACTAAGCGGTAGCGATAGTCGTAGAAGCAATAGATGGTGTAACGACAACGATGCTACGATGGAGATCAAGGTGTCGCGCCGGTGACAATAGTGATCACGACGGTGCTTCGGAGATGGAGATCACAAGCACAATATGATGATGGCCATATCATATCACTTATATTGATTGCATGTGATGTTTATCCTTTATGCATCTTATCTTGCTTTGATTGACGGTAGCATTTTAAGATGATCTCTCACTTAAATTATCAAGAAGTGTTCTCCCTGAGTATGCACCGTTGCGAAAGTTCTTCGTCTTTGAGACACCACGTGATGATCGGGTGTGATAGGCTCTACGTTCAAATACAACGGGTGCAAAACAGTTGCACACGTGGAATACTCAGGTTAAACTTGACGAGGCTAGCATATAATAGATATGGCCTCGGAACACGGAGACCGAAAGGTCGAACGTGAATCATATAGTAGATATGATCAACATAGTGATGTTCACCATTGAAACTACTCCATCTCACATGATGATCGGACATGGATCACTTAGATGACTAGAGAGATGTCTGTCTAAGTGGGAGTTCTTAAGTAATATGATTAATTGAACTTAAATTTATCATGAACTTAGTACCTGATAGTATTTTGCATGTCTATGTTTGATGTAGATAGATGGCTCATGCTGTTGTTCCGTTGAATTTTAATGCGTTCCTTGAGAAAGCAAAGTTGAAAGATGATGGTAGCAATTACACGGACTGGGTCCGTAACTTTGAGGATTATCCTCATTGCTGCACGTAAGAATTACGCCTGGAAGCACCGCTGGGTGCCGAACCTCTTTCTTGATGCAACCGACGATGTTAAGAACGTCTGGCGAGCAAAGCCGATGACTACTCGATAGTTCGATGTGCCATGCTTTACGGCTTAGAACCGGGTCTTCAACGACGTTTTGAACGTCATGGAGCATATGAGATGTTCCAGGAGTTGAAGTTAATATTTCAAGCAAATGCCCGGATTGAGAGATATGAAGTCTCCAATAAGTTCTATAGCTGCAAGATGGAGGAGAATAGTTCACAAGTGAACACATACTCAAAATGTCTGGGTATAATAATCACTTGATTCAACTGGGAGTTAATCTTCCTGATGATAGTGTCATTGGCAGAATTCTTCAATCACTGCCACCAAGCTACAAGAGCTTTGTGATGAACTATAATATGCAAGTGATGGACAAGACTATTCCCGAGCTCTTTGCAATGCTAAAATCCGCGGAGGTAGAAATCAAGAAGGAGCATCAAGTGTTGATGGTCAACAATACCACCAGTTTCAAGAAAAGGGCAAAGGGAAGAAGAAGGGGAACTTCAAAAAGAACAGCAAACAAGTTGTCGCTCAAGAGAAGAAACCCAAGTCTGGACCTAAGCCCGAGATCGAGTGCTTCTCATCGCAAGCGCATCGACACCGGAAGCGGAACTGCCCCAAGTATTTGGCGGATAAGAAGGATGGCAAAGTGAACAAAGGTATATGTGATATACATGTTATTGATGTGTACCTTAATAATACTCGCAGTAGTACCTGTGTATTTGATACTGGTTCTGTAGCTAATATTTGCAACTCGAAAAAGGGACTACGGATTAAGCGAAGATTGGCTAAGGACGAGGTGGCGATGCGCGTGGGAAATGGTTCCAAAGTCGATGTGATCGCGGTCGGCACGATACCTCTACATCTACCATCGGGATTAGTTTTAGACCTAAATAATTGTTATTTGGTGCCAGCGTTAAGCATGAACATTATATCTGGATCTTGTTTGATGCGAGACGGTTATTCATTTAAATCGAGAGAATAATGGTTGTTCTATTTATATGAGTAATATCTTTTATGGTCATGCACCCTTGAAGAGTGGTCTATTTTTATTAAATCTCGATAGTAGTGATACACATATCCATAGTGTTGAAGCCAAAAGATGCAGAGTTGATAATGATAGTGCAACTTATTTGTGGCAGTGCCGTTTAGGTCATATCGGTGTAAAATGCATGAATAAACTCCATACTGATGGACTTTTGGAATCACTTGATTATGAATCACTTGGTACTTGCGAACCGTGCCTCATGGGCAAGATGACTAAAACGCCGTTCTCCGGAACTATGGAGCGAGCAACTGATTTGTTGGAAATCATACATACTGATGTTTGTGGTCCAATGAATATTGAGGCTCGTGTCGGGTATCGTTATTTTCTCACCTTCACAGATGATTTGAGCAGATATGGGTATATCTACTTAATGAAACACAAGTATGAAACATTTGAAAAGTTCGAAGAATTTCAGAGTGAAGTGGAAAATCATCGTAACAAGAAAATAAAATTTCTACGATCTGATCGTGGAGGAGAATATTTGAGTTACGAGTTTGGTTTACATTTGAAACAATGCGGAATAGTTTCAGTAACTCACGCCACCCGGAACACCACAACGAAATGGTGTGTCTCGAACGTCAGTGTCGTACTTTACTAGATATGGTGCGATCTATGATGTCTCTTACTGATTTACCGCTATCGTTTTGGGGTTATGCTTTAGAGATGACCGCATACACGTTAAATAGGGCACCATCAAAATCCGTTGAGATGACACCTCATGAACTGTGGTTTGGCAAGAAACCAAAGTTGTCGTTTCTTAAAGTTTGGGGTTGCGATGCTTATGTGAAGAAACTTCAACCAGATAAGCTCGAAACCAAATCGGAGAAATGTGTCTTCATAGGATACCCAAAAGAGAGTATTGGGTACACCTTCTATCACAGATCTGAGGGCAAGATTTTCGTTGCTAAATTCGGATCCTTTCTAGAGAAGGAGTTTCTCTCGAAAGAAGTGAGTGGGAGGAAAGTAGAACTTGATGAGGTAACTGTACCTGCTCCCTTATTGGAAAGTAGTCCATCACAAGAACCGGTTCCTGTGACAACTACACCAATTAGTGAGGAAGCTAATGATGTTGATCATGAAACTTCAGATCAAGTTTCTACTGAACCTCGTAGGTCTACTAGAGTAAGATCCGCACCAGAGTGGTACGGTAATCCTGTTCTGGAAGTCATGTTACTTGACCATGGCGAACCTACGAACTATGAGGAAGCGATGATGAGCCCAGATTCCGCAAAATGGCTAGAAGCCATGAAATCTGAGATGGGATCCATGTATGAGAACAAAGTATGGACTTTGGTTGACTTGCCCGATGATCGGCAAGCCATTGAGAATAAATGGATCTTTAAGAAGAAGACTGACGCCGATGGTAATGTAACTATCTATAAAGCTCGACTTGTTGCAAAAGGTTTTCGACAAGTTCAAGGGGTTGACTACGATGAGACTTTCTCACCCGTAGCGATGCTTAAGTCAGTCCGAATCATGTTAGCAATTGCTGCATTTTATGATTATGAAATTTGGCAAATGGATGTGAAAACTGCATTCTTGAATGGATTTCTGGAAGAAGAGTTGTATATGATGCAACCAGAAGGTTTTATCGATCCAAAAGGTGCTAACAAAGTGTGCAAGCTCCAATGATCCATTTATGGACTGGTGCAAGCCTCTCAGAGTTGGAATAAACGCTTTGATAGTGTGATAAAGCATATGGTTTTATACAGACTTTTGGAGAAGCCTGTATTTACAAGAAAGTGAGTGGGAGCTCTGTAGCATTTCTGATATTATATGTAGATGACATATTATTAATTGGAAATGATATAGAATTTCTGGATGGCATAAAGGGATACTTGAATAAAAGTTTTTCTATGAAAGACCTTGGTGAAGCTGCTTACATATTGGGCATCAAGATCTATAGAGATAGATCAAGATGCTTAATTGGACTTTCACAAAGCACATACCTTGATAAAGTTTTGAAAAAGTTCAAAATGGATCAGGCAAAGAAAGGGTTCTTTCCTGTATTACAAGGTGTGAAGTTGAGTCAGACTCAATGCCCGACCACAGCAGAAGATAGAGAGAAAATGAAAGATGTTCCCTATGCTTCACCCATAGGCTCTATCATGTATGCAATGTTGTGTACTAGACCTGACGTATGCTTAGCAATAAGCTTGGCATGAAGGTACCAAAGTAATCCAGGAGTGGATCACTGGACAGCGGTCAAGAACATCCTAAAATACCTGAAAAGGACTAAGGATATGTTTCTCGTATATGGAGGTGACAAAGAGCTAGTCGTAAATGGTTACGTCGATGCAAGCTTTGACACTGATCCGGACGATTCTAAATCGCAAACCGGATACATGTTTTTATTAAATGGTGGAGGTGTAAGTTGGTGCAGTTCTAAACAAAGCGTCGTAGCGGGATCTACATGTGAAGCGGAGTACATAGCTGCTTCAGAAGAAGCAAATGAAGGAGTTCATTTCCGATCTAGGTGTCATACCTAGTGCATCGGGACCAATGAAGATCTTGTGTGACAATACTGGTGCAATTGCCTTGGCAAAGGAATCCAGATTTCACAAGAGGACCAAGCACATCAAGAGACGCTTCAATTCCATTCGGACCAAGTCCGGTGGGAGACATAGAGATTTGCAAGATACATACGGATCTGAATGTTGCGAATCCGTTGACTAAGCCTCTTCCACGAGCAAAACATGATCAGCACCAAGACTCCATGGCTGTTAGAATCATTACGTGTACTCTAGATTATTGACTCTAGTGCAAGTGGGAGACTGAAGGAAATATGCCCTAGAGGCAATAATAAAGTTATTATTTATTTCCTCATATCATGATAAATGTTTATTATTCATGCTAGAATTGTATTAACCGGAAACATGATACATGTGTGAATACATAGACAAACATAAAGTCACTAGTATGCCTCTACTTGACTAGCTCATTAATCAAAGATGGTTATGTTTCCTAACCATAGAAATGTGTTGTCATTTGATTAATGGGATCACATCATTAGGAGAATGATGTGATTGACATGACCCATTCCGTTAGCCTAGCACTTGATCGTTTAGTATGTTGCTATTGCTTTCTTCATGACTTATACATGTTCCTGTAACTATGAGATTATGCAACTTCCGTTTATCGGAGGAACACTTTGTGTGCTACCAAACGTCACAACGTAACTGGGTGATTATAAAGGAGTTCTACAGGTGTCTCCGAAGGTACATGTTGGGTTGGCGTATTTCGAGATTATGTTTTGTCACTCCGATTGTCGGAGAGGTATCTCTAGGCCCTCTCGGTAATGCGCATCACTATAAGCCTTGCAAGCAATGTAGCTAATGAGTTAGTTACGGAATGATGCATTACGTAACGAGTAAAGAGACTTGCCGGTATCGAGATTGAACTAGGTATTGGATACCGACGATCGAATCTCGGGCAAGTAACATACCGATGACAAAGGGAACGACGTATGTTGTTATGCGGTTTGACCGATAAAGATCTTCGTAGAATATGTAGGAGCCAATATGAGCATCCAGGTTCCGCTATTGGTTATTGACCAAGAATAGTTCTAGGTCATGTCTACATAGTTCTCGAACCTGTAGGGTCCGCAAGCTTAACGTTACGATGACAGTTTATTATGAGTTCATAAGTTTTGATGTACCTGTTCGGAATCCCGGATGTGATCATGGACATGACGAGGAGTCTCGAAATGGTTGAGACATAAAGATTGATATATTGGAAGCCTATATTTGGATATCGGAATCGTTCCGGGTGAAATCGGGATTTTCTAACACCGGGGTTACGGAACCCTCCCGGGGTTAATGGGCCTTAGTGGGCCAAGAGGGAGAAGAGGAGGGCCGGCAGGCAGGCCGCCGCCTCCCTCTAGTCCGAATAGGACAAGGAAGAGGTGCCCCCCCTTTCCTCTTTCCCCTCCCCCCTTTCCTTCTCCACCAAGGCAAGAGGGGGGAGTCCTACTCCCGGTGGGAGTAGGACACCTCCAGGCGCACCCCTAGGGGGCTGGCCGCACCTCCCCCCTCCCTCCTTTATATACGGGGGCAGGGGGCACCTCTAGACACACAAGTTGATCTTCGTGATCGTTCCTTAGCCGTGTGCGGTGCCCCCCTCCACCATATTCCACCTCGGTCATATCGTTGCGGTTCTTAGGCGAAGCCCTCCGTCGGTAGAACATCGTCATCATCACCACGCCGTCGTGCTGACGGAACTCATCCCCGAAACCCTGCTGGATCGGAGTCCGGGGATCGTCATCGAGTTGAACGTGTGCTGAACTCGGAGGTGCCGTACGTTCGCTACTTGGATCGTCAGATCGTGAAGACGTACGACTACATCAACCGCGTTGTCATAACGCTTCCGCTTATGGTCTACCAGGGTACGTGGACAACACTCTCCCCTCTCGTTGCTATGCATCACCATGATCTTGCGTGTGCATAGGAAATTTTTTGAAATTACTATGTTCCCCAACAATTATGAGGTGAACCAGAGAGGAAATGATGATTAGAGAGGGAGATGAGGCACTTGGGTGAAAGCCAAGGGTACCCAAGTGTTTAAGTCCATATGAAAAGATTCAAAAACTCCAAATTTCAAAATAAATCCAAATGAAAATCAGGCAAATAGAAGAGGGCAAAAAACCAGGCTGTCACAGAGAAAGAATAAAAAAAGAATAAAGGGATCATATTGATCTTATGGAGAGTAATGACTTCACATATAAAAGAGTATGATGAATAAAAGTTGTTGAGAGTTAACAAACATAGTTTTGGTCATCATTGCAATTAATAGGAAGTAATCAAGGAAGAGAGGTTTTCACATATAAATATACTATCTTGCACATCTTTTATGATTGTGAGCACTCATTAAAATATGACATGCTAAAAAGTTGATGTTGGACAAGGAAGACAACGCAATGGGTTATGTTTTCTTATATCTGAAATGAAGTATATTGGCATGGATCATCCAACATGTTGAGCTTGCCTTTCCCTCTCATGCTAGCCAAATTCTTTGCACCAAGTAGAGAGACTACTTGTGCTTCCAAATATCCTTAAATCCGGTTTTGCCATGAGAGTCCACCATATCTACCTATGGATTGAGTAAGATCCTTCAAGTAAGTTCTTATGGCTGCATGCGATAAAAATTGCTCTCTAAATATGTATGATTTGTAAGTATGTAGAAAATAAACTTTATACGATCTTGTGATGTGGAAGCAATAAAGGCGATGGACTGCATAACAAAAGTTCCATATCACAAGTGGCAATATAAAGTGACATGCTTTTGCATTAAGATTTCGTGCATCCAACCATAAAAGCACATGACAACCTCTGCTTCCCTCTGTGAAGGGCCTATCTTTTATTCTTGTCTTATACCTTATACTAGAGTCATAGTGATCTTCACCCTTCCTTTTTACATTTTATCCTTTGGCAAGCACATTGTGTTGGAAAGATCCTGATATATATATCCAATTGGATGTAAGTTATCATAAACTATTATTGTTGACATTACCTTTGAGGTAAAAGGTTGGGAGGCAAAACTATAAGCACCTATCTTTCTCTGTGTCCGATTAAAACTTCATACTCATAAGTATTGCGTGAGTGTTAGCAATTGTGAAAGACTAAATGATAGTTGAGTATGTGGACTTGCTGAAAAGCTCTTATATATTGACTCTTTCCAATGTTATGATAAATTGCAATTGCTTCAATGACTGAGATCATAGTTTGTTAGTTCTCAATGAAGTTTCTGATTCATACTTGACATTGTGAATAGATTTCTACTTTAGCATAAGAAATCATATGACAATATATATATATATATATATGTTGCTGTTATAAGAATGATCATGATTCCCTCATGTCTATATTTTATTTTATCAACACCTCTATCTCTAAACATGTGGACATATTTTTCGTTATCGGCTTACTGAAAACCGCTTGTCATTTCCATCTGCTCCTAGTTGGGTTCGACACTCTCACTTATCGAAAGGACTACGATAGATACCCTATACTTGTGGGTCATCAGACACCATAACGGTGCACGACACCAGATATAAAGTCTATCACCGGTCCGGCTTCGGCCGTTTTCACTGGTTTAGCCTCTATCCATTTGGTGAATTTATCTACCATGACTAGCAGATATTTTTTCTTGTGGCTTCCTCCTTTAAGGGGTCCGACCATATCAAGCCCCCAGACCACAAAAGGCCAAATAATGGGGATTGTTTGTAGAGTAGTAGGCGGCATATGGCTTTGATTGGCGAAGAGCTGGCATCCGACACAACGTTGGACCAGGTCATGTGCATCTGCTCGGGCCGTCGGCCAAAAGAAGCCTGTACGGAAGGCCTTACTTACAAGGGCCCGAGCCGCGGCATGGTGACCGCTGAGACCAGCATGGATTTCGGCTAGGAGCTGTCGTCCCTCTTCTTCGGAGATACACCTTTGAAGGACTCCGGTAGCACTTTTCTTGTAGAGCTCTCCGTCATGGACCTTGTAGGTTTTCGAGCACCGAACAATGCAGCGAGCCTCATTCTGGTCCCCAGGGAGCTCTCGCCTATTAAGGTATGCCAAGAAGGGTTCGGTCCATGGGGAAATTACTGCCATTATTAGATGGTTCGATGATGTTATCTTGATGGCTGAGCCCCCGATGATATCGGTATCGTGTTCGGAATCTGGGGGTGTAATCGGGTCCGGACTGGTATTGTTGCTCTCACCCTGCCACATCACGTATGGCTTGAAGAGCCTTTCCAAAAAAATGTTAGGCAGGACGGGGTCGCGCTTGGCACCCATGCGAGCAAGGACATCCGCCGCTTGATTACTTTCCCGAGCCACATGATGAAACTCGAGTTCCTCGAACCTAGCTGATATTTTGAGTACGACGTTACGATAGGCCGCCATCTTTGGATCTTTGGCGTCGAAGTCGCCATTTATTTGGGATATTACGAGATTTGAGTCCCCACGCACCTCCAGGCATTGTATGCCCATGGAGGTAGCCATCCGAAGACCGTGCAACAAGGCCTCGTATTCGGCTGCATTGTTGGAATCTGTGTATAATATTTGGAGTACGTTCTGGACTGTGTCTCTAGTGGGGGACGTTAAAACATCGCCTGCTCCTAAACCGACCAGCATTTTAGAGCCATCGAAGTACATGACCCAGTTGGAATATGTGTTGTACTCTTTAGGGCGTTCAGCTTCTGTCCATTCGGTGACGAAGCCGACCAATACTTGGGATTTAATGGCTCGGTGTGGTTTGTATGTTATGTCGAATGGCAGAAGCTCAATGGCCCACTTAGTAATCCGGCCCGCAGCGTCGCGGTTGTTTATTATGTCATTGAGTGATACTTCAGAAGCCACCGTGACAGTGCACTCTTGGAAGTAGTGACGTAGCTTCCGGGATGCCATGAAGACCGCATATGCTATCTTTTGGTAATGAGGGTACCGGGATTTGCATGCTGTGAGGATGGTGGATACGTAGTATACCGGTTTCTGGAGTGGGAATTTGTGTCTGTCCGCCTCTCGTTTAACGACGAGCACTGCGCTCACCACCTGGTGTGTTGCAGAGATGTATAATAACATTGGCTCACCGACGCTTGGCGCGGCCAGGATTGGGTTGCTCTCTAAAAGAGCCTTTATTTCTTCCAATCCAGATGTTGCCGCATCCGTCCACTCGAAGTGGTCGGTGCGTCGGAGAAGGCGGTAAAGTGGCAATGCTTTTTCTTCTAATTTGGAGATAAAGCTGCCACGCATCCGACTAGTTTTTGGACCTGTTTAAGGTCTGTTAGTATAGCCAATTGTGACAAATCCCAGATTTTGGCTGGATTTGCCTCAATTCCTCTATTGGAAACGATGAAGCCCATCAGTTTTCTAGCGGGAACGCTGAAAACACACTTTTCCGGATTGAGCTTGATGTCATATGTTCGGAGGTTGTCGAATGTGAGACGCAGGTCGTCTATTAGTGACTCTACATGCCTAGTCTTGATGAAGACGTCATCCACATATGATTCAACTGTCTTGCCGATTTGTTTCTCCAGGCATGTTTGAATCATACGTTGGTAGGTAGCGCCGGCGTTTTTTAGCCCGAAGGGCATAGTGTTGAAGCGGAAAGGCCCGTATGGGGTAATGAATGCTGTTGCGGCTTGATCGGACTCCTTCATTTTGATTGATGGTATCCGGAGTATGCGTCGAGGAAACACAGTGAGTCGTGTCCCGCGGTAGCATTGATAATCTGATCGATGCGGGGGAGGGGGAAGGGATCCTTAGGGCAGGCCTTATTGAGGTCTTTGAAATCGACGCAAATGCGCCAGGATTTATCCTTCTTTGGCACCATCACCAGGTTTGCTAGCTAGTCTGGGTGTTTTATTTCTCTGATGAATCCGGCCTCGATTAAATTGGCTAGCTCCTCCCCCATAACTTGTCGTTTGGGTTCGGAAAAGCGACGTAGTGTTTGCTTGACCGACTTATATCCCTTCAATATATTGAGGCTATGTTCGGCGAGCCTGCGTGGGATCCCTGGCATATCAGAAGGGTGCCAGGCGAATATGTCCCAATTTTCACGTAGGAACGCTCGTAGTGCAGCCTCAACCGTAGGGTCCAGTTGTGCCCCGATGGAAGCTGACTTCTTGGGGTCTGTTGGGTGGAGCTGAAATTTGACTATTTCCTCTACTGGTTTGAAAGAGGTGGATTTGGGGCGCTTATCAAGGATTACGTCGTCCCTGTCCACCGTGGAGCGTAGTATGGTTAACTCTTCGGCCGCGAGGGCCTCGGACAGTGCCTCGAGGGCCAGGGATGCGGTTTTGTTTTCAGCGCGGAGGGCTATGTCCAGATCACTGGCGAGAATGATAATACTGTTGGGCCCAGGCATCTTGCGCTTCATATACCCGTAGTGAGGTATGGCTTGAAAGCGTGTGAACGCATCCCACCCCAACAGGGCATGATATCCACTGTTGAAAGGGGCCACTTGGAAGGTTATTTCTTCGGACCGGTAGTTTTCCTGCGTGCCGAATACCACGTCAAGTGTGATTTTCCCCGCGCACCGCGCCACCCGGCTGGTAATGATTCCTCGGAAGGTTGTATTACTTTGCTCGATGCGGCTCATGTCTATTTCCATTTTATTGAGTGTGTCCTTGTAGATGAGGTTTAGCCCGTTGCCTCCGTCCATGAGCACTTTAGTGAGCCGAAAGCCATCCACAATTGGATTGAGGACCAAGGCGGCTGGTGCCCGGACTGACTGGAATCTTGGTTCGTCACTGGCATTGAAAGTTATGGCCGTGTCGTTCCAGGGGTTTATCGCTGCAACTTGGCAGAGTTCGGCGAGGTCGCGGAGTGCTCTCTTGCGCCGATTGTTTGAAGCGAAAGTCTCGAAGACCGCCAATACTCTGAGGTCGTCGTCATCCGGGGGAGGTTGCTCTGAGGTGTTTTAGGTGAGGAGATCCTCGCCGCTTTTGGCCACTTGCCGGAGTATCCAACATGCTCTAAGGTTGTGGGTTGGTTCGGTGTCCGGTGTCGTGTGTATTTCGCATGGCTTATCGAGCCATCCCTCCAGAACGGTTCCGCGTCCCGCGATGGGCTTAGTTTTCTTTAATATGGGGTCGGGTGCCGCGCGAGGGTGCACCCTTTTTGCCCGCCGGAGGGGTTGAGTTGAAACCGGGGGTTCCCAGCGAGATGTCTGAGTTTTCCAAGCGCTTTCCATTGCGCAGTACTTCTATGGTTGCCAAGTCAGCGAAGTGTAATACGCGATGGCGGTTGATGGCGTTGAGGATTCCTTCATCTGTGCAATTATTGAAGAATACTAAAATCGCGTCCTCGTCGCGGCAATCTTTAATCTTGTTTTTGACAAGGAGGAACCTGGCCCAGAAGTGATGGACTGTTTCCTGAGACTGCTGTTGTATGCACATGAGGTCGCATGTATCCGGAGGGTCCGAATTGCTTGGCGAGTATTGCTTGTGGTGGGTGGGTGGCTTTAAATCCAAACCCTGACCCAATTTGGGGTCCGGAGTTTGAAAAACTTCCGAGCTTAATAGTCCGGGCTCCGAGATGTAAACTGATTTTTAGGCCCATCGTCTGACTCTAGGTTCGGAGGACTGGGAGCGCCGTTCCGCAGATAGGTATCCGGCTCTTCGGGCTCGGAAATCCGAACATAGTTCGTCTTCAATATAGAGGAAGAGTTGTTGTTTTGCTCCTCTACGACCGCTATCTGATGGGTGATCGGCGGAGATTTGATTTCTCTCTGATCAGGTTTAAGCCTAATCCGATCGTAGTCCGTAGCGACCCCCATGGTGGCGATGCGATCCAGGAGTTCATTTAAAGACGACAGCTCCACCGGATCCATCTGTTTGGAGTATTCGGTGTCGATACGGAGACGATTCTCGATGATCTGAGTAGTCATCGTCGGCTCGAAGGCCGCACGGGCGGTCATCGTAAAACCGCCCAGCTGGAGGGTTTGCCCTGGAGCCAGGGCTCCTCTGGAGGTGATACCTTCCTTGATAACAAGGCGAGCCATCAATCCTGTCTTTGACATCATAGCGGAACTCTCAATGAAAGCACCAATGTCGGTGTCAAAACCGGCGGATCCCGGGTAGGGGGGTCCCAAACTGTGTGTCTAAGGTTGATGGTAACAAGAGACGGGGGACACGATGTTTACCCAGGTTCGAGCCCTCTTGATGGAGGTAATACCCTACTTCCTTCTTGATTGATCTTGATGAATATGAGGATTACAAGAGTTGATCTACCACGAGATCATAATGCCTAAACCCTAGATGTCTAGCCTGTATGATTATGATCGCCTCTACGGACTAAACCCTCCGGTTTATATAGACACCGGAGGGGCCTAGGGTTGTACAGAGTCGGTTTATAAAGGAAGGAATCTACATATCCGAACGCCAAGCTTGCCATCCACGCAAAGGAGAGCCCCATCCAAACACGGGAAGAAGTCTTCTGTCTTGTATCTTTGTAGCTCATTAGTCCGGCCCATGTTACATAGTCCGGACGCCCGAGGACCCCTTAATCCAGGACTCCCTCACCAATCCCTATTAGTAATGAGATAGTGGGAGAGAAACAAACCTTCCAACAGCTCTGACATGTTCATAGGAATAGGCCTTATTCAATGCAGTCCCACCGAGCCAAGGGTCTTATAACAATCGCACCGAATTACCATCTAAAATCTGCCACTATAACTTCTCTTTAATAGAATGACTGGCTTTACATATCTCCTTATTAATAAGAAATAAATGGGTAGCAACATAGAACCCATCCCAGGAACCCTCAAACCTCCCTGGAGAACACGGCTCCACAACGTATTTGGTAGCGGACCCACTTTTCCTTATCTGTTAGCGTATACCTTTCCTCTGCCTATGAGCTAGCTAAAGATCCATCATTATCCTTCCCGGAAATGGAGGCGGAATCAATGGTCATGTTAGGTTTCAGATTCAAAGGGAGATGTCAAGCAAGCGCAAAAATCTGAGTACTCAACTTGCCCGACCCGCCTCTTCCACTAGACCTCGTCTTTCAAAGAGCAGCAGCCCTGCAAGCCTAATAGAACCTTGTTTCCTATTACATACTTTTTCTTTGAGCGTCGCACTCCAGTGAATTTCTTTCCTATGGCTTGGATGGGGGTCCTCAACAAGATCTATATCGGTGTCATTATTTACTTATTTAGACGATAGATGATGATAGAGAGCAGACTGGCTCTGAGGAAGAATATCTTAAGTAGTTGAATCCGCTCCGCTAGGTTAAATTGTATGATCTGAATGTAGGAGGACTGCTGCTGGTGACACAATTTCTTTTGGGTCTGAAGAATGAACTCAGAGCTGCAGCGGAAGTGCAGGTGCCTAACTCAATTAGTGAAGCTGCATCTTTTGCTCAATCAAGTGCGGGAAGGAGTTTTGGAGAGAGGCAGGCACTACATGAACAAGAAGGACAGTAACTAGAATTATAAGTCGGCCGCCTTGCAGCAGCAAGGCTATGTCTCAGTCAAAGTTCGACAAGGGGCAAAATAGTTGCTGTCCTAATAGAAGTTCATGTCGATCCAGCCAATCCAGTGCCATCATTAGAAAGTCTGACCATTTTAGTTTTAGCCAGTTCAAGTTAGGGCAAGGAGGAAAGGAAGAGAGTAATGCAAGGATGTAAAGAATGAGGTGCTAGAACAGACTGGCCCGCAGGCTTCCAACCTGACACCGCGTTGCTACTTTTCAAAAGAGGAAGAGAAGTTGCTTGTATGAGACCGCGCCTCCCGGCTGGAAACTCCAATGGCATTTTCGATAAATGAAAGCAAAGCGAAGCTTTATGACCAAGGAGAGATAAGAATATTTTATGAATGATAGAAGGAGTGCTCCCCGAGCATAGGCTCGCTTGGAAGGATAGAGCACCGCAAGACAAGATGGCATATTAAAGGGAAGGCTATGAAATGAATTCTGGTCTCTCGAACGCCTAGCATACTAATACGAGCCGCATACTTGAATATTAGTGACATATTGGAGGGAAGTAGATTATTGGAATACTAGAGGGAGTTACGCCCATAAGAATTGCTGGTTGTAAACGCAACTTGCTCTGCTCCTCCTAAAACCCTTTTCGATAGTAAGATAGATATAGATCTAAAGGGCCTAGAAGGGCAAGCATGGACCGAATAATACACATACTCTGTCTAGATAGACGATTTCTTCTTTCATTTCAACTCAAATAAAAGCACTTTCTTTCAAGCTTATTTTCTTGAAAAAGGGCAAAGCAATTCCAACATAAACTGACACTTTAGGATCCTCTAAGCCTTTCTATAGACCTGTAAGGTACTAAAAACGAAAAACTAGCACTACTAACACAGGCTGAAGAGGATGACCTCGAAAAATAATACAATTAAAGATATGGCCTTCCCTCCAAGCACATATATGGATATGGAGCACTCTTTTCCATCCTAAAAAAGAATAGCCAGAGATGGCTTTCTTTCCGTATCAATAGGTAGCCTACCTTGCCTATGGCTACTTTCAAATGAAAAGGTCAAAAAAGAACTTGATGTAATAGGCTCACTTCATTAATGCTTTCAAACTCGATTGTAAACTATTCCCACCTAAAAGATAAGCTTACTACTTCAAATAGGTAGATGGAAAGAAAGCCATATTTTCCATCTTATTTATATATTCCATTCCAGCCATTGATAGCAACTCACTCTTTTTGAACTGCACTTTGAAAGCCAAACCCAAGAAGACTATATCGACTACTCTCCAAATAGCAGGATAATCACGGAATTCAAATGGAAGACAGAAAGAGAAGGCAATTCAAACCTAATGGCCAAACGAATCCAAGACAGAAATACTTATAGCCATAAAAAAATAACAAGAGAATGAAAACAACTCCATATTATACTGGCCTACCTCTCTGGTCTACTATCCAACTGCCATGGAAGCACCACTGTTCACCCTAGGCTCACATTCTGGCACTTCGTTCGCTATGTACTCAAAGGACTTGCTTGTATTTTGACTCGGGCAAAAACCGTAGGAGTGAATTACAAGTTCGACAAACTTCCGGCTTGGGTCAGGATACAAAGTTACCCGGGATGGGCTTGCCCTCTGGATCACGCTAGGTGCTTGCTTGTTCCAACGTCATGCTAGGAATGTATCACGTGCCCATGCAAACCAAAGGAAAGTAGATACAACTATTACAGATCCTTGTCCTATTTCCCATCATAATATAAGGGAGTGGGCTTCCTTTGTAACAGCTTTGTTTTGGTCGTGGCTCACCTCACTGGACCAACGCTTCTGGTCAGAAGCAGGTCGATCGCCTGGTTGGCAACCGGCACAACACCTTTGCCAATGGGATTTCTGTTGGTTTTCATACTATGCGCAATGAAAGTTTCCAAAAAAGGAGAGCTCTAAAAACAGCATTCTAGGGGAGAATGTGACTTTTATACTTTGACCCCATACTGGCATGAAACTAATCGGAAAAAGGACCTCAAAAACACCCATTTATTAGGGGAATGTGAAAATTGATGGTTTTCGCCCATACTGGCATGAAAGTTTCTCTTTTATTGAGCTTAAAAACAGGGAGAGGGAGATCAAAAAAAGTGTCAAATCCAATAGAACAGAGAACGATGGCCCAAAAAGAATAGCTTACTTCCTCTATCTGAGTTGGCAATCAATATCAAGATCAGAGCGCGAGAGCAATGAAACAATAGGTCCAACGTCCCTTCACCAGCCAAAGAAAGGAGAAGACTAAGCAGCTCAACAGGGTCTCGAGTGCGACTATAGTGCCAAAGCTTGGTGCTTCTACTATTCAAGCAATTACCATTAGTGGATATTCAATAGAAAGCCTACTTGAGTAGGTCAAACAGTGAGGATCTCTCAGTTCCAATGGCTGGATCTCAGAATCGCGTAGATGGGTAGAAGTAATGGGCAAACACACCTAAGTTAGAGATTTCAACTACTACGGTAGTGATGGGGTGCCTGTTTACCTAAGTAGGCCTAGTTCTTTCTATAATGAGCATTCGCATCCGGGGACTTTGATCCAACTTCAACTGATGGGGAAAGCGGCAAGGATGCACCCCAGATCTGGACCCGTGATGGACCCGATGAGTAAATATTCCTTGTGGAAGGCTTTGGTTATACGGGTGGCAAAGCGAAGTTTACGTGGGTAGGTGTCTAAAACAACCCTCTGCAAGGAAGCATGCCCGTATCAATCCTTTAATCGGAGACTAGACTAGCGTTAGGAAGGACAAAGGAGACAGACAAATTTACATCGTAAAAAGGATTTTTGAAGTTTGAGTGAGGATAATTGTCTTAAATTTTGGAGAATCGGCTGAAAAAACGCGGAATTGTCTTCGCCTTTATAAGCGAAAATGTCCCGTAAAGCCTATCTCGCTTTTAGCCTTCATGGTGAATGGCCCACCCTTTCTTTGAACCTTGTCAATGATCGAACGAACTTCTGAGATATGAACTGAGTGCCATTTGATGAGTAAGATCGAACAAGGGAGAGGGATATGGAAAGGATGAAGTAATGAAAGAGGAAGTCATTGCTAGTAGTAACGACTTGTCACGATCCATTGGTTCATATAGAATCCATGTCCTAGGTCTATCAAAAAAATTCTTTTCACTAAGCGTATATAATAAAATAGAATGAAAGGGTCCACCCCGAATCCAAGGGGGTACGAACTAACAGTTGAGTCCTCTCCGAACCGCAGGAGATAGTTGCCCATCATACGGCTCACCAACTTCACTTTCCTCTAAGGGGGTCTCGCTCCGGGCAGGTTCGGATCACTTACTATACACGGCCCTACGAAGGGGTTAGGAGCGTTTTCAAGATGATTCTTTCTTTGTCGAGACGAAAAAGGAACCCATCTTTTTGATTGAAAAATGTGAGTATGTTTTGCCCACTTTACCCGTGTTTGATCTTATCCATCTCTGCCCCGCTTCCATGTGGGCAGAGACCCCTGTAGAATGAAGAGGAGCCAAGGATCTTACTCTCAAGAGTGCTTCGAAAGGCTCCACTCTCTCCCCTGAATAAGTCAGGCTCCATTAGCCTGGGCTAAGATGGGGATAACGAGTCGATGATTGAAGCCCCCAACGTTCTGCCAGATACTGGATAGGGGTAAGTTATGTAAATGTGTAGAGCCAAGTGTAGTGTGGTGTAGTAGTAGGCACGTCTAGGCCCCTTCCCAACTACTGAATCACTCGAGTGCTTCGGGTACTACAGACCCTCTGCCATCCATTGCAGCAGAGCCGTTTCATGAGCGGGGGGGGGGGGGGGCTAAGCGCAGTTCTTTGAATCAAAGGTTTCATGAAATCGAAATCCATTCTTTTTTAGATATCTGGATAGATGGATGGATCTATCTTTCTATTCAGATATCTTTTAAATCAGCCCCAAATCCTTGATTTGGCCAGAAACAAAGCCGCTTTGGGCCTGTGAAGCGAAGGGAATGAGCTCGGATGCTTCTCCCCCACACTTCTTTGTTTCTACGTGCCCCTTCTGCATGCACTTCGCGCGCCATTGGCGCTTTGCTCTCCTCTTATTTCTTCGTTGGAAGGTTCGGATGGACTTCGCCATTCTTTCCCAATGAAAATGGAAAGGGTTGTATCACATCCAGATGTCGATTTGTTTTCCGCCCAAATGAGATGGGGAATTAGTCACCTCTGTCCCTTCATCTTTTTTAAAGGAATCGAGGCCCGGCCCAGCTCGCCTCGTTCCAACAACCGACGGGGAACACCTCAGTATACGATCGCGCGCAGTAACTGGGAGTCCTATTACACCTAACGCCAACTTCCATTCACCAAACCCAAGTTCGTCTCGTATAGTGATTGTGGACTCGTACAAGGATATGGAGTCGACGGTTGATGTATCAGACTCGACACTATCTTTCGTAGCATGCATTCCCATCTGTGTTGCAACTGATTTGGTAAGCTACGTGTCCGGTGCATGAAAAACTTCCTTCGATCTCCCAACCTTACTCATGGAAACCTTCCGGCCGCCCAACGACCTATAACGCTAGTCACTACTCCCATTGGGGCTAGGAAGTAAGCCACACAACACAAAGCAGCGAAGAACAAATAGAATTTGCTACAAAAGCCGGCTAACGAGGGTATTCCTGCGTATGAGAACATTGTAATGGAGAAGGTCATAGCCGAAATAGGATTCGTTTTGGCTAGAGCGCCCAAATCCGCTATATATTTGACACGGGGTTGTCGTAATGCTAGAACTATGGTGAATGCATCTATCATCATTGATGCATAAATAAATATACCAATTAGTAGTGATTGAATTCCTTCTATGGTTCCACATGAGAAACCAGTACGAATATAACCTACATGTCCAATCGAACTATGAGCTAGAGGTCTTTTGACTTTCATTTGGGCCATGGCGGCCAGTGCTCCTAAGATCATAGAAGCAATGCTGCAAAAAAAGAAGATCTGTTGTAATGTACCCCCATAGGAAGTAACAATATAAACACGTGACATATTTGCAGAAATAGAGATTTTAGGCACAATAGAAAGGAATGTTGTCACCGGGGTGGGTGAACCCTCATAGATATCAGGTGCCCACATATATAGAGTCAAAAGAGAGATTGAGTCCGAGGGAGAGGGGGTTTTCTTGGGGCTCGAGAGATTGAATAGATAGGGCCCCACAAGTTGTTAATTCGCCGCTGGGGAATTCACAAAAAGGGAAGTACTTATTCTAAACGAAAAAAGTGCTCTCTGAACCGAACGTGGAAGTTGTTTCCCATCATACGGCTGTTCACGTAACTCCACTCTCGGCTTGGATTATATATCCATTTGGTCCGCTCTCGGCCATTCCACACGCTGCCTAGCAGAGACGTGGTTATCTGAAGTGGATTCTCTCTTTTGTAGTAGATGCCGAACCTGCTGCTTTCGATTGGTAGTAGCAGCCACGTGGACCCCTTTCTTTATGTTGTTGCGGTAGCTTTCCGGCCGAGCCGGAATTCTTTATTAGAGCGTCGGCAGGCAAAGCCCGAAGGAAGGCTGTTATCCCCTCGGCCTTCTTCCTTTTTGATGAAAAACAAATCGACATCTCAATCTCTGAAAGCATTTTCCTTACCCAGCTAATATCCCCCCTTCGTCGAGCCTTTCCTTTAGTGGTAAGGGATATGCACCTTATCTGAACATCGCCAGGCATTCCGGAATTCTCCTTTTTTGGCCTAGGGTGAACATAGGCTCAAACATGATTGGAGGGATCCTAGCTACGCCATGCGTTCAATAAAAAAAGCAAGCCTCTGGGAAGTTGCAAGGATTACAAAAAGAGGGTGCTTTCCTATGTTGCACTGAAAAAAGGACAAAGGAGAATACGCTCTTCGACTTTCTTTCTTCCTCTCGCGCCCGCCTAAGCCCAGCCCGCGTTAGAGAGGAATATTAGCAAAGCAGAAAAAGACAGAGGGTGAGGGAGCTGCATCTATTTCTCTTCGCGAGAACTTCAGGATCGGAGAAGCATTCGGAAGGGGCGAGGCCTTCATTTCGTTAGCAGAAGCAGAGACGATCCAATCCATTCAGTGGCTTGGGGAACCCAAAAACAAACTCATTTACTTTTTCATAGACAGATGATATATATAGGAATAATATATACATCCCTTTACTTTAGATGTCTATGTATCTATTTTGGAATCATCTCCCGGTTCTCTTTTTTTTCTAATTCACACTGCTCTTTCTCTCTAAATTGCATCAAAGAAAGTAGAGAGAGAGAGAGAGAGAGCAGATGGATCCTATCCCCTATAACGAACACTCATTCCTATCTATTGATAGAAAAGAAAGATCTTCGTCACGGACTTTTTCTTTGTTTTTTTAGATTGGAGGAATTCCTCATATCCAAGGCATCTCCCCACAAACACCCCACCCATATGACTATGCCCCCTTTTGAATCGATAGTAGATTGGGCTTCATAGCTACTTTCATTCTATAGACAAATATTAGTCAATAGGCAGGCTTCTTTCAGTAGCAAACATATTCATTTTCACCGGGCTCCGCGCACCTTTGGTACTTCTGGAGGACAAGCAGTTTTATAGTGACTTCTTTCTTAGGGTAGGGCAACGAATACTTCCAATTCCGGAAAGGTCATTGGGTCGCCTTTGGATGCTAAAGCGAAAGTTGTAGAAAGCCGAGAGAAAAAGCGAAAGCTTGCTCGAAACGGCCTATACACTAACCCTCGGAAGTGAAGACGCAAAGCATCACTTTTTTCAAAAGGAAGGAGTTTTTTCTGACTGGATCCATCCATAAAGCCGCCAAGGAAACAAAGTATGTTCCCTTTCATCAAGTGGGTAAGGTAGGCAAACCACT
Organism: Aegilops bicornis; assembly: GCA_021605145.1. Lineage (NCBI taxonomy): Eukaryota > Viridiplantae > Streptophyta > Magnoliopsida > Poales > Poaceae > Aegilops > Aegilops bicornis. The sequence goes on along the minus strand of CM038671.1, from coordinate 160,530,360 downwards.
TAAGCTTTGCCTTAGACTGACGGAACAAAGCTAAGAAGTAGGCTGAATGGAAAAAGGAAAGGGACAAGGGCGGTTGTCGCTTGGCGTGAAGGCTGCTGGTTCGGTACGGTACTAAAGGTCCTCGGACTTCCAGGCGGTTTTTCTTTTGGGCTGTTGTGAACCCTTGGATCTCGCCAATACAGCCTCCTATGGTTTTTGTTACCGAGATATCTTTTCTTTTTTCCTGTGGATTTTTGGGTAATCAGCTCCCATGCTTTAAAACAGTCAAATCTGAACCTTGTCGCTCTTCTTTCCTCGTAAGGTGAAGCACACCAGCGTGTGTTGCGTGATTCCACCGTGGTTTTTGCACTTGACTGGTGGACAGTTGATCGAAAGATAACCCGATTCGCGGCCCGGCCGGTGAGGCGTGCTTATCTTGTGTGACAACACTACAGAGCGAGTAGCTCTTCTAATCGGGCAGCTGTGTGACAACACTCCTGAGAAAGTGGCGCTTTTGTGTAACATGCTATGGTCTCAATGCCCTTACGAGGTAGTGATGAGTTTCACGCGCTCTAAGCCCGGCCCGCACGCAGTTAGGAGGATTGGCCGCTATCTGAGCGGTACCACCCACCCTACCCTACTACCTATAGGGGGTCGGCCGTCCTCTGACCGCCTCAAAAGAACTGTTGTAATCTTGAATAGGAATCCTACAATGATAAAAAGAATCCCCATAAAATACCACTAGATCGAGCACCGTGATTTCAGATCCGGTCAAAATCTTGGCTAATTGATCAAGTGGGTAGCTCGATAGACCCATAGATCATGGAACAAATAGGGTGGGTAGGCCCAACCACCACACTACACATATAGACGCGACCCCCTCCTTATCAGATGCGTGCGACTCTCGCCGCAGACACGGCTCGCACAAAGACCCCAAAATCCATCCCGAGCTTCTTATTCCACCTCTCCCTCCTCTCCAATCCCGATCAAACTAGCCTTCCCAAAGAAGAAAACGTATCCGCTTTAGCAACAAAGCGCTCATTCCTTGCTTGTTCTTGAGCGCAAAGGCGCTCAAGACGGTGATTCTTAGCAAAAAGGGCTAAAGCACTCCGACTTCAAGCTGGAGTTTGCAACTTCGAAACTACAGGTTTTAGCCCTCCTGCTGGGTGGGCGCTTCCTTCGTCTATCGTATGTCTCGCTTGGCTTCGTCCCGAACCAAGGAGGCATGATAGCGGGCGCGTGTGTGTGCCGACTGCATAGACTACAAGCTGACGCCGGAAGCGACTCGCTTCTATTCTCGATTGGATATAGATGGGGGATCTCTATAGATCGTCTTTTTTCGACAACCTCTCTAAAACGCATACGATAAAATTGCACTTCGCGACACGACAAAAAAAAGAGCTTCACTCGGTTGGCCCTCCTAGGCTTCTGCCTACTTTATCTTCTCTTAAGTCTACAACAAGTGGGAGAGGAAGGATTCGAACCTACGTAGAAAACCTTCAACAGATTTACAATCTGTCACTTTTGACCGCTCGGCCACTCTCCCCTTCCCGGGATACGCCCTCCTCAAACAAAGGGTTCCTGAATAAGAAGGATGGCGGCCTTCGTTCTTAAGTTAAGAAGAGCAGATGGAACTATTAGATTTGCTAGCATTCCAGGAGAATAAATAAGGTCATTTAGTAAGTTCATAACAATTTATGTAAAGCAAGGGACAAAGTTTCTACGACAGCTTCCCCCTAATTGCCATCGTCGGCCTTCCCCAGCTCCCCTCCTTCGTCGCTTCTGGCTAAGCATCTTTTAGCGAAGGAAAGGAGGCGGCTAGTCGCTTCTGGCGAAGCAGCGAGTTCATGCAAGTGAATGAACGAGCAGCGAGTGAAGTGCAATAGTCGTAAGTAAGGCTCGCCATGTTCCTAAAAGGAGTGACCATCTTTTCTTCCCTTCTACTGACACTGAGCGAGCAGCAAGCATAGGCAATAGTTTCCGTAGGGGTGGGCGCAAGCAAGCGTTTTCAGGCTCCGCTAGCTAGCATACTCTTACGCTATCAATGAAACCGAAAGAAAAAACCGGTGCCCTTTAAATGCAGGTCGAGACGCAGTACTTTTTTTTACTTCTTCCATACTAGGAAGAATTGAAGGAAATCTTTCGCTGACACTTCTTCCTTATTTGAAGAAATGATATCTGACGCCTGTGGAAACTCTTTCGTTTCAAAAAAGTTCTTCTTCTTAAGAAGAAAATAACATTTCCTATTGATTTGTCCCCTGGACTAGACCTATGTAGATTCGGAATTATCCATCGCTACATTGTTCCCAAGGACTAGCAAAATCGAAATAGCGAAATTCTTGGGTCATCTCAATGGGTTCAGAAACCACACGTTTCTCTGGATCATCATAGCGTACTTCCACATATCCACTCAGAGGAAAGTCTTTTCATAATGGATGACCCCCGAAACCATAATTTGTTGATATACGGTGTAAATCCGGATGATTGATGAAAGAAACACCAGACATATCCCATACTTCTCGCTCCCACCGGCCGGCTGATGGAAATAGACTGACTACTAGAGATATTCGTATTACTTCGTCTGCATTTGTTTGTACACGAATGCGTGAGTTATACCAAGTACTCAGTAAATTATGGACAACTTCTAATCTTCGTTTTCGAGAGGGATGACCCACTCCGCAAATATCGATTGAAACTTGAACCCTTGTATAGGTATGCCATTTTAGAAAGCACAACAATGGAAATGGGTAGTCAGTATTGGTATAAGATCTATTCCCATGTTCCGATCTTTTCATTTTATGTACCCATTTCTTGGGTAAAATCTCCCAACTATATTGCAAAATGGATTGGTTATCCATAAATGAAAATAAAGAAAGCTTTATTTTGGTTCTGCTTCTTGCTCTAAGCAGAAAGACTTGTCGGAAATCGCCGGTTGGGTTGGTCCGACCAAGAAAGGCATGGGAGTGGAGAGGCGAAGTGAAAGATCGGCTACCAATAAAGATCCAAAACTGCACACTTTATATAGTTATGTATCCAGGATCGGCTGCATGCTCTAGTGTTGAATCGGGTATAGAACCCATGATGCTTGGTTACAATTCGAATCCGCTTAAACCATCGCTCGGGGAAAAGTATTATACAGAGCATTAGTACTTATTCTGATCCTTTCCTTATATTTAGATTCTACTAGTTTATTTCAGTCATATTTGTATCCTTACTGCGGTTTAGTAAGGGTAACAAATAAAAGTATGCAGGTTCTATTTTATTGTTTCGAGACATATGATGATAGCATTGAGAATGAGAAATCTTTGCAAAATGCATGTATTATTAAGGAGTTCTGGAACCATTACTACGCTAAGTTGTTGGATATTGACAAAACAAAAATGACTTCTAATGTTGATATGTATCAGGATGATGTTAGAAAGTTGTTGATTAATGAAAAGAAGAATCAAAATGGTGTGTTTTCCGATACTGAATTAATAGATTTACATAATCAAATTGCAAATTGCACAATGAAGTTCGATGAGGATAATCTATTTAAAGTAACTCCTAACATAGTAAAGTTCTTGATTAATAAAGATCAGCCTAACGCTAAGCAATATCTAAAGGATTGCCTACCAAGTAGCTTACCTATGCTTAAGATGTTTGGTATCTATACGCTTGAGGCTATCATGATTCATGTACTAGGCTTGGTATTCTACACTCTTCAGGAATCATCCGTAGTTAAGGCAGCTAGATTTATAGATCAATTTAATTCAACTGTACGAGAACAAGCAAGGTTTCTACAATACAAAAGCAACAGGTAGTGGTAAGGTGGAAGCAGTACTCACTAGTAAGGTAGAATCAGTTAAGGATGTTGTTCAGCCCAAAGGTGCTTGCAAAAAAGAGAAAAAGAAAAAATGTTCAGTGTCATTATGATATCGGGAAATACTTGCTCCAATTCATGATTGAAAGAAATGTTCTACATATATCAACAGATAGGGGAGTAACAAAAGAAGATCCAGTGCTGGTTCTTAAGAAAGGTCGAGGGTATATAGAGAATTCTTGTTATGTTATGTGCAATTTGAACATAAATCTGCTCCCTATCAAACTCAATCTTCCGATGCTTTGCAAACCCTTGGATTGGCAACCAGCAGAGAGGGGGTCTGATCCTGATACATTATCGGATCTGATAGGAGGTTACTTATGCAAACCCACAGGGATCTAGAATCACTTTCGGCTATTAACTTCCATGACTTAAACCACTTCTGTATAAAGTTACATAAAAAAGAATACAAGCAGATGTGTGATATTTTAAATGGGCTTCAGTCTCAAGCGTTTGAAATAAACAAAAGGCTCTTGAGATTTCTGGAAAAGAATCGTCAATGTTTAGTTGAGTGTGGGCTTCTTTTACCAAATGGCTCTGGCTCGCGTGAATCTGACAGAAGCCTCGGACATATTGAGGGAGTGCTACTTCAATAACGTCAAAAGTATTAAGAATGCTTGTAGCTATAACACACTGTTAAATAAATTATTAAAACAGGTGCAGCAGGCTAGTTATGAAGATTTTGTAATAAGACTTGCGTCAGCATACGAAGGTTATCAATTCTATTTGCCAGCATTCATGGACTTTCGTGGTAGAATTTACCGTTCAGGTGTATTGCATTTTCATGAGCGTAATTTGTCAAAAAGTTTATTACTCTTTTCTGCCGATCATCCTCAACCTCAAGCACAAAACCACCTGTCAGAAAAAAAAGAATCTCAGTCAACACTTAGCATGTGTTGCAGCCTTTAAGTATCAAAAGTTCTCGAACTTAGATGATGCCCTTAAATGGTATAACGAACATTAAACTGAAATGTTTACTTTGGACGAAAGTTTGATTCAATTTGCTGCGCAAGCTAGTGATTCATTTTTTTTCATAGCCAAGATAATAGGACCAAGCCACTTTCACCGTCTCCTTGCAAATTTTCTACAGCGTGCGATTTTTTCACCTCGACGTCGGGATGGACGGGCGGTTACGGCCGTGGGGTCCACCCCTCCAGCCTGGCAGACACCTTTTTAACTGCCCGAACGCCGGGACTCGGCCGCCGGAAACAGACCTCCCCTCGCCGGAAACAGACCACCGCGAGAGAGAAAGCGAGAGAAAACCAGAGAGAGAGAGAGAGAGAAGAGGAGAGCTCCATGGCTTCTGCAATGCCCTGGAAGCCCCTGTTCTGGGAGCGACTCGACGACTCCTTCGCCGTCGCTGTCATCGCCCGCGACCTTCTCGTCGCCATCGCCCACGACCTCGCGCCGCTTCTGCGCGGCGACGACGTGGGGAGAGCCCTCTCCCTGATCGACGAGTGGGAGGAGAAGCTTGCCGAGGCGGGCAGGCTTCTTGGGATCGTGCTGTGTTGGCTCGGGACCCTGGAGCTTCTGGCTCTCCGTCGGCTCGGCAGCGGGGACGCCGCGGAGATGCGGGCTAGACCACGAACAGGCGCCGCCAGGGAACGCGCCGGGGCCGCCTACGATGAGGTGGCTAGGTGTCGCGGCCATCTGGGAGCCGCGGCACGCCTCCTTGCCAGCGGCCACTTGCCCGACCTGTACGCCCACGCGCAGGTGGTCGCCGCCGCCAGAGCCGTCGCGGCCGCCTCGGTGCAGTTGCAGGGGATGGACGCCCTGCGTTCCCGCGGCGAGCAGGCGCCAGCCCTCCTTCCCCTCCCCCGGAGCGCCCACTCCGACACGCGTCCTGCCGCGGCGTCGGTGAACCCCGGCGCCCAGCGGCCAAGGGAGCTCGGCGACGCGTGGAGGGCCCTGGCGCGCTCCGTCCCCGACGCGCTACTACACGCGTGCGCGCACCTACCCGAGCTCGAGGCGGCGCACGCCGAGCTCGGACACTGCGCCGACGCGCTGCAGTCATCGTCGGCGTCTGACACCTATGCTGCCGTGGTTCGCGCACTCGACGCGGCGCACATGGCGATCTCGCGCGTCGTCTCCATCAGCGCCGGTTCGACCTCCGCTTTCCTAGTGGCCGCAGCGGAGCTCGGCCTCCACCACGTCGGGGAGCGGTGGCTGTCGTGGGAGGAGTCACGCTCGGACGTCCGGCGCCACGGCCGCGCCGCGCTTGACCTGCTGTGGTCGGCGTCTGCCTGCGTCGACTACCACTTCGGCGTCATCGCCGCCTGGCCGGCCTCCCCGTCGCAGGAGGGCGACCAAATGCTGCGCCGAGCCATCACCGAGGCCGGCGAGGCGCGGGACGCCGCCAAGTTCATGGGCGAGGCGGGCGTTCGGCTCTTCATCGGCACCTCGGCTATTCTCAGCGGTGCCTAGGCAACTGCGTCCCTGCGAGTCTTCTGGTTGTGCTGCTGAACTCGCTGTCCATGTTCAGTATACATTTGCTGTGCACATTTCTTGATTCACGGTGCCCCGGTGATAGTAGTGGTTCCTGCACTAGTATTGATTCTTTAGCTTCTATGCTGCATTGCAAGCCGTTTTTCTGAATGCACGTCAATACAACAAGTACTCGATCTTGATCAATTATAAAGCATTTCAAGAACTTGTGTGCACATATGTTTAGATTCTCGCATGAATTCTGGCGCAGGCTGCTTCAATTTATACTATCTTTGTTAACTCTTAGATTATTTGCTGGTCAAAGTCAAATTTTCTTCCTGTTTCAAAATGAGGCAAATAGATTTGATTCATCCATTAATTAAGGAGTTTAAAGTTGCTTTTACATACAAAAGCGAAAGCAAATTACTAAGCCTCTACTCTCGCGGCATGATGTTTTCCAAGTGCTTCGTGCTGGTGGTGACCCAACGCGTTATCTCGTTCTTGATGTTGGAGAGAATGACAGATGAGAGCGTGGATTTGTGCTGAAACACCCGAGCATCTTGCTCACAGCAAAATGTCCAACAAGTAAGCATGGTGAGAGACGCCATCGCCTTTCGGTTTGCTGCATTCTTTTCGGACAAATTGATCCACCAATCCTTGATAGAACACTCCACACTCCAACGAGAAGTGTCAATGTGGTCAAGGTTGAGCCAAGCCTTGATCATGTCCCAAAGCCTCTTAGTGAACCGGCACCCGAAAAAGGAGACGGTCCACCGATTATTCGGTTTGCTTACAAAGAGGGCATAACCCTCAATTTGGCCATCCACGCCTTTGAAGCCAATTCGCCATCCAAATATGATTTTGTATTGCAAACCAAGCAAAAAAAATTAAACCTTTGGAGGCGCCCAAACTTTCCAAACCACATAGCTCATGGGTGAGCGGATGTTGCCGAGGAATTGAGCTTTTTATGCAGAAGTGGCAGAGTAGCGCCCACTTATCGTGTGCTTCTAAATGATGTCATCCTCGATTCCGTCCACGAGGCGAATTTCATGAGAGAGAGAGCCCAATGGTTCACAATTTTTCGTATGTGGTCCATCGTCCGGTCCGTGGGAAGCTTGATCTTTGCAAGCCAAGCGCCGCCATGCATGACCACCCTCACCTTGCAACTTTTCCTAGAGGAAACCTAAAAAAATGAGCGGCTCTATGTCAATAGACTTTTCCCTTTTCCCCATTAATCTGAGGAGAATCCGAGAACATCGCACTGGCCCCATTGCCAATGGTAACACATGTGGACGCGTAGAAGAGATCCTGGTCTAACTCGTCGGAAGGGTTTCCCAGACCAACCCATATTTTCTCGGATCCTTCCATTTTAACCAAAGCCGTCTAAGTCTCAGAGCCATCGCAAACTTAGTGAGGTCAATGATGCCCAACCCTCCAAGGTCTATTGGGCGGCAAACAGTGCACAAATTGACCTTACACCTTGCTCCCCTGGCCTTCTCCGTGCCTAACCAAAGAAAACCCCTCTCGATTTTCTTGAAGTTATGCATGGTGCTAGGAGGAGGGTTGAGAGCATTGATATGGTATATCACTTGCGAGGTGAGCACCGACTTGACAAGAGCGCATCCACCCATGACAGTAATGTTTTGGCCATCCCATGGCAAAAACCTTGCCGCCGCCTCATCATCAAGAAACTGGAAGTCCCCTCACCGAAGTTACCAAACCGAGAGCGGAAGGCCCAAGTACTTGATAGGGAAGGAGGTCCGGGTGGCCGGCAAGCTAGCTAGGATTGCATCCAAATCTAGAGGCCCGCACCAGATTAGGACAAGCAAACTCTTCTGGAAATTAGTGCATAGATCAGTCACGTCGCCAAAGCATGTAAGCACACTCGTTGGGTTCTCTATACCTTCCTTGACAGGGCCATTAAAAGCTAGTTTGCTTTAACCAATGAGAAATCTCAAGCTAGGTGTTGAATGCTCTATCGCTGCACCACTAGGAGAAACTCCATTAGTCTTCGGGATTTGAACTGTATGTTCGATTCTACTAGATTACCAGCTGCTTGTCCTTCAGGGTTTAACAACATCATTTTAGTCTCACCTTGAGTAGCGTTCGGACCTGCTACTACTAAAGCAATGCATCAAGCGCGTATGGAGTTCTGATTAACATTGTTTGTTGAAGCTTAGATGTTGTTGATCTTGCCTGGTGTACTAGTTCATGGGTTCGCATGTTGCACATGTTCCTAACTTCATTTTTCCTTTTTTGAATGGGCGTTCAAAATCATCCATGAAGTTTATATGTAGACTTTTGTTGAGTACTACTTTGATGCTGCTTACTACCAGTGCAAGTTTGATACTGCACATCAAATTTTACTCGATGAATCATTGTATATGTTTCATTTCAGCCATGTAACTTACATTCTTGGTTGTTATGCTATTTGACCACTCGTTTCTTTTGCACCTTCACTTGACACTTCCCATTCCTTCATTGATGGTTGAATTTGGACCGGTTTGCATCATCACTCGATCCGCTTTTATCTCATAGTTTTATACTATATTTGTTTTGCACTCGTGTGTTGGGCTAGCACCTTATGGATCTCGCTTTTGTTGTACTTTCAACAGCTAGTAAATATGCAATTGTTCTTAGAAATGATATCTCGAACAATGGTTTCGGACTGCCTCAGATAGTTTCCGCTTTCGCCTCGCCTCGGGTTACCCATGCATGTTATAAGATGGTGTCCCAAAGCTGCTCTAAAACCTGCCACCACGAAAGTGAAAAACAAAATCTAGTGGTATCGACAAATCTACCACCGTTTCACCGCCGCATCATTTTGCTCCAACTATACATTGTAATACGAACTGACATGCACATCTTTTTGTCAACATGTTGTCGGGAAAGAGTACGATAGTGGAGGCCTGGCTGCATGCCCATTGCTCACATGGCTCTCTCTCTCTCTCCAAACGAAAGATTTTTCCTTTTATTTTCATTATGATCGTTTGAATTGGCCATGTTTTTCAACCAAATTTCCATTTTTGAAACGGTTGACATATTTGAATTCAGGTCAACAAGATTTTTAAGACAATACCGGTCATGCATTGATATATCTTAGACGAGTTTAACATTCATGAAACATATTTCACTCATTTCTAAAAAACAGAAAAGCTGAGAGTGTGGAATATATACAAAAAACTGATTTCACTCATTTCAAACACCCATTTACTCAACTAAAATAAATAATTTTAGTCTTGTTCAAAAAGAACAATTTAAATCGTTTAAAACAATATATTTCACTCGTTTGAAAAAACGGATTTCAATACTTTCGAAATCATGATTTCACTTAATTCAGAACGCTGATTCCACTAAACTAAAAGTAACAATTTCACTAATTTCGAAGAGGTGATTTCACTAATTTCACATGATACAAGGAATAGTTTTCACTCATTCACAAAATTGATGTCAGTCAATTTAGAAAACTTATTTCACTCATTTTGAATCGCATATTTCATCGCCCATTTAAACATTTCACTCATTTAAAATAACCACCCTTCTGAAAAAATCTATTTCACCCATTTCAAAATAGCAGACTTCGCTCTTTCAAAAACATAGAGTTCATTCATTTCTTAAGAACTAAGTCTGGAATATATTCTAAACACTAATTTCACTCATATGAAAAGACTTATTTCACAATTCAAAACAATAATTTTCACTCTATATCAAAAATTTTGGTTTCACTCAACAACATATTTTACTCATTTCAAAAAAAGATTTTACTAGTTTCTGAATCATTGCTTGCATTTGATTAAAAATACATATTTCACTCAACTCAAATTCTACTTATTATGAAGAAGTGTTTCACTTATTTCACACAATTCAAAACAAAAGTTTTCATTGCTTTTAAAAACTTGATTTGTTTCAATTCTCACAATTTATTTCATTCATTTCAAAAAAATGATTAGCTGGATTAAAAAAAACACTCATTTCAAAGAAAACTTATTTAAAACGTTTTACATTTCAGAGAGCAAATTTCCCTCATTTGAAGATTTCACTCATTTCAATAAACAAATTTCACTCATTTGGAAACTTTTAATCTTCTGAAAAGTAATCTCACTAGAAAAACTTACACTCCTTTATAAAACCAGGTTTCGCTCATTTCAAAAGAATAATTTCACTCATTGATTTTGTTTTCTAAGCGGTTTCCCACAATGAAATAGAGTGATGAAACAAGTGGTTTGAAATATTGAAATTTAAACATGCTTAAAATGTATCAATGATTGATCTTCTTCTAAATGTTTTGGCAGCAGGAGTTAAAATATGTAAAATGTTCCAAAAATGAGATAATGGTTTAGAACATACTTTAAATTGACTAAGATTGAATGAAGTCCATGAATTTGTTTGGGATGGAGGGAGTGAGAGGAGAGATGTTGCCTGCCTACCCTTCCCTGACAAAAAGTAGTGCTCTGGAGCATGGCGATTCGGTGCCCGGGCTCAGCTGCACCTGAAATCGTGGCGGTCTATTGTTGTATCGGGATATGAACAATTCACGTGTCAGGGAACGTAGTAAATCCCGAATCTGACTTACCGATGCAATACTGTACAAATAAAGGCATGCGCCGGGCCCGAAGCGTATGGGGGGACCTCCCGGCGGAGTACGCGCATCTGATCCGTGGCTCGGATCGTTTGCTTTTCGTCTGATCCAGGAACAGGAGCGGCGTACAGGACGTCGCGATAAGCTGAGCCATTTGGACTGCAGTTCCGCCCACAATACTCCCTCCCCCATTGGACTGCAGTTCGGCGGCCATGGTTCCTGTTCTTGATGCGGCTGCTTAAATAGCCGGAGTCAGATCGATGGAGGACGGCGGTTTAGAGTTCCTGCTAGATGCCGTCGACTGGTAAGTGGATCCATGTAGCAGTAAAATCCCTGCCTTGTCCGATGTTTGAGTGAATTGACGGCCTGGCGGATCTTATTTTTTGATAAATTTTGCTGATGCCAATGGCGTGTGTTTCTGCAGGTTTCTCCTTCGAGATAAGTTAGCAGATGGTTTGGAAAACCCAGATCCAGTGCCACTTGCGTTATTAACTGTTGGGCTAGCGGATCCGACTGGTGAACAAGAACAAAATTTATTCTGGTTGCGGGCAGAATGTTGGGCGCGTGGCCGGTAGCCGACCGAACTGCGGTGGCCGACGGCGTCGAGATTCATCCCCCACTGCTTCAGCACATTGACTGACCGGGTCAACCGAGAGGCCCCTGGGTGGACGAAGAGGTGAGCTGAAACTACTTCCATTTTTTTCATAATAAATTAAACTTTGCACACGAGACGTTGGCAGACAACATGTTGGTTTTGAGATTAAAAAAACTGAAAGCCTGACAAAACTTTTAGCAATGAGAAAACATGCAGGATTTGTTCTTGAACAGCCCAATGTTCTTTATTACCATAAAAAAATTCTGGTTTGAGATCAAAATACTGGAAGATGACAAACCTGACAGGAATGAGAGAATATGCATGATTTTTTTCTTTGAAGAGCACAACATTTTTCTACTGTAAAATCTCATGTTTGAGATCAATATTGGAAATACAGATAAAACTGTCTCCAGGGAAACCAATTTATTATTATTATTATTATTATTATTATTATTATATATATATGTATTTTTTTTTGCAAAATGCCAATGTTTTTACTGTAAAATCTCAGGTTGCATCTAGGAACTGCACCCTGGACAGGACACCGTGTCCTTCTCGGATGAGTGCATTGGAGCAAACAATAAGAAAATATGCCGAAGAACCTACAAGAAGTGTTATCAAGCCTGAACCTGGCCTCACCTTCGACTCACTTGGTGAGGCGTACGGCTTGTACAATCTTTATTCATGGGACTGGATTTGGGATCCGGTATGGCAAAAGAAGACTAAATGCTGAAAGGGCAAAGTGCTCGCGAACAGTGAGAGCTGAGTGCTTGCAAACAGTGAAAGCCGAGTGAAGAATTTGATGTGGAAAATTGGAAGCAATAGGATGCAATACCAGTTCTTGGGTGATGTGGTATCATTTGACACAACATACGGAACCAACTTATATGACTTGCCTTTTGGTTTGTTCGTCGGAGTAAACAATCACTTCCAAAGCATTATCGTTGCTGGTGTGCTGATGAGCAGGTTGAGAATTTTGACTGGGTTTTTGCTAAAGAAGGCGAAGGAAAGCTTGGGACCACTGTAGATGAAGAAGAGTTACTTTCAGGCGGAGTTCCATAAAGTTGTGAATCACATGCTGAAAAAAGGATGAGTTCGGGACAGCATGGGGCATGTTGCTTGATAAGTACAACTTGAGAAAGCATCCTTGTATGACTCAGATATATGAAATACGTTCGAAATGGGCGAAGCCATACTTCAAAGGGGTGTTCTGTGCCAAGATGACAAGCACACAATGGAGTGAGAGTGCAAACCACGTGTTGAAGTCTTACATGCCGCCCGCAAGCCCGATGCACATATTTGTGAGGCGGTACATGCGACTCCAAAGATGATCGTGAGCGTGAAGAAATCTATGAGGAGAAGCGGACAATGATAGTGAGTATTAATCATTCCAATTTTATAAAACAGTAATTCTCAGACCACCTACATGATGTTAAAATAACTGACAAAGTCTGTCTTCTACCAGGGTGGACTAGTTAGGAGGACAAACTTGGCGATAGAGCGACATGTAAGCAAAATATATACAACTTGTCCTATTGATACTAACTGATGATCCAAAGTTTGTAAATCTTCTTCTCCTATTGCATGCCCAGTGTGCTGGTCTGCTTGTTGATAGTCAGCTTTGTGATTTATCTAACTGAAGACCCAAAGCTTGTATATTATTTTAACTATGCAGTTAAAACGATAATTAGGTTGTACAAGAAAACAGGGCAATCTGCAGCATGTTACATGTTCAGACTAAGGGAAACTTATATACTCCCTCCATTTTTATTTAGTCCGCGTATTAGCTTTAGTCAAAGTCAAGCTTTGTAAACTTTGACCAAATTTATAAACAAAAATGTTAACATATACGATAACAAATCTCTACCATTAGATTTATTATTGAATGTACTTTCACATCATATAGATTTTTTATAGTAAATGTCTGTACTTTTTCTATAAACTTGGTCAAACTTTGCAAAGTTTGACTTCAGTCAACTCTAATATGCAGAGTAAATAAAAATGGAGGGAGTACTAGACATTTATGTGTGTGATAGATATGCATACTGTCTAAAATTATGAATTATTTTTGGTCAGCTTTTGAAATAATTGCCAATTGATCTGCCTCATGTCTCTGTTTTCCTTTGAACTGAAGAATTGGCTTGGTTTTCAAATTTGATGAGTGGCTACTTCAGGTTGCTATGGAGGGCAAGTTCGTTGTCAGTTTTGGAATTTGGGCTGAATAGCTACCGTGCATGTTGACATTAAAATTATCAAGTCGTATTGGTCAGCATTTGAAATAGTTGCGGATTGATCTGCCTCGTGTCTCTATTTGGCTTTGAACTGAAGAATTGGCTTTGGTTTTTATTAATCGAAGTCTTGTTATTTCTTAAAGATCATCTGGTGGTTTTCTTGACACTAAATACTTAGCTAGTATAATTTGGTTTCATGTATCTAACTTTTGGTGTAGCTGACGATGAAATCAGAGCACATTAACCTGTTTGTGGCTAGTAAGTTGAACCAGATATTCGGAAGAGGTTGGAGCACTGCTCGTTAAATCACAACATCCCAGCATAACGTTGTAGTTCTTCTAACAGTGTTGACTGACCGACTGACTGAACAGGTAACGGCCAATGCAATAGACCACCAAACATTCATTTTGTTCTGGGATTCAACTACAGCTTGCAAACATCTGTCACTAAGTTTGCCGAACAAGAGGTTAATTTTTAGCTATCCATTTATCTTCCCTGGTTCCTTTGGTTGGTTGACTGAAGAAGAAGATGATGATGATCTAAATAAATAATTCTTTGACCCGGTAATTCTCAGTATTCTATCTACGGGATTTGCTCTGAATATTTATAGATTTTTTTTTGTTTTTGAGTTGGGAATCAGATACTATTTTTGCTGAATCAGTGTTGTACCATAGTTGAATCAGCTCTATAGCTTTATAGAATAACTTGCATCTGCTCTGAATCTTTTAGATAATATTTATTGTTATTTTTATGTTCTTTTTTTTCATTCTGTCGTCAATGATGCCTCACTTCTCCTCTGCGAGTTGCGATTGCAATGGATCGGGTGGCGGCAAGAAATGCATGACAAAGGCTCTAGTGGCGGGAAAGTAATGCTGCGTTCTCCATCTCACACTGTATATTTATTCCTCTTGCTACCAAGTTCAGTCTTAAGTTTGAGAGAAACACAGCTTAATGATGACTGATATTGTAGTGGCTTGTAGTTTTTAGCCCATAAATTGCAGTGTGTGCTAGCAACGGAGGGTGGAATATTTTTGGCCTACAGGTAGCTATTGAGGGAGAGGCATTTAATATAGCCGTGGACGGCCGGTTTCGTTAGGTGGGCTCAGGTCAGGAGCTGAGCCGTCTTCAAAAGCTGGTCCGCGCAAATAGTGCGCCGCGTCCGTCAGAAAGTTATTGCGCACTGTGGCTGGACTAAATACTCGTGATATGCGCTGGTGAAATACAGCCGCTGGCCCAGATCCACATGCGTTTTAATGGTGTTGATTTAGAGAGCATCTGAGCCTGGGTGCAGAATCGAATATTCGAGTGCTCTGGCCCTATTAAGCTGGCACTTAATTTGACTTAATGGGATATACACTGCAATACGCAGTTATACATCTGTGATGGGTCTTCCCGTATCTAAAAATCCTTGGATGGTCTCAGATGTACCGATACATAGCACTACCGCTAGAAATGACTCACACCCCTCTCTAATTTTTCACCTTCCCTTCCCTTGCACACATTTAAACCAACTAGGTAATTGCCCGTGCGTTGCAACGGGATATAAATATTGTAAAGCCCCTATAAGGACTTCCTTCTGTCAGGTTGACTTGCAATGTTGTCATGACAACTTCTCCGTTGCAAATCTTCCTAACCTTATAAGAGATATAACTCTTAAATGCAAAACAACATGCTACACCAAATAGTGTCAATTGATCATGTAATCATACCTATTTGATTCGAATTAAAATCTAAAGCATTCAATTACAAATCAAAGTGTTTGTGTTGACTATAAAATGCAGATATAACCATGCACATTTTAAACCTATAATGGAGAGCAACAAAGACAATCATTTCTCTTTCTTTTTCTTCTAGTGATTGGCACAAACTTGTTGAAAGCACAAGCGTGGAAGTGAAAGAAGAAGCGAGAAATAGCCAAAGCTAACTTGAGTAAAGCTCAGGGTACGAAAGATTTGGTTGAAGCGAAGCTCGCTCTCAGACGAGGTAGGATACGAATCAAGGCTGTCAACTGGATCCCCCCACCCAATTAAAGACAATCGAGTGGTTTATAGTTGATACAAAGAAACACGGAAGAGGGATAGAAAAAGTTATTATATATCAAAGCGAAGCAAGTCCAATGCTATCTAATAATTTTTGTACCTACTTACCTACTACTGGATTTGAACCAATGACTCCCGCCGTATCAAAGCAGTTAAGTAGGCAAATTTTCGCCACAAAGGAATACCCATTACTTCGACCGATCACATATTAAATACCTTTTCTAAGCAATACCGCTCTGTTATTGGTCTGTTATCCCTTTTCTAAGTATAATAAACTACAAATCTAACAATGAAAGGTTTTCTGGTCATATATAGGGTTTCTGGATACAAAACCGTCTTTTACTTTTAAATTCAAATTTTGGGGTCCGATCTTCGAGATGTTGTTGTGCTCCTCGTTGTACCGGGCACCGCCCTCCAAATTGGTAATGTGCAACTATTATCTTAAAGATCCATATAGTAGTACTTATCACCATCGAAACCATGATTGTTATTTTCACAAGCATACTTGAAGAATTTGTAACACACTTAAAAGAACGACCGATTTAAATGGTGTCATATGTGACCAGAAAAAAGTGGTGAGATGTTACAGATATTCTTTGTGACAATTTGGTTCTTCCTTAACAAGTATTACTCTCACCTGTGCCGCTGTCAAGGCATACATATATATGGTGCCGCTGTCAAGCCCAAAAAGAAAGTAACAATCACGCTTGTTATCTTACAGGTGATGAAATTTAGACATGCATGCCATCACATGTGCCTTCCGGCTGCTAGCCACAATGTTTCTGCAATGCTATTTTTAAGTAACTTTGGCAACGCAATTAATCGAACATGTCTAAAAAGTGATTCAGAAACTGAAGTTACACGAATACCGATGGATATACATCTACCCGGAAGCATACCTGAAACGTTTATGGAATTCTGAATACTAAGCACCATGCAATGATACTCGTATTAATGGTATTATCATGGACAAACTTCCTTACCCAGGGCTGTCTTTCTTTACGCTGTTTGAGAAAGGGGAATTCTAGTTTGGAGTTGAGGAAGACAGCCAAATTCGGACGCTGTTGTAGATGATGAGGGAACCGATCGACCACAGGGCTGCCTTCCCCATGTCTGTACGGTCCCTCGGGCAACCTGAATCGGATGGAAAGATTGACAGCATGGCGGCGCAGTTGATGGAGTCGAATGGACATCCCAGTGTTCAGGTGGCCGAGGGCGTTGGGTTGCCATCGGGGCGCACCTCCGCTGTGGATCGGCGTTGGGTGGTGGGAGCAGCGGACATGGCATCCTCCATGGTGGCATGAGCTTTATTTGGCAACATAGGCTTGAGTGAGGTGGTGACGTGCGGAAAGATGAGCAGAGGAGGCCGCGACCGGGGAGAAGAATCGGCATGGCAGATAGGGAGGAGCGGCGGCGCTCGGGCGTGTCGGTTTCTCCCGTCCTCTCGTCTCGGTTTCTCCCATCCTCTTGTGGGAGGGCGTGTCGTGCTCCTAGTAGACACCAAATCGCTGATTGTGGAGGAGATGGCGGAAACAAATAAAAACCATTAATTAAGCCTGATTTGCAGGAAAATCAGTTGAAAAGAAGGAAAAATCAAGATGGAAGGGGTGGACGACGTACTACAATGGAAGGAAAAAGGTTTGACGAACAGGTGGGAAGAAAATTGACGTAAGAGGGGAGAGGGAACAGTGCGGCGATGAGGACAGAGGAAGCTTCTTCTGTGTCCATTGTATCGCTATCTTTAGTTTCTGATTCATCCCAGTGACAAAGTGTGATTCCAAAGTGAGCTCGGAATTGAAGTGTATTATATTTATAGACAAAAAAACTGAGCAAGGCTACAGATTCTGATGATACTACATCAATTTAGAGCCTTACTGAGCAAGGCTACAGATTCTGATTCTCTCTGAAATTTGTGGCTCAGTACTAAATGGAGAGCTTCCAACCACGAAAGCAAAATATGCAAACCGGAGTAGCCCTAAGAAGGGGCGAAAGATGTGAGCTACCTAAACAACCTTTACAAAAGATACGATATGCAGAATAGGTATGGTGAATCACTAAAAGTTCACTTAGCACAAGCAAAACTTTGCAATGTTTATTATTTTCAAGACTGGTTTGTATGTTGGCATGTCGCCTACCTTGAATCTGCAAATACGTCCAGAAAAAATATCTGTCAACAATAGTATATTATTGGGTCAAGCTATAGAAGTTTATTTCTTTAGCACTGCAAATAAAAGGTGGGTGGTGTGTCCAGATCAGTAAAACTGCAACCACAAAAGGGGATGAACCATTTTAGACCTGAAAACTCAAAATTTTAAAACAAATGATAGATAAAATGCTCATGGAGCACTGAATCAAAAAATGTTTAAATGAGTATTTGCTCTTTGGGTTTTTTCCTCTTAGAAATCGGGTGAGGACAGTATGTGTCAATTAGCACCAAGATTGCAGCCACTACTGCCTCCTCCTACATCTAGCAGTTGAAAACTTCAAATCAAGTATTGGGTAGATCATAATGAATCTATTTCACTTCAAACAATATGGTCAATCTTGTTCCATTCAAAAAAGATGATGCATCTTACTAAAGAGTCAATTCGACTTGAAAGGAAATACTTGTGAACGGCCGACAACATTTAGGAAGCGCCTGAAGCTCGCCACGTCCAACAATCACCTTGTGCGACGGCGGCGGGTGTAAGAAAACAGAACACACCCGGCTCGCCAGATATCGGCATGTCATGCAATTAGTCACATCCAAGACTTCAAAACACAAGAATCAATATCTTATTTTTTTAAAGGAGCGACACATCTTAATGCGTAAAGTGAAGGCATAAGTGGGGTCATAATTACTATAGTTAACCTAACTTTGTGGATTCTAACTTCTAAGACCTAGCAGGAGAGCAATATTTTCATCCATATTATTATACTCGATTATCCTTATAATGTAAACCTTTTCATAGAAAAGAGGAAATACTTTGCGTTGACATCTGTATCGTAGTAGCCATAACAGAACTCTATATGCATCTAGTCCTAGGTTTAATGTAATGACCACTGAAGATGGTTATTTTCCTTTGACAACTAAACTGTTCCTGAAGTAGTTTCAAGTGTGCCACCTCTTTTGATATATATGCAGCTAGTACAAATTTCTATGGTAGATTTTAGATAGAAAGGGAAATACCGTATCCAAATCTGGACTTCTGGAGCTTCATGGGCTTATTGTCCATCGTGTCCCCCAACTCAACGTCCATTGTGAGCTCTGTGTCGGACTTAACCAATGAACTGTAGCAGCAGGAACGAATTTCCATTTGCGAACACCTACATAGCCATCCAAATAAGATCATATATCTCCCCAAAAACAAGAAGATTGAAGGCTAACTGATGCATCTGTTCTGGGCGTGAGCGGCAGGTAAAGCAGATAGATGTATTGTACCGAGAAAAGGTGAGAGCAAGGTACCATGTCGATTAATTGAAGCTGAGTTTTGTTCCTGTGTTCTGATCTTATGCTCCTATACTGTATGCCTCCAGTACAGACTCCTGTCAATAATCACTGACCTTGTGAAACTTGTTACACCTGCATATAGCAGCAACACAGGAAGATGTAGGCTTTCAGAGATGAGGTTGAATATAGCAACAACAAAAAGAATTGGACATCAGGAAGCAGGTGAACCATCATGGCGCGCGGAGCGAGGCGCAGAGGAACGGATCTGGTCGCGCAAAGGACCACTTGCAGGAGAGGCCGGGAGGCGGCCAGGGCAGGGCGGTCGGGAGGGAGGCGACCATGGCATGGGACGGCGGCGGCCGAGCGCTGGCCCCGCCGAGAAGACGGCGGACCATGGAGGCGCTGGAGCGAGGCGGAGACGCACGGATCTGGCCGCTCCCTGTGTCGATCGGGCTGCCTGCTTTCTCCACATCGGGATCCATGGGCCAGAGACAAGATTTGTGAGAGAGAGGTCGGGAAGGGAGAAGGGAGAAGAAGAGAGATAGGGTGCGCGGGAGGGGTTACCGGACGAACGCTGGAGGTCGGCAGCGGTGGCGGTGGACGCCGGCGTGAGATGCAAGCCAGAGGGAAAAAACCGTGAGGGAGAAAACCGGTAGGGGCGAAAGAAAATCGAGTGGGACGATAGGTGGGTCGGGACGGGAGGAAAGAAAATCAGGGAGCGAGGGGTTGTACGAGAGGCTTGACGAACGTAAGAGGGGAAACGGAACACTACGTTTCTTTTAGATAGTAGAGATAATGAGGCTAGGCAACTCGCTTCCAGGGAGCTCCTCCAATTTCAGCCTTTGTTAGTCGTTCGATTTTGGTCAACGCAGCCTTTTTTTCGCTGCTGGCCGTTCGATCGTCGCTGGAAAATGTTGGTGCAATTTTGACCGCGCGGTGAATTGTGAACAGGAATGACGTGTGGGCTCGGGGCGGGATCCGATTGGCTGGGTTTCCCATTGGGTGCGCGCGCAGCCTCTCCTGCCGCGTCGCGTGCGCACGTCGTGGGCGCTGCACCGTTCCCGGTTCCCGCTCGCCTCTCTTTTTCGCCTGTTGGTGCAGCTGCAAGTGGGTATACCTGCTCTTTGGTCCTACACGCCGGTCTGATGGATGTGGCTCTTTCGTGTGAGCGTTGCCTACTGCGTCGCCTCGTGGGTCAAACGCGCGCTGCCCGCGTCGTGCGTTACGGGGAGCAGTTGCGCAAGGATGGGCCGATGCGTGTGTAGCCGGCTTATGCACCCGCGTCTGCCCTATAGTGATGACGGGTGGACCGAAGTTGCTCCTGGTCCCATTCGGCGGTGGCCCTGGCTGCGCGTCTCGTCGTGGTCGGGATTCGCCCGTGCGCTGAGCTCGCCCTGCGGAACGTGCAAAAGGGTCAAAACCCTAGCCGCCAGCAGTTCTCGTCAAGCCCGCGCCCCCTCCGCTTCATCTCCTCCTTGCTCCCTCCTCTCCCACGACGCCGCCCTCGAGCCCGCGCCGCCTCCACCTCGTCTCCTCCCCGCTCCTTCCTCTACAACGCCGCCGCCTTCGATGCGCCGTAAGGGACGCCGTCGACACGTCGGGGATACGTAGCGACGGAGCTCAGCCGGAGCGCAGCAGAAACCCACTCCTAACCCTATTCGCTCGATTGACAAGAGCAGTGCAACGGATTGGATCGAGGGCGCCCTGGCCTCGCCGCCGCTGCACCTGGATTCGCTAGCCGCTGCGTGGAGTCGCCCTAGCCGCCGCGTCGAGTCACCTCCGTCGCCGCCGCGAGTCAGCTCCACCGTTGCCGCCAGGAATCCCTTCCCGACAAGGTAACTTCCTCCAAATCCCTGCTCTCCATGGTCCTACTGCCCTGCTTGATGCGTGTGTGTTGTGTGCGTTTAGCCATGATCTCCTACTTTTAAAGGTACCATACGCCTCCCTTCCGATCTTTAGATCTCCATATTTGGTGAATGCGGTGTTTTGGTTTCGTCAGATTACTATCTGTATTTGGTGATTAGCTACGAATTGATGATTAGTTCGAACATGGATACTCGGCAGTGGTGATTTAGATATTTTTGTAGAACAGAATGGTTAACTCGGTCTATTTCTGGAGAACTGCAGTGTAGATGATATATGTATGAACAATCCTAACACTGAAGATGCAAAATTTACAGTATGGTGTAATGATGGTCGGTGGGGTAACTTTTTTGATGGCATTGCCCAGTGCAGTTTTTGGATTTCTACTGAGTGGTACCGTGTTCTGAGATTTGTTTTTTTGTGTTGCTATCTGCAGGAAAATTCCTAGGGATTTGATTGACGGAGGCATCACTATTTGGCGCTGGATTATCCATTTTTGTAGCACCAGCAATGTTGTTTTTGTTTGGAATGGCCAGCTCTCAATTTCTAAATCGGCTATACTATACTTCTTGTCATGTTACATTATCTTGCTTGGTTTCAGTCTATATGTAGCACAAAAATAGGTGACATGGTTGGTTTGTATGTTACACTAAGGAACACCACCATAAGGAAAAGGGCATTGCACTTCTTTGTTTATATTTGGTCTGTTCCTATTTGGTTTGCTGTAGTACTTAATTGCTACACCATTTCAAGTTTCTTACTGTTTGCTTCTTGTTGTTTCATTGTATTCAGTTATGATATATTTTTCAACTATACAAGCACTTGGGGAAGTCAGGAAAACTGAACCAAAGACAAACACTTTTACTGGTGATGTTGGGGCTTTCTTTAACTGAGATGTGAAAGATGCATCTTATCCCCTGAGATATATTGCCTTCAATCTCTTGATTTTTTCCCTGACATGCTAATATAGAGCCAGATATGCATGATTCATCATACACATTACAGCCAATTATCCATTGGTTCTTTTGTCCATAGAGATGATTCATCAATTCTCATCGAGCTTTCCTTATGCTTTCCATTGCTAAAGAAGAAATTTAAGTATGCAATATTTTTAATATCTGAGGAGGCGAGAGGAGATGAAAAAGGGTTGTAAGTCTGGCCAATGATGGCTGGATCCATCTGACGCTCTTCCAAGCAGAGCAGTGCGGATTTGCTAACTGATACAACATCTAAACCTTGGCTACTCTAGCTTCTTTTTACATCTCTTAGTATCAACAAATAAGTTGGTTACAGTATATACTTGAAGATTGCAGCAGGCGCAAAATGCTTGGCTAACCAGCCGGTTAATTGAGTTGTGCCTATGAAGGATCAGTAGAGTAGTTGGTTTTTTCTAAAATAAATGAGGATTAGTTTGGTTGCAATGTAAAGGTAAGGCCAGAATGGTGGTACTGAAAAGTGGTTCTGTAATGGTCATATGCGTTGTGGAGTTGGAACTTGATTCTTTTTAAGTTGGAGTGGCTAGGTTGTCTATATTCATTGCATTATTTTTCTACGTGAACTGTTCTTTCTAATGATTTCTTAAAAGTTTAGTATTTAAGTTTATGGCATTATTCTGCGGCGTACTGTTCTTTCTACAACATATTGTTAATATCTTATGCTTTTAAACATTACACTGTTAAAACCTTCTGTATAAGATCTTGCGCTTTCAACATCTGCTCATGGCGTTGTGCGTATTCTGCTATGAACTGTTTACATTATAGAGAGTTGTGGTACCTACATTTGTACAATTCCTTTTAGCTGATGTTGGTTGCTCATACTAACAAAAGTTTCTACGAATATGCCAAAACTGATGGATTTAACTACATGTATTGCACTATTATTCTACAGATATCGCTGTATTGCATTATCCAACTGCAAGTCTGTTCTAAACTCTAAGCCCCATGTAAATCTGATGGAAGATTGAGCCATTTAACTTGAACCAAAAAGGGTGATATGCTCTCAGTTGCTTGAATCTGTCCAGACCTGAAAATTAGATATACTGTGAAAGCTTGATATATGAGTAGGAGATAGTTGATAAAGGTGTACCTCTTGTAGGAGATTATTAGTTGATTACCTGCTTCTATGCGGTGAACAAATGAGTAAGCAGTTTTAGTTGATAAAGGTGTAGGCAACACACCATTTTTGCTCTATTTTTTGGTTTGTAAGTGAAGGATGTTTAGCCTTTCCTGAATATGTTAATTGTGAAACAGTTTTGATGCAATGTTTGAACCATTCAGTCTGTTTTGTTCATGCAGTTCATGGTACCACATCTGCAGGCTACATCTTGTGTAGATTTGGCTACCACATTATATGATGACGTTTCACTTTGCTCAGTCAAAGTTTCAGTAAAAAATTGAATTGAACATATTTTTGTAGACATACAAAAAGGGTCTGCATTTTTTACATCGCCCTGACATCCAATTCAAACTATATTTTCTGCCTAAACTGTTGTGTACCCATGAGATCATGGGATAACTCTGACATGAGCCGGTGTCCAGTGCGCAGTTGGGTGCATTATTTTGTGACATCCAGTGCTAACTATTTTTTCAAGGCCACCCAGTGGAGTGAGGGTGAGTAATGTGGCATCAGCCTATTCTGGACATGTGTATTATACTCCTTCCGATCAAAATTAAGTGTCGTGGTTTTAGTTAAAAAATCACGACACTTATTTTGGATCGGAGGGAGTAGTATTTAAGAGATTCCTTGCATACGCATGATTTAGAAAAGTACAGTGTGGGATGCCATTATAAACTCATGAAATCTGATCCCGATAGTGACATGATTTACTCTGTTTGATCAAACAGGTCGAAGCCAAAGCTGTTTTTATTGAATCTGATGATGTCCCTGCTGCTTGCTGCTGTAAGCAAGGAAATTGACTACAAGTTTCAATGTCAACCTGAATTTTTATTGTGGATGTTTGAGCGTTAACCTGAATTTTGAAAAGAACTTTTAGGATGGATAGCTGTAGTACTGTGACAAATAATCAGGAAAGATCATTTTGTAGGATGATCATTGTCTTTCATAATAATATTATAGCCGCCGGCCGAACAATGAAAGTTGCACTGCAACTACTCGACTACAAGTTTTATGTGGAGTTTCTCTGTACAGCTTGCACGAACTCAGTGAGATTAGGAATCATAATGGGCAGCACTAGGGATCAGACTACTGCTACTTGCTTTTTATCAGATCAGTCAGACACCGTAGGATTGAAAGCATAGCAGCCGTCCAATCCCGTAGTGGCCCACGCATGGGTTTGTTGGATGGAAAGTGTTTCCCACACTAATAAACAACTATGCACAGCCTTGCATGATTAGAGGATAGTAATAACTCTGCACAGATCACGTGATTTGAGGGAACAAATCTATGATTTTAGGAAGCAAATAATTTTCTTTGGAAACTGATTCTGGATTTTAGTGGAAGATAATCAAACTGGCGAAATAAGCTTCCGCACCATGCAGTTTGTTTCCTTACGAGGCAAACATTGTATCCAATGTGCTTCCATTGCAGATAAAAGTTATTTTTAAAACCAAAAAAAGTTGTTTCTATTCATTTGCAATGCACCAAAACTATGCTTCTGTCGACTAATTTTTTGCTTCCACATCGACTGAAAATTAACATGTTTCATCGGTTCGTATAACATGTTTCCAACGATGAAATTTTTTGCTTCCTTCTCGCCTTCAAAAATCAAAGTGCTTCATCATAATATGTTGTTTTGAAGGACCTAAATATTTGCTTCGTTCTGGTCACCAAAAATTTGCTTCCACATCGACATTAAATAACATGGTTCATATCATAGGTTACGTCTTCACAATAATATTTGCTTCGCTCCAATATTTGTGTGCTTCCTAACATGGTTTATATATTGAACAAACCAGCAGTTGTTCACGCCGTGATCAAATTCAAACCATGAAAGCAAGTTCTATGAAGTAGAGAAAACAAATGTACTCGAAGCAAGCGGCCATGGAAGCATGAAACAAGTTGCATAAAGAAGAAAAAACTTGTAACTTAGTCACCTTACTTGCCGAGAAAATGTTTCATGCGAACGGATGGTTGCTTCAATCTAGTGAAAAATTATGTACAATGTATCAATGTATTTTCTTTGCAAAGCATAGACAATACAATGACCAAAAAATTGTTTCAAGTGTAACACGGAATTGCTGCTGACAGAAAAAAAATTGTTTCCATTAATCAGACATTGCTTCTAGAGGTACTAGAATCTGCTTCCAAAGAAAATATAATTTGCATCCAAAGAAATCAAAAAATTCTTAAACTGGAGCCAGATGCACATCGTCTCTCTTCTGTGGACAATATCGTCACCAGACTCTAATCTCATCCGCCCATGATCTCGTCGCTGGGCATGGCACAGTCACAGGATCCTTTGTGTCTTCCAAACCAGGTAAATGTCGCACGTACAGCTTGGCTATGGCCACAGCATCATCAAGGGTGACGCCTAGCAGAACTCACAGATGGTTCGATCACCTATATATTCCAAAAAGTTTATAAAATTTGGTTGAACTATGAAAGAAAGCACCATTTTTAAAAAACTATGAAAGCAAATTATCATGTGGTGCAAAACAGTTGTATATTAGAAGCACCGCTTGCACGCACGAGTTCATTACAATGCCAGGTGATGCACTAGCGGCAACAAGAGAAAAACGAAAAGCGAAAATGCATACCTCGGCGAAGTCGACTGTACTCACGTCAGCCTTATAGGACCACGGTAGTGTGCAGGTAGGCTGGCGTGAGTTCCATTCTCCTGGTGAAACACACCATAGCCATATGTGATGAGGGGCTGTCGGAGTCGGATGGGTCGGACGCGAGGCCGCACACAAACACGACGACCTCGTCGGGGTACGAGGCACCAAGCAGGGCCAGGAGCGGGAAGGGGGCATCAATGGAGAAGGCGAAGTGATTTGGAGATGCGGGAGGAGGCGCAGCTAGCCGGTGGGATGGCTGTGCTGCTCGACGGCGAGGAGAGCAGGATGCAGCGGCGTGCGAGGCGGAGGGGAGGGGATCTGGGCGTGGTGGAGCGAGATCGGGCCGAGAGAGATTAGCGAGAGGTTTACGTGCGGGGGCTGCGGGCAGTTAGTTTCTGTCGATATTTTTTTTACATAAGGAACACTAATTGTGAGGCGTCGGATTTCGGTTGAATCAACGGCGTTGGATTGGTCTGGCGGTGGACTTCTACCAGACTATAGATAGAAAGTGTTTCCTAATCATAATCGTTCACATTTTTTTCTCTTGAAACGGAGGTGTCACCCCTGCATTTTTTCTCAGAATCAAGGATGTTTCAAACATTGTGTGTGAGCTCACCTTCAAAATGTGGCAACAGACCATGCCCATATATGATCAAACAAACCAAACTGACACGTGTATGCTGAACCGTCTTTAGAGACTTAAATTTCCATAAAATGGTTTGTTCTATTTCTCCCTCCTCTCTGCATTGTTGTGAGTGCAACTGTCTAAATCTAAAGTATTCAGTTCTTCTATATGCCATGACGTTCAATGGCGTAACAAATTTCAGGATCGAAGCAAAACATTTTGCTATGCGTCTGAATTCCCTTTTTTCAAGATGATACAAACTGAGTTTACAATGGGAATATCTTTTACCTGCGAGCACTGTCAGTAGAAAATAGTGTGTCTCCTTCCTCTTCAACAGTGGCAAGTACAATCAAATATTAGTACCCTAATTCCTAATGGTAAAACCTACTTCTACTGACGAAGTCAAATATTTTTAACACTTTGGGGGTTGACACTATTATTCAAATGCAAATATTTTCATCGCATGCATGGTTTTAAAAGGGACTTTGCGCCATTTGGCGCAATTGGACATTTAGAATTCTTTTTGGGGCAATGGGTTATACATTTTTTTTCAAACTTGGATTTCGCAATGTGATAGACATTTTCAAAATAGCATGGTTTAACACATGGGCTTTCTACTACGAGTATCGAATATGTCCTTGAAAAATAAAACTATTTTCATCGACAACATGGCTTTTAGCGGGTCTGCGCCATTTGACGCAACGGGTCAACTAGTATCTGAAAAAGGAGAACGCGTGAACCCTCGGAATTCAAAACCTCATGTGCTGAGATTTCCATCGTTGGACAACAATGGCACGATGTTATCTCTCGTGTATACACGTACATACATGAATACACGTACATCCAAACCAGCCAAAGAAAATCCCGCGGCGATCCCATCGCTGATTCTTCCCAGTGGCATACAACACAAGTACACGGACGACTCCACAGCGCATACGCTGATCGTCCATCAATTGCAAACCGTATCCGACTCCCGTTGCGCAACTTTTTCGTCCATATATACAACACAAAAGCCCTCTCCAAAGAACCACACAAGCTGGAGCTCGCCACGCTAACCCAGGACAAGGATCAGCCGGCTTGGAACTCGGCGAAGAGCCGCGTTGGTGCCGCGGAGAGAAACTTTGACATGGAACCAAGTCAGCCTGGGTTCGAGGAGTCATGCACTGCCGCTGCGGCCGAGGTGCTGAAGCCGGTGGAGGCGCCATCTGACGGTGAACGATGCTCTATATGCTTGGGCCAAGACCAAGAGGGAGCGGCGACCGTGTGGAAGGAGACGGTGTGTGGACACATTTTTCATGGGCGCTGTGTGGAGAGGTGGCTCGAGACGAATGAAAGTTGCCCCAGCTGTCGGCGCCAGCTTCAAGAACCACCTGTTGCTGCAAAACAACATGTTCACTTTGTTAATCCCTTTGTCATATTAGCAATTGAATCGATGCAGAGGTTTCCTGACATATTTCCTGATCCATACGAATATTTTCCAAGGTATAGAAAGGAGAAGTTTGGAGGCAATTAGAAATATAAATGTTGGCATGTCCAATTGTGTAGCTGCTGATAGCTGTACATTTAGTATATGAGATTGATGCTACACAATTTATGTAAGAAAGTTTTCTTTGAGTGTAAAACCTTGGGAATGATTCAATAAAACATGTGAAAGACTTTTCGTTCATGATCCGAGCGTATCTTATTTGGGTCCATGACCCTAAAGAGATTAAGCATGCGAATTACCCAAACATCAAAATTTGTGCCATCGAAACTAAGAGTATAAGAGAATCCTAATCCCCTAGTCGACATCTTTACTCTCTAGGCGGTTCTATTTCTTTTCTATCCCCTTCGCTTTATATGTTCCTCTAATGGACAAAGAACATATCTTGCAATATTATGTGTTATCTAAAATAGCAGAAGGGATTAACAAAATTTAAAATAATAGACGGCAAAACAATAAATAACAGAAAAGTTGTAAAGATTTAATTTAATTAATTTTCAATATTAATGTTAATATGCCAAAAATAACAAAAGACTTCTAAGATTTGTACAAGACCATATCTTTTAGTATATATATACATTGCATTCTAGTGATTCACAATTAAATTGTTCTAATGTTCAATAATTTGCATGTTTTAAATATATATTTATTTATAGCTATTTTTACTCGACTAAATTTTCAATGGCCCTAGTCTATATAAGAGTCGTGGTCTAATATGTTGAAGCAGTGTCAGACTGAGCTTAGAACTTGATTAAACAAGATGTACACATAGATCTCCTGTCAATCCAGTTAGCAATGACTTCTAGTTTGCAGGCATGTGCTCTCCTCCTCGTCCTCCTCCTCCTCAACGTACTTAGCCTAGGAGCACCATCGGCGGTGTTCAATGAGAACTTCGTGCTGGTATGGGGTGCTGATGGTTATCACCTAGATAATCAGGGGACACAAGTTTTCCTCACCATGGATAGAAACTCTGGTACATATCATCATTTTGTTGCACCATATATGGTACTCACTCTGATCCATAAAAAGTATCGCAGCTTTGAACTAAAGTTGAACTAACTTTAGTTCAAAAGTTGTGACACTTTTATTGAATCAGAGGGAGTACTTCATACACTTTCTCCTAAGCATGGATGATCAAGAGTTTATGCTCATCATGTGATTTAAGTGCACTCTAATTGATTAAATTTGACTAAATGCTTATTTTGTTGCCTCTCTGTCGGTTGCAGGAGCTGGATTTAGATCCAAGATGATGTATGGTTCAAGGTTATTCCACATGAGGATCAAGTTACCCGCCGGGTATACCGCTGGAGTTGTAACGGCCTTCTATGTATGTGTTGATACATCTTATATGCTTAGCCATTTCCTTCAATTAGATGAAAAGCAGAAATCAGATATATACACATTCTTGTGCATCTAGCTCACGACAAAACCCGAGTACGGTGACCACGACGAGGTAGATTTCGAGTTCTTGGGCTGTTGGGCAACGTCGATGGCAAGCCAGTGGCTCTCCAGACCAACATCTTCCTCAATGGTCAGGGCTACAGAGAGCAGAAGTTCTACCTCTGGTTCGACCCAGCAGCAGCTGTCCATGACTACAAGATACTCTGGAACCAACACCAGCTAGTGTAAGTCATCGATCGGGTCCTTGTTCCTTCTGTTCCTACTCAACATATATATCACGTGCACCTCGATCGTAGGATGCTTGTCGACCAAACACCCATCCGAGTGCTCAAGAACCTAGCGGGCCGCACGCCGGGCTACCAGTTCCCGACTAGGCCGATGAAAATCCGGGCAAGCATCTAGGACGGCTCTTCCTGGGAGACCGACAACGGCAAAATCAAAGTTGACTGGAACCGTGCGCCGTTTACCTCCACGTTCCAGAGGTTCAATGTCGACGCCTGCCCCACCACCGAGGGTGCGCCATGTGGCTCACCCAACCTACGGTGGAACAAGTTTCGGGACCTAACGCCCATGCAGAAGGTAGCGTACAAAAATGTCAAGAACAAGTAATGACCTACAACTATTGTGACGATAAGGCAAGGTTCAACTACCATCTACCGGTAGAGTGCAGCTACAACTAACTAGTAGTTTTTTGTGTGGCCGTACACAAATTTATCTAATATCTAGATACTCAGCCGAGAAGAGTCTATTTCGTCCTAGATTCTCCCAAACCTCTTCCCAAACTGTACAAAGTTCTAGATATTAGATAGAACGAATCTATCAACTCTATTATATTGCTAAATAAAATCAATTTTATATTATTTTCAACAAAGGATCCATATAAGGGTCAGTACTTCATTAACTCTATTGTGTGAAATGCATCACTAGTCCATTGACAATTGGCTTGCTGACGACTGAAACTTCAGGTGGTTTACGATGAATATGCATCGGATTGTATATATTATTAGCACAAACCCCTTGATTCTGCAAAGTATTTACAAAAAATAGCATATTTCAAGTCGGCGTCGCACTAAACTATCATTTTTAAAACATCAACAAGAAAACTATTCAACTAATCTTGTTGCATAAAACTAGACTATTTAAACATGTTTATGACAAGCGGAACTCACCCGTCAATGTTAACATGACAGAAAAGTCAAAGCCATTTATTTTGACCACTATTACAGATGGGGACCACACGTTAGCATCAACCTTCCGCCTCCTCATTTCTCTTTTTTTGGCATTTCCTCAAACACCTCGAGTGCATGGGAGGGAAGCGGGTGAACTCCGACAACGCACAACTGAACATTCCCCCGCTCTTGACCGAGGATGTGGACGGTGACACGCCA
Organism: Aegilops bicornis; assembly: GCA_021605145.1. Classification (NCBI taxonomy): domain Eukaryota; kingdom Viridiplantae; phylum Streptophyta; class Magnoliopsida; order Poales; family Poaceae; genus Aegilops; species Aegilops bicornis. Next base: position 160,499,725 of record CM038671.1, on the reverse strand, counting down.
GCGGCGTGCACGCGGAAGCAGGTGCGCGGGGATGTTCATCTGGGCGCTCTTCAACGACAAGAAGGACGTGGTGAGCCGTCTTTGCTGCACGCTGCTCGCTCTCTGCATTCGCGAGTGGACGTGCGCCGTCGTGCTAGGTGGCTTCTGCATGCCGTCGATGGCGCACCAGTGTCCGGGAGCGCCGGAGCGGCCGCCGCCACCGCCAAGCTCAACGATGTATACGCACGTATGGGCACCAGCGATTAGCTAGTGACGATGAATGCATCCACCGACCTGTGTGTGGTTGCTGCTTTTAATGTTCCTTTGTTTCGGAGAATGTTGTGCGCTTGCCCTGTAACGCCCCGGATTCGATGCGCCAGGTGTCTGCCAGTTATTCGCCGTCTTTGCCATGTCATTTGCTTGCGTGTTGCACTTTGCCATGTCATCATATGCATTTCATATCATGTCATCATGTGCATTTCATTTGGCATACGTGTTCGCCTCATGCATCCGAGCATTTTCCCGTTGTCCGCTTTTCCAATCCGCACTCCTATGTCTCCGGCCCCCTTTTACCTCTTTTCATGTGCGGGTGTTAAACGGTCTCGGAATGGACCGAGGTTTGTCAAGCGGCCTTGGTATAGCACCGGTAGACCGCCTGTCAAGTTTCAGATCATTTGGAGGTCGTTTGGTACTCCAACGGTTAACCGGGTAACCGCAAAGCCCTCTTTTGTTTGCAGCCCAACACCCTTTCCAAAGTGGCTCAAAACCCACCTAACTCCTCTCCATGCTCTCGGTCGTTCGATCACGATCGCGTGACCGAAAACCGCACCTCATTTGGAGTCTCCTAGCTCCCTCTACCTATAAATATGTCTTCCTCCCCAAATCCCGCATTCAAACCCTAAAAATCATCCCCTCGCTCACGGACATGTCCAACCCGGCCGGACGCGCCGCCGCCGCCCGCAGCCTATAGTGCGTCGCCACGTGGCCGCCGCCACCTCCCATCGCCCGGCCCGCCGAGCCGCTCCGGCCCCAGCTGGCCGCCGCCGCCGCCCCCTGCCGCCGCTTAGCCGCCCGCCACGCCGTCTGACTCGCCGCCCGCCGCCTCTGCCGCCTCGCGGCGGCCGCCGCCTCGCCGGCGAACACCAGCGCCGCCACATGCCGTCGCCTTCGCCACGCCGGCCAACGCCGCCCGGCTGCGCTGCCGTCGCCGCCATCCGGCTGCCTCGCCGGAGTGCCCCGGCGCCGCCGCCCGGTTCCTCCCGCCACGGGCCCCGTGCCGCCTCCGCCCGCTCTCCGGCCGGCCCCTCCGCGCCGCACCCTCCGCGGCCAGCTGCCGCCCTCGTCGCTCGCCGGACCCGCCCTCGCCGGAGTTCGTCGTCGCCCGGATCCGGCGGGTTGAATCAGATCCACCAACCCCGCCATCCAAACGCCCTGCCTCGCCCGGATCCCTCCGTCCCGCTCCACCTCGTCCCGGTTGACTTACCCCTCCCCAAAATCCCACTAAGTCCCCGAAATTGTTGCATTTTTGTTGCATTTTCATCATGCCATAACTCTCTGCATATAGCTCCGTCTTGATGAGTTCATCATTTCATCTCATTGCATCATTTTCATTTGAGCTCATCTTGATGCCCGAAATGCTGTTAGAAGAGTGCTATGTGATGTTAGTTTCTGTTTCTTAACAGAACATGCACTATTGTCATTTTTGCCATGATTGATGTGTGCATCCTATGAATTTGAGTCCTACATGTGTTTTGTCATATGCCATGCCATCTTCCTAGGGGTGCTTGCCATGTATTTTTGTGTGTTGTGTAGTGAGTGCATCAAGCTTGTTAAGTAGGGTACTTGCTGTTGCTGTTTTCCTGGCAGATTCTGTTATATTTTGTTGCCATGTTAACTTGATGCTACAGAGAGTTCCATGCTTATTTTGAGATACTTCAGTAAGGATGTTTTGTTATAAATGTCTTGCTCTATCCATCCATGCCCTTGTTTGCAATTATGGAGTGCCATAGCTTGAGTCAATCAAGCTCTACTTTTGCTATAAAATGTTTCCTGGCAGATTGTTTACATGTATTCAATTTTGCCAAGGTTGTTGTAGTTGATCCGTGTATGCTATGATGTTGTTCTTGCCATGTATAGCTTCTATGCCATGTCTTCTTGCTGTTGGTTACCTTGCCATGCCATGTATTGCTCTGTGGTGAGTGGTTCAAGCTCACCAACATGCCTACTTATTGTTGTTCTGGAGATAGCTCAGTGTTCATGTTTTGTCATGCTTTACTTGTAGATCATGCCCATGCCTTTTGTTATTACGTTGAGATGCTGTAGCATGTTGTTTTGATGCTTGCTATATGCCTAGTTGCTGTTTTGGACAGATTGTTGCTAGAACTTGTATTGTGTGTATGTGTTGAACCGTTGCTGTTCGCTTTTGAGAGTGCTCTATATGGAACTTGCTTGATTTTGCATGTAGATTCATATTATCATGTTGCATCCTTGTTTGGAGGTGTTTGCTTGATGTTTGCATGTATTTTGCATCAATGCCATGCTTAACTTGTTTTGCTCATATCTTCTAGGCCGTAGTCTCAATTAAATGAACTTTATATGTAACTTGACTAGAATTTCGTGTAGATCATCGTGGTGCATCTTAACTTGCTGTTTAACAACTTGAACATAAGGTTTATTCAGATCTGGACCAATTTCGAAATTTGCATATGAGGACTTACCGGAATTGTCATATGTTGTTTCCGGCCTCATTTAAACTTGCTTTGATGTGTTGCTCTTGTTTGCATCATCTCTTGCCATGAGTAGCTTCATATAGATTTGCCATGCATCATGTTTGTTGTGCATCTTGTCATGTTCATGTGCGGTGTGTTTACCTATGTTGTGTGCTTCTTCTTGTTAGTTCCTGTTATGCTATGCGATCATGAGGATTCGTTCGCTCACGCTTGGTTCGCTTCATCCGCTCGTCTTCTTCATGGACTCGTTCTTCTTCCTTGCGGGATTTCAGGCAAGATGACCGCTACCCTGGATCTCATTACTACCATTGCTATGCTAGTTGCTTCGTTTCTATCGCTATGTCTGCGCTACCTATTACCTGCTTATCAAGCCATCCCAAATTGCCATGTCGACCTCTAACCTTTTGTACCCTTCCTAGCAAACCGTTGTTTGGCTATGTTACCGCTTTGCTCAGCCCTCTTATAGCGTTGTTAGTTGCAGGTGAAGATGAAGTTTGTTCCTTGTTGGAACATGGAGATGATGTTCCTTGTTGGAACATGTTTACTTGTTGGGATATCACAATATATCTTATTTAATTAATGCATCTATATACTTGGTAAAGGGTGGAAGGCTCGGCCTTATGCCTGGTGTTTTGTTCCACTCTTGCCGCCCTAGTTTCCGTCATATCGGTATTATGTTCCCGGATTTTGCGTCCCTAACGCGGCCGGGTGATTTATGGGACCCCCTTGACAGTTCGCTTTGAATAAGACTTTTCCAAAGAAGGCCCAACTTTGGTTTTACCATTTGCCTCACCTATGCCCTTTTCCCTTGGGTTTCGGAGCCCGAGGGTCATCTTTATTTTAGCCCCGGACCAGTGCTCCTTCGAGTGCTGGCCCAAACTAGAGCCCTGTGCAGCGCCCCCTCAAGGCAACTTGAGGTCTGGTTTTAGTTGTACAGACTGCTCATCCGGATGTGCCCTGAGAACGAGGTACGTGCGACTCCTATCGGGATTTGTCGGCACATTCGGGCGGCTTTGCTGGTCTTGTTTTATTGCTGTCGAAATGTCTTGTAGCCGGATTCCGAGACTGATCGGGTCTTCCGGGAGAAGGAATATCCTTCGTTGATCGCGAGAGCTTATCATGGGCTAAGTTGGGACACCCTGCAGGTATAAACTTTCGAGAGCCGTGCCAGCGGTTATGTGGCGATGGGAATTTGTTAATGTCGGTTGTAGTAAACTTGAAGCAAACTCTTCTAAAATACACCAACCGTGTGCGTAATCGTGAGTGTCTCTTTTCGGGGTTGATCGAGAGGAGAACACGGTTTCGGGTTATGTCTGACGTAAGTAGGAGTTCAGGATCACTTCTTGATCATTACTAGTTGACGACCGTTCCTTTGTTTCTCTTCTCGCTCTCATTTGCGTAAGTTAGCCACCATATATGCTTAGTCGCTGCTGCAACCTCACCACTTTACCCCTTCCTTTCCCTTTAAGCTTTGCTAGTCTTGATACCCATGGTAATGGGATTGCGGAGTCCTCGTGGCTCACAGATTACTACACCACCAGTTGCGTGTGTACAGGTTTGCGATGATCATGACGCGAGAGCGATGTTTACTTGTATTGGAGTTCTTCTTCCGCTTCTTCTTCGATCAGGATAGGTTTCGTGTCGGCACTGGGTTAGCGTGGTGGATATTGTTTGAGTTTACGCTTATGTTTCATCCGTAGTCGGATGTTGATCTTGTATGTTGTATTGTTGTTTTCTTGTGGCATTTGTGCCTTTTGTATGTATCCCTATGTATTATGTAATGTTGATGTAATGATATCCACCTTGCAAAAGCGTTCCAATATGCGGGTCTATCCTTGGTGGGACCGTCGAGTTCCTTTTGGATAGGGTCGCATATTGGGCGTGACATGCCCGTCGTCGTTGCCATTCTCTTTCCGTCACTACATGCCACAGCAGCTTTAGCCACATACACACTGCAACGGCCTTCCTCCGACGCGATCACGGCGTTGAGCAACGCCAGCGTCTTCTCAGCTACGCTCTTGTCGACGCGAGCACAACAACCTGCTAAAGGTGTCCCTGGCTGCAGCTCTGCTCCTCGCCGGAGCTAATGGTCATGGACAAGCAGAAGAGGAGGTGGAGGGAGCGGGCGAGGTCAATGGGTAGCGCGACGCAGGAGTGGGTGTCGAGCCCGAGCAGCGGCAGCGCACGCCGCACGAGCGTGTGGGCAGCTAGTCAAGGTGCGCCCACGAGGTGTATGTTGAAATGCCGGAGAGAGAGATGAAGAGGAAGGAGGTTGATGCTCGCAAACTCCTTTTTACCGGACGCGGGATGTACCGGAGCCGCATCTGCCGTTGGCGTTGTTTGCGATTCGTGCCGCTCGATGGCCCACATGTTTGTATATCAGTGTATTCCATCTTCTGGGCCGCTGTATTCACCATTATGTCAAATCAATGTTAGATCTTGGGACACATGTCAGGTGAGAAAGAGAGTCTATCCTGACATTGCATGTGGTGCCGTGGTACAAATCCTCTCTTTTTATTTTCTCTTTAGGATTTTCAATCATTTCTATCTTTTAAACCATACTGTTATTTTTAAAATATTTTATATATTTGAATTCCTGAAGCCAAGAGCTTTAGTATAAGACCAAATTTGGATGCATTTCAAACATGTTTTAATTTCAACATTTCAAATGACTGAAATTAGGTTTCTGAAACAAGCAAAAATATGTTTTTTGAAATAATTGAAATTAGTTTTTTTATTGAGTGAAATCAGTTTTGAAATATATTTTCTCAACTGAGTGAAGTATGTTTTCTCAACCGTGTGAAATTATTTTCTTTAGATGAGTGAAATTTGTTTTCCATACACATGACACATATTTTGTTGTGAAATACGTTAAATATAGTGAAATGTGATTTCTAAAATGAGTGAAATCTAACTTTTGTAAACGGTGTAATGTGTTTTCTGAATCTAGTGAAATGTGAAACTGACTGAAATTTCGCCGTTTATATATTTGAATTCCTAGCGACGAGACCTTTTGAACAACACCAATCATCAATGCATGTAAACTAGTTTTAATTTTGCCGTTTCAATCAAATTTATGTTCAATGAACTATATTAAAAATCTGTGTTTTGAAATTAGTGAAATTATTTTTGAACTGAGTGAAATATAGTTTTGAAGCGAGTGAAATTATTTAACAAATGATAGTTCTTTGGAAATAAGTGAAATAACCTTTCTAAAATAAGTGAAATTCATTTTTTGAAGTGAGTGAAATCTTTTTTTTCATACACATGACAGATGTTCCGGTGTGAAATACGTGGAATTTTTATTTCAAAGTTTGAAACTATTTATTTGATACAAGTGAAATATGTGTTTTAAAATGAACAAACCAACTTTTCCAAAATAAGCTTTTTTACTGAGTGAAATATGTATTTTCAAACGACTGAAACTTGTGTGAAATTATTTTCTCTAAAATGAGTGAAATCGGTTATTTGAAATATGTGAGATTGTTATTTTTCAAATATATGAATCATGTGTTTTTGAAATACGTGAACTTAGCGAAATATGTGTTTTGAAATAAGTGAAATCGGTTTATTTGAAATAAGTGCAAGTGTTTTCTCAAAGGAGTGAAATGTGCCTTTCCAAATTAGTGAAATACTTTTTTCGAAGAAGTGAAATACTATTTTCTGAATTAAGTGAAACAGGTTTTTTGAATTGAGTGAAAGCAATTTTATGAAACAAGTGAAATCATTGTTTGAATGAGTGAAATGGTTTCTTGAAATGAGTGAAATATAATTTTCGAAACGAGCAAAATCTGTATTATGAAGCGAGTGAATTTATTTTTTCAATTGAGTGAAATTGGTTTCTTTAAATAACTAAAATGTGCTATTTAAAACGAGTAAAATCAAATGGGTGAAGTTAGGTTGTAAGTTCCATATTCCAGTTTGTGAAATGTGCCTTTTCAAATTAGTGAAATACTTATTTTGAAATGAGTGAAATTATATTCTTTCGAACTGAGTGAAACAGCAAAATTATAACTAGTTCAAATGTATCCTTGATTGATCTTGTTCTGAAGATCTTCTCGCTACGAATTATAATATATTAAAAAAAATTAAAAACAGGGTTATGGTTCAAAAGATATTTATCATCCAAAGTTTCAGTATGAAAGTAAATAGAAGTCTTCCGCACGGAGAGAGAGAGAATACTTTAGAATAGATGTAATCTTCACACACTGCCTACCATGCAAAAAGCTGCACACATGGGTCTATGTCAGTACTTGTCAGTTGTATTCAGCGGGTATAAGAGTTTGCATGTTTATACTGTGTTAGATGGCATCAATCTTGACGACATGCGTGGACGGTGAATCAAGCATCGGTACATCCCGACTCCGGTAAAATAACTTTTTCGGGTTGATGCTATGTGAGTTCCACCTGTAGTAACCGTCAACTTAACGGTAAAATAAACGACGTTTACTTTTTTGCCACATCAGCCCTGACAGGTCGGTCTCGCTTGTCATAAACGTGTTTAAATCGTTCAAAACTATCATAAAAAAATTAGAATGAAGATACAAGAAGCATCCAAGTTTAAATCAGTAAAGCCGACACAAACAGAATAAGCAGAATTAAACAGAGTACGAACAAACTTCAAGGCGCTTAAAAGGCTCACAGCTGTAAATGGTAGGAAGATGGCCCGGATAGATGACCACGCGGGCTCTAAAAGTCACACAGGAGGTGCAGGTTGGAGCGCCAAGGTCTAGATATGCCAAAGCTTCTCCAAGGCGCGTTGCATGTCCTTAGTATCCCTCTGTTCTCCAACAGAGTCCATTTGCAGCCGGATGCGAATGGAAAACAGACTCGAATCTTAATTTTATTCCACCAATCCAAAGAGCCCAGAGTAAAGCGCCCAAACATCGCCACAGAATACGCTTGGTCGGCCTGCGCTGAACATCGCCACAGAATGTTCTTGAAAAATATCATTTATATTTTTCGGAGTGCATGAACAATTTTGAAATGTCACATAAATATTTTTTAATGGTACAAGCATTTTCTAAAATTTGAGTGAACATTCCATTTACACCACACTTACATTATTTGAATGTGAACAATTTTTTAAATTTAACTAAATTATTTTTGACATAATATATATTTAGTATTTTCCAAAATAAACACAGAAGTAAAAAAGGAAAGAAAAAACACATGTCTGACATCAGCCTGACGGAACCATCTAGTTATTGAACCGGCTCACTACCGGCTCTCTGCAGGTGACACCGTCTATTGTCTCGCTTGAAGCGAGACATATACGTGGCCCGGTGCACTTTAGGCTTAGGCTGGCCAACATTCGGGGTCGGGCGCCCTTTATTTTTTGTTCTTCTTTCCTTTCTTTTTCTTTTACATTTTTTTTACTATTCACGAATCCCAAATTCAAAAAAAAACGTTTGGGATTCCAAAAAGTGTTCTGAATTCCAGAAAACTATCACGAAATAAAAAATGTTTTAAATTTCAATAAAAACACCAATTTGAGAAAGGGCCACAGATTAAAAAAATATTCTGAATTAGAAAAAAACATGAATTTGAAAAAGGTTCCAAATTACAAAAAATGTTCACATATTTCAAAAATGTTCTGGATTTGAAGAAATCTTCATGAATTTCAGAAAATATACCTGAGTTTCAAAAAATGTCCACAAATTTTGTGAAAATATTAGTGAATTCAAACAATGATAAGAGAATTGAAGAAAAAAAATCAAGGATTTAAAAAATGTTCTAGGGCAATACTGATGCATTTGTCGGGATCTTTAACGTGTTCGAGTGCGGCTCAGAGCTGCGATGGTCACCCGCTGGACAAGGAAGCAGAACTCTAGTGGTGGTGGTGCGATGGTAACCCTTTTGCGTGCAACAAGAGCAATGACTTGCCATCCTCAAGGAAGAAGCCCGAGTCAGCTTGACAGTCAGATTACCATTGACTAGGGAGGGAGCGTCCACAACGGCAAGGAAGAAGCTACAATCTTCTCCAGAGGAGGTAGCGATCCTTCAAAGGGAGCCCCAAAAACTCGGCAGTTTTGTCAGAAGAACTCTTCAGCTAGACAGTGTTCCGACGACAAAGCGCCTGAGAGTGACGCCGAGATCAGCAAGTACAGGCAAGAGCTTGCTCCTGCATCTGAAAAGCTGCTGCAAGAGAGATTCACCAATGGTGCCGAAGTAGGTAAGCTGCAAGAAATGATCCAGTTCACGAATCACGACGTGCAAGCTAGAGAAAGTTTCTGGAGAGAAATTGGTATGGAGGACCAGGTGAAAGCTGCAGGAAGCAAAGGCTGAAGCCGTAAAGCATATGCAGGAGTTCATACATGCCCACGTAAATGCAGTCAGAAGATGAGTCGAGACATGGAGTTGAGATCCTGACGATGCAGATGTGACTCTTGAGCATGTCGTGGAACGGGGAAGGAGCATTGTCCCAACCAAGCCGGCTTCTTCAGATAATTCAGTAGCTACAATTGCACAACACTGTCCTTTTTTCTTTTCTTTACAAATCATACCATGCATCACTATGTCTTTTCTTGGATTAATGCTGACTCTTGAGGTGATGGGTGGTTGTGATGTATGTGCTGATGCTGTATGAAACAATCGCACTGAATTCATTTTCGTTGGCAATAAAATGACGCTGATGGTGCAGTTGCAAGCTCAGTCCAAATTCATGGGTTCTCCACTCCTAGTTCAGGCATAATGCGTTTAATTAGTTTGACAAAACAACAAGATCAAGACAATGTGGAGTAGATAGTACTCCCTCTGTTCCTAAATATAAGTCTTTGGAGAGATTCCACTATGAACCACATACGGATGTATATTTATGCATTTTAGAATGTAGATTCATCCATTTTGCTTCGTATGTAGTCCATAATGAAATCTCTACAAAGACTTATATTTAGAATCGGAGGAAGTACCATGCATGATGTGACTGAACTAGCAATTTCCACGGAGGCCAACTCGCAGCACGAATGTTACCTCGCATCATCTGAGGTCATGGGACTGCCTGACAAACATGCGTAGGGCTGAACCATCCTCCACTGAGACAATCACGTACGTCACCATGATTCTTGGAGATATATCGTGCATATAGGAAACGGGAAGCTGGAGCCGGCGGCCTCAAGGGTTGTTCAGGCAAGTTTTACTAATTGTTTCATCATCATTAACATGGCAAATTTACCTACATCCTCAATGGCAATTTTTAATATTTTATTGTCATGGCAAGTTTTACTATTTATTTGCCATGGCAAATTTACATTTTATTAACATGAAAAATTTACCTAAGTCCCCATGGCAATATTTAAGTTTTATTGCCATGACAAGTTTTGCTATTTATTTGCCATGGCTAATATACCTTCATTAACATGGCAAATTTATCTAAATCCCATCGCAATATTTAACTTCTATTGATTCATTTGTTGTATCAGAACGACTGTAATAATCCCCATAGAGATGGCTCCCCTCTCCCCTCGCTCCCCTCTCCCCTCCGGCGTCCCAGCCCCACCCACCGCCTCTACCCCTCCCCCATCTCCTCCGACGGCCACCTTCCATGACCCACTTCGATGGCATGACTCCCCCACCGCCAAAGCCTTGCGGGTCGCGCTCGGCGTCGGCGACGCTATGGGTGATGACTTCAAGGCGCAAGTATGGCGGTGTCTCTCCAAGCATATCAACCCGCGTCGCCATGAACCCCCATGCTTCCTCTCCGTGCATGTCCACCATTCTTCGCTCGTCCTTGACGAAGAACTGGTGGCCGTCCTCATGCAAGCCTGCCTGGGCAGCAACGCCCCCGCTTTCCAGGTGACTCGCCTTCACGATCAACTCTTTCGCATCTCTGTCTCCAACATGCGCATCGTTCAAGCTCTCATCGCTGAGCCCATCCTCGTCGCCACAACTCACTCCATCCAGTTTCTCCCTTTTCCACCGCCACCCACCTCCACCCACCGTCCACCCATCCACCAAAAAAAGCACCTTGACATCGGTGACTGCTTCGGCCATGCCGACGCATTCCTGCGCTCTCAGCTCGGGTTCTTCCCCTCGCCCAGCGTCGACTTCGCGCGCAACATTCATGATTTTTGCTCATCCAAAGTTTTCGCAGACCCAACTGCCTCGGCCTCGCCCACCTCAATCATCTTCTTCGTCCATAAAGCCGATTTTATGGTCGATGAAACTCTTGTGGCCTCGCTTCTCTCCTTCCGCTTTGGTGGACCTGCGCGTTCTATCGAAGTTCAACGCCTCTCCAACGCTGCGTTCAATGTGCCGGTCGCCTCCCGCCACGTTGCCACGCTCATGGCGGCCTGCTCCCCAATTGTGGCGCCTCGCATGTTCGCCACCATCACTGTGGCGCCTCATGCCTCGCCGGCCTTGCTGGCGGCGCAACCATCTTCGCCGCTACATGATGCGCTGGCGCCTCCTCGCGTTGTCGTCGACGACTCAACACGCTCCTCTCCGTGCATGGCCTCCATGCAGGTGGGCCATACTCTCGCCAACGGTCGGCTGCCTGCTGGACCTGCTGCAACTCCCGCAACTCTCTCCACTCAGCAATCGCATGCAAAGGTACGACCGTTCCGGCCTGGCATTTCGTTCAATAAGCTGATTTTTTCTACATACCACTGCCTTGTCACCACTCCCACCACATGCCTAACACACCAACCAACCACTCCTATCTGGATCTTGTTCTGTTCTAAGTCAGTTTGCGCTAATGAAACTCTGATTAATAATGCTCTAGACCACCAGTTTTCGTTCCAACGAGTTTTCCATGCGGTCACGCTCGGTCCGAACTTGTTTTTAGTGCATGTGTACTCGGTCAAGGTCAGATCTGAGGTCCCCCGTTGTGCGCCCATCCTTTTTTCAAATTTTGAGCTTCAAATATTTGACTCTTTTGACCAAGCATCTCAAATAGTGCGATCGGTACCGTTGCCTGTCGTGTTTGAACCGGACTCAATCGGCCCATCCGCACCCGTCCTGCCAACCCACCGTGCGTCCTTGCTTGGACCGCACCCATCAACTAAAAAACTACCGCAAGATCTCTCTCACCTGCACGCCAAGATACACCACACTGTTCCATGCGTGGATTCCACTGCTGCTGCCTCGGTTGACCGGAACGCAATCGATGGCCTGGGACACGTGTGCCGCTCATCTGGATCGGCCTCCCCCGTCAAGTCTCCCCGCATCCTTTCTCCAGAAAGAAAACAAGACGGTGTAGACGGCTACACCGTACCCTCCCTCGACCAGCCTAGTTTGTTAAATAATCCGACCATAGACGACCCGCCCCCAGGCCACCCATCACATACCACCGACGATCCGCCCACCAACAGCCGCCACACCGCCTTCGGCTGGTCATTGGCCTGCTCGATCCCCCAGGTTCCAACACGCACCTCATATCTTACCCAACAACCACTGATTCGCGGGTCCCACAATCGCCCCCCTGATGAAGTCATGTACCTAGGGTAGGGTCATGACTCTGTCCAAGATACCCTCCCCAAGGACATCTCTAGAAGAAACTACCTTTCAGTCGACCTGGAAGGGTTCCACTCGACGGACTTGAAGACACTCGACCATGAAGCCAACCACTCGACCGTCAGAAGATCTAAAGCCAGTCTGCACACAAACGGTCGGTCATTAAGTAGCTTTTATGGTCATCATGGCACTTTATGTGGGCGTTACCAGTAACCCCGATCTTAATGTACCTTAAACCTGCATAATCGAGGCGGGAGGGTGCAGCGAACTCTATATAAGCCACCCCCTCCTCGGTGTCAAGGGTTCGCACCCTGTAACTCATACACACATAATACAGTCGACCGCCTCCGGCTCTGAGACGTAGGGCTGTTACTTCTTCCGAGAAGGGCCTGAACTCGTAAACATCTTGCGTATACAACTACTCCATAGCTAGGATCTTGCCTCTCCATTCCTACCCCATATCTTACTGTCAGAGTTAGTACCACGACAGTTGGCGCCCACCGTGGGGCCGGTGTCCTAGCGATTTGTTGGAGAAGTTGGGATTTTTCTGATCTCCTACATCATGGTTTCAGGTGGAGCTTTGGTCGAGGGCCGCGAGATCCGTCTCGGCGCGCTCACGTTCATCGCCGACGACTTCGCTTGGCTTCAGGAGGCTCCACTCGACGTTGACGCGCTCCCCGTCCGCGGGGCAACGCACTTTCACGGGTGCGTCCGCGGCGTCCTCCTGCGGCAACCGTCGACCCAATACTGGTCGGCTCCTGTGTCGTCCTCCCTCCCAGTCTCCCCGCTGGCGCAAGCGCTCCGGTCGGTCGAGGCTTCAGCGGTGGGTGAGGCATGCGGTGGCCCGCCAGTCGGCCACTCCCCAAGTCGCGGCAATCGAGTCCGGATTTAATCTCTACGGCATGTTCGATCTGTTGATCGCTCGCAGAGATCGTGCATCCGAAAGCGATAGAAGTGATCCAGCTGACGGAGGTTACGATGGTCGATGGACCACGCAGTCCTCCCTGAATTCCCCAGCGCCGACGGAGGCGACGGCGGAGGCGATCGGCGCGAGTTCACGAAGAGTATCAACCCGAGCCCCTCACTTCGCTGCAGAGGAAGAACTTCGCCGCCCGAAACATGGATGCGCTTCACACTCCTATCGTTGGAGAAACCCCGAGGCTCGTGCCTTGGAGGATGCGCGACTTGGCCAACCTGGTTGAGCGCACTGACCGAGAACCTCCAGCGAGTACTCGGACGAGCGCGACAACGGGTTCCAGAATCCAGTCGACGTCAACTCTTTCCACAACCGACTCAGGTATATCGAACTCCGATTCAGAATCTAGCAGCTACAGCCCGTATAGCAGAATCGATTCAGCCTTCCCAGTCGGAGGCATGTAGAGGTTTGCTACAGATTAGAGATTTACTCCGGGCAGCGGGAGATCAAAATTTAGCCGTATCACAGTCAAGGAACAGGATTCACAGCAGATCCGTCGCTGCGAATTCAGTCCAGTCGGCCCATAGTCCGAGATCGCCCCCGAGGCGTGAGGAACGTGGGGGCCGGCGTGATGATCAGTACAAGAGCCGTGAGCAGTTTGAGCACCGATTCGATCGCAATGATCAACATCGAGTGCCCACCCCTCCCCCAAGGGACGGATCATATGCTCCTCGGCAACAGGATGACAGACGCCGGCACAGTGTTGGACGAAGGGTTCCAGTCGACCCCAGAGAACCAGGCTTTGATGCGAGATCCATTATCGTTCAAGGTTTGGTCGACAGGAACAGAGTTCACCGGGAAGGCCATGACAGAGATGTGCCCACCAGCAATAGAGTTCATGTCTCAGGGCCAGAGTGTTTTAGCAGAGCTATCAGAGCCGCGGTGATTCCTCCCAACTTCAGGTTGGCGACTGGAGTCAGTAAAGTTCACTGGAGAGTCCAAGCCTGATACTTGGCTTGAAGACTACCGAGTGGCTGTTCAGATTGGTGGGGGCAACGATGAGGTAGCCATGAAGCATCTGCCCCTTATGTTGGAGGGTTCGGCCAGAGCATGGTTGAATCAGTTAGCACCCAGCAGTATTTACACTTGGGAAGATCTTGCCCGAGTGTTTGTAAGGACATTTGAAGGAACTTGCAAGCGACCAGCAGGGTTGACAGAGTTGCAGTTGTGTGTGCAAAAGTCGAATGAAACTTTGAGAAATTACATCCAGAGATGGATCACGTTGCATCACACAGTAGAGAATGTATTTGATCACCAGGCAGTCTGTGCCTTCAAGGAAGGCGTTAAGAACAGAGAGCTGAGTTTGAAATTCGGTCGGACCGGGGACATGACCCTGAGTCGAATGATGGAGATTGCCACCAAGTATGCCAATGGTGAAGAAGAGGATCAGCTCTGGAGTGGCAAATACAAGTCAGCCGCTAATGAAGCCGGCGGAGGGAACTCCAATCAGAAGCAGAAGCGGAAAGCCGAGCCAGCTGCTCCCGGAGAAGCCTTGGCCGTGACCCCAGGAAAGTTCAAGGGAAAACCCAAGGGACCTTGGAACCCCAAAAAGGTGAAAGACCAAGATGGAAATGATGTGTTGGACCTGTCATGTCACATTCACACGAAGAAAGATGAAGAGGGTAAACTCATTTACCCAAAGCATACCACTCGACAGTGTCGGCTCTTGATTCAGCAGTTCCAAGGGAAGCAACCCAAGGATAAGGAAAAGGAGTCGGACAAAGTGGAGGACAAGGAAGACAGTGATGGTGGATACCCCCAGGTCAATTCCACCCTGATGATTTTTGCTGACGTTGAAAGCAAGAGTCGATTGAAAGTTATCAACCGAGAAGTGAATATGGTCGCTCCGGCAACACCCAATTATCTGAAATGGTCTCAAACTGCCATCACATTCGACCAGTTTGACCATCCGACACACATTGCCACCCCTGGGAGGCAAGCGTTGGTGGTCTACCCAGTCATCGAAGGCACTCGACTGACCAAAGTTTTGATGGATGGTGGCAGTGGCCTGAACATATTGTATGCGGAGACGTTGAAAGGGATGGGCATTCCGATGTCCAGACTCAGCACCAGCAACATGAGCTTCCATGGAGTCATTCCTAGAAAGAAGGTTGAGTCACTCGGCCAAATTGCTCTTGATGTGGTTTTCGGTGATTCAAAGCATTTCCGCAAAGAGAAGTTGACGTTTGAAGTTGTGGATTTCCAGAGTGCTTATCACGCTATTCTGGGGAGGCCGGCGTATGCACGTTTCATGGCTCGACCATGCTATGTATACCTCAAACTGAAGATGCCAGGTCCCAAAGGTGTGATCACTGTCACTGGTTATCAGAAGAAAGCATAAGAGTGTTTTCAGAAAGGCTCTAAGATTGCTGATGCCCAGATGGCAGTGGTAGAGCTGCAGGAATACCAGAAAACCGCAGACCCGAGTGATTTGTTGCGAGCCAAGAAGCCCGCTACGGAATCAGCATTCCAGTCGTCCGGTGAGACAAAACCGGTTCATATTCACCCGACCGACCCCAATGCTGCTCCGACCCATATCTCAACAACACTCGACTCCAAATAGGAAGAAGCGCTCATCCAGTTCCTCCGTGAGAACTGGGACATCTTCGCATGGAAGCCTGCTAACATGCCGGGTGTTCCCAGGGGGCTGGCTGAGCATCGTCTACGAGTCGACTCAAAAGTTAAACCTGTCAAAGAACATCTTCCACGGTCCGCCGTCCAGAAGAGAAAGGCCATTGGCAAGGAGGTGGCTCGGCTCTTAGCAGCAGAGTTCATCCGAGAGATTTACCACTCCGAGTGGCTCGCCAATGTTGCCATGGTCCCCAAGAAGTACAAGTCACTGCGCATGTGCATCGACTTCAAACATATCAATCGGGCCTGCCTGAAAGATCATTTTCCTCTCCCCCGCATCGACCAAATAGTCGACTCGACTGCGGGATGTGAGCGGTTGTCTTTTTTAGATGCCTATTCCGGGTACCATCAGATCCGTCTGTATGGACCCGATGAGATCAAAACAGCTTTCATCACTCCATTCGGGTGCTTCTGTTATGTCACCATGCCATTCGGCCTCAAGAATGCCGGAGCCACGTTCATGAGGATGATTCAGAAGTGTTTGCTCACTCAAATCAGTCGGAATGTGGAAGCATACATGGATGATATAGTGGTCAAGTCACGGAAAGGTTCCGACCTGCTGACTGACCTTGCTGAAACATTTGCCAATCTCAGGAGGTATGATATCAAGCTTAATCCATCAAAGTGCACATTCGGAGTTCCTGGCGGAAAGTTACTCGGTTTTCTCGTTTCCGAACGAGGAATCGACGCCAACCCAGAGAAAGTTGGTACTATACTCCGAATGAAACGCCCTGTGCGTGTGCACGATGTCTAGAAGCTTACTGGATGCTTGGCCGCTTTAAGTCGATTCATCTCTCGCCTCGGTGAAAAGGCATTGCCTCTTTTACCGACTGATGAAGAAGTCAGACAAGTTCGAGTGGACTCCAGAAGCTGACGCAACCTTTGTAGAGCTAAAAGCTCTGCTCTCCACCCAGCCGGTGCTTGCTGCTCCAATCAGCAAAGAGCCATTGCTGCTTTACATTGCAGCCACATGACAAGTCGTCAAGATAAAGATTTACGGTCGGCGGGAAGAAGAAGGAAAAGCCTTCAAAGTTCAGCGCCCAAAGATATTATCTTTTCAAGTATTGACCCCATCAAAGCAAAGATACCCTCACTATCAGAAGCTTGTTTATGGGATTTATATGACCACGAAGAAGGTTGCTCACTACTTCACTGACCATTCCATTACAGTCGTCAGCAACGCCCCATTGTTAGAGATTCTGCACAACAGAGATGCAACTGGCCGAGTGGCGAAATGGGCGATTGAACTCCTTCCCCTTGATATCAAGTTTGAGGCAAAGAAAGCCATCAAGTCCCAAGCAGTAGCAGACTTCATCGCCGAGTGGATTGAACAGCAGCCTTCCGACTCAAGTTCACTCGAACCTTTGGACCATGTTCTTTGACGGTTCCAAGATGCCGAATGGTTCCGTGCCGGGTAGCGTTAGTTTCCCCCCGAGGAGATAAGCTCAGATATGTGCTCCAGATTCACTTTGATTCCTCCAATAATGAAGCAGAATATGAGGCACTTTTGTACGGGTTGCGCATGGCCATTTCACTCGGCGTCCGTCGCCTCATGGTCTATGGCGACTCAGATCTGGTGGTTAATCAAGTGATGAAGGAGTGGGACGTCAGAAGCCCAACCATGGCTGGTTACTGCAATACAGTGAGAAAGCTAGAGAAGAAATTTGAGGGGTTAGAGCTTCATCATATACCCCGACTAAAAAATCAAGCTGCTGATGATTTGGCGAAAATAGGGTCCAAGAGGGAAGCCATTCCCAGTAATGTGTTTTTGGAGCACATCCACGCACCATCAGTTCAAGAGGATCCTTTCACCGAAGAAGCCCCACAGCCAAAAAGTGTCAATGATCCGACTGAAGTTGAGGTTCCAGCCGTGGTCGACCTGATTATGGAAGTTGTGGTCATCACCCCCGACTGGACAGTGCCATACATTGCGTATATCCTAAGGAAAGAGCTCCCGGAGAACGAAGAAGAGGCTCGAAAGATTGTCTGCCGATCCAAGGCCTTTACAGTGATCAAGGGACAGTTGTACAGAGAAAGCGCGATTGGAGTCAGCCTGTGACGCCCCCGATTCAATCGTACACTAATCATGCACGCAAATGTGTACGATCAAGATCAGGGACTCACGGGAAGATATCACAACACAAATCTAAAACATAAATAAGTCATACAAGCATCATAATACAAGCCGTGGGCCTCGAGGGCTCGAATACAAGTGCTCGATCATAGACGAGTCGTGAAGCAACAATATCTGAGTACAAACATAAGTTAAACAAGTTTGCCTTAAGAAGGCTAGCACAAACTGGGATACAGATCGAAGAGGCGCAGGCCTCCCGCTCGATCCTCCTAACTACTCCTGGTCGCCGCTGGCCGGGCTGCACGTAGTAGTAGGCACCTCCGGGTAGTAGTCGCCATCGACGGTGGCGTCTAGCTCACAGGCTCCATCGTGCCAGTCGCAGCAATCGAGTAGAGATAGGGGAAAAAGGGGAACAAGGCAACCGTGAGTACTCATCCAAAGTACTTGCAAGCAAGGAGCTACACTACATATGCATGGATATATGTGTAAAGGGCCATATCAGTGGACCGAATCAGAATGCCGTAATAAGAGGGGATAGCTAATCCTCGTCAAGACTATGCTTCAGCAGCCTCCGCCTTTGCATGTAGCGTAGAGTAGATTAAAGTCCTCCAAGTAGCATCACATAGCAATAATCCTACCGGCGATCCCCTCCTCGTAACCCTGAGAGAGAGCGACCACCGGGTTGTATCTAGCACTTGGAAGGGTGTGTTTTATTAAGTATCCGGTTCTAGTTGTCATAAGGTCAAGGTACAACTCCAAGTCGTCATGTTACCAAAGATCACGGCTATTCGAATAGATTAACTTCCCTGCAGGGGTGCACCACTCCTAATCGGTCGATTGGGAGGACTTCATTCTTTCTGGTCTATGGAGCTGAAGCAGTTCTGCCGAGTGACCTGCTTCACAATGCACCTCGAGTCGAACTTTACTCCGAAGATGAAGCGAAACAAGCCCGGCAGGATGCAGTCGACCTCTTAGAAGAAGAGAGGGAGATGGCCCTGATCCGCTCGACTATTTATCAGCAAGACTTGCGTCGATTCCATGCCAGAAATGTGAAGAGTCGAGCCTTCCAAGAAGGAGACTTGGTCCTCCGAGTGGATCAACAGAAACCACACAAGCTCGCTCCCACTTGGGAAGGTCCCTTCATCGTCACCAGAGTTCTCCACAATGGAGCATACCATCTTTACAACGTCGATCGCCAGATTGATGAGCCTCGAGCTTGGAATGCGGAGCTGCTCCGCCCCTTTTATACTTAAGTACTCACTCGGATGAGATGTAATAAAAGTACCTCTGTAGTTTGTTTATCTAAGTCAAGAATGTTATAATTTTCCCAGTGATTGTTATTACTTTTTGTTAAAATCCCCCCCCCCTAGTGGGTGGCTTAGCTACGAATCCGTTTCGCCTAAGTTTGTAAAAAAATCCTTACCGAGTGGTGAACCAGCCTCCCACTCGGGGGCTTAGCTGCGAATCCTATTCGCCTAAGTGTTTAAAAATCCTACCGAGTGGTGAGCCAGCCTCCCACTCGGGGGCTTAGCTGCAGTCCAAGTACTCGCCTAAGTGTTTGAAATCCTACCGAGTGGTGAGCCAGCCTCCCACTCGAGGGCTTAGCTGCAGTCCAAGTACTCGCCTAAGTGTTTAAAAATCCTACCGAGTGGTGAGCCAGCCTCCCACTCGGGGGCTTAGCTGCAGTCCAAGTACTCGCCTAAGTGTTTGAAATCCTACCGAGTGGTGAGCCAGCCTCCCACTCGGGGGCTTAGCTGCAGTCCAAGTACTCGCCTAAGTGTTTGAAATCCTACCGAGTGGTGAGCCAGCCTCCCATTCGGGGGCTTAGCTGAAGTCCAAGTACTCGCCTAAGTTTAAAAAATCCTATCGAGTGGAGAGCAAACCTCCCACTCGGGGGCTTAGCTGCAGTTCAGTACTCGCCTAAATTTAAAAAATCCTATCGAGTGGAGAGCAAACCTCCCACTCGGGGGCTTAGCTGCAGTCCGATGCTACTTAAGTTTAAAATCCTACCGAGTGGAGAGCAAACCTCCCACTCGGGGGCTTAGCTGCAGTCCAGTACTTGCCTAAGTTAAAAAAATCCTATCGAGTGGAGAGCAAACCTCCCACTCGAGGGCTTAGCTGCAGTCCAGTACTCGCCTAAGTTTAAAAAATCCTATCGAGTGGAGAGCAAACCTCCCACTCGGGGGCTTAGCTGCAGTCCAGTACTCGCCTAAGTATTGAAAAATCCTACCGAGTGGAGAGCAAACCTCCCACTCGGAGGCTCAGCTGCAGTCCGAGTACTCGCCAGAGTAAGAAATCCATCCCGATCCGCAAGGACGACCAGGTGCAGGTCGACTGTTACCTTCTCCTTCAGAGCTGCGCCACAAGTACAACGTGCGGTCCATTCCAATCCGCAAGGACGACGAGGTGCAGGTCGACTGCTACCTTCTCCTTCGGAGCTGCGCCACAAGTACAACATGCGGTCCATTCCAATCCGCAAGGACGACGAGGTGCAGGTCGACTGCTACCTTCTCCTTCGGAGCTGCGCCACAAGTACAACGTGCGGTCCATCCCGATCCGCAAGGACGACGAGGTCAGTTGCAGTCTGTGATCCATCCCTACCTGCAAGAACGATGAAATGCAGGTCGACTGGATTTTTCACCTCAGAGCTGCGTCTCAAGCGTTGAAGTATATTCCGAGTGAAAAACGAAGTTCGCTTGAAGGCAAATGAAAGCATATTCAATGGTAAGCCAAGTTCAGATAACATCCTACGGATTCAGAAGTGCTCAGGCGTCAAGCCTGTAAAAGTTTATCGGTTACAAAACCAGGCAAATTTAAGACGAAGCATAGAAGTTTTTTTTACTCCTCAGGTGGAGGACTGGAAGGCGCGACAAACTGATCCAGGTCGATTTCGTCAGCAATCCGGGTGGCAGCAGCGATGAAGGTCTCCATGAAAGATCGGAAGTCGTACTACTTGGTATTGGCAACTTTGAGGGACGCCAACTTTTCCTCTTGCGCCTCCTTGCAGTGAACACGGACCAGGGACAGAGCAACATCGGCACCACACCGGGCGGAAGACTTTTTCCATTCCTGCACTCGACTTGGAACGTCATTCAGTCGAGTCATTAAAGACTCGAGGTCAGTTTGAAGCGTCTGGTCCGGCCAGAGCGTCGAGTCGATCCACGACACCACAGCTTTCAGTCGAGCGAGATAGTCCACCACACAAGCAACACGAGACTCCAGTCGGAGCACATTCATAGCGGCTTCATTCTTCACAGGAGAGTTGATGGGGTCCAGGCTTGTCTCCACTCGACTGGTCTCCTCCTCTAAGTTCTGACAGAATTCTGTAAACGCAACTTGAGTTCAAGTTAAAATTTCTATGATCAGGCGGTGATAACAAGTCAGTCGGGTAAAAGAGATTACCTTCAAGCACGAGGAATAACTTCTTGGCGAGCCCTCACAGATAAGCCTCCAGATCGTTCCTCTTCCCCGCCAATTCGCCAGCCTTGTCACTCAGAGCAATCTTGTCATTCTTCAGTCGACTAACCTCCTTGTTGGCCGCGTCGAGAGCAGCTTTCAAATTGGTGTTCTCCTCTTCAAGTTTACCGACTGAAGCCAGTTTTTCTTCCGCGAGCTTTGTTTTGTCCAAAGCCGTTTTCTGTGCCTCTGCAAGGTCATGGTCCTTCTTCTTCAGAGCCTCCTCCATTTTCTCTGCAAAATAACAATGAGATCAGAATTAGGAATGGGCACAAAGGTAAAGACAGTCGTCAAGTTCTCTCCAGCCATACCTTTTGCGTCGTCTCTCGCCTTCTGCAAGTTCTCCTGAGCAAGCTTCAAGTCAAGGTTGAGCTGGATCTGTTTGTTCTCCAATTCAGTATAGCGAGCCACAAGCTCGCAAGATTTATGCGAAGAGTCAGTCGACAGACATCAAAGATAGGTCGCTTTCGAGTGACTAAGGAAAGATCGTAGTATTTCTAAGACTACAGTCGAATCAAAATATTCAACAGTAGTCTCGGGGACTACACCCAGTGGGTGCACTCAGCGTGCCCCCACCGGTTTCAAGATTCCATTCGACATGGTCTGACCAGACCGAGTGAAGAAGTTAGCAAAAAAAAATTCAAAGTATAAAGACTATAGTCGACTGCCAGCAGTCCACCATAGTCTCGGGGACTACACCCAGTGGGTGCACTCAGCGTGCCCCCACCAATTCAAAAATTCAATAGAGACACCCAGTGGGTGTACAGATACAAAGATCTTCGTAAAAAGAGTTTTCAGGTAGCATATCCTAACAGAACAAGTAGTGACCAACTGACCTGGATGTTGCTCTGAAGAGCTGAGCTAGCATCATAGGCCGCCTGACTGGCTTCCCGGACCACCTTCACTTGCTCCATCATGATCCCCGCCTGGCGTATAGCCTCCTTGGCATCACCCACTTGGTCCTCCGGGACGTGGTGTGTGGCGAAAAGGGAAGGCGGATCAGCAGTCGGCGATGAAGGCCGGACACTCGTCGTGGCACAAATAAAGACAGAAGTCCGAGTGATGTTGCCACCCTCATGAACCAGCGTCTCAGGCACTGATACAACCCGAGCAGTCTTGCCAGCAAGCGCCTTATTATTCTTCCTCGTCCTCAGCGATGCCTCATCGTCGTCATCAGGGAGATCAATGACATGAGGTGGGACTACAGGAAAGATTCAAAGTTAAAAACGGAAATCCAATCGACCAAAAGCGAAACTACAAAGATCATACCAAGGTTAGAGGTAGCAGCATCTTCCATTTCCTGGTCTTCGTTCCTGGCTGAGGTCTCGGAGGTGGCAGCTACCGCAGATTTCAGAAATCAGTTGATCAGTCAACGAGTCGACCAAAAGTATGTCCATGCTAAACAAGGAAACACAAGTTCTACTGTTACCCGGAAATGGTGGGAATGGCCATCCTCATCTTGGGAAGAGCCTTCGTCGGCTTCGATGGCGTCGCTCGGGGTTGCTTCGGCGCTTTTTCAGTCGGCGCCGGAGAGGTCGTTCGAGGGCGTTTCGTCGACTGCCCAACAGGCGCGATAGCCTTGCCACGCTCAATCGCAGGATCATGTGTGAGCTTGGATCGCCTTTCCGAGCGAGGAGGGTTGACTTCTTCCTCCTCTTCCTCCTCTTCCTCTCCACCGGAGCCGTCGTCTCCCTCATCCTCCTCACCATCAGATTGCCATTCCTCCTGGCTTTCACCTCCCCTTCCTTCTTCCTCCTTGACTTGTTCTTGCGCCCCGTTGGGCATCGAGTACATCTCAGTAGTGACCTGGAAGACGACAAACAAGACAAAAGTTAGTCGACAGATTTTAAGCAAACAAGATGGATAAAACAGGATCACAGTCAAAGATACAAGATTGGACCTTGTCTACTTCGTATGACTGGTCGAGTGGAGGAATCCTCCTGGCTCCCCGAGGGTTGTCCTTGTTTCCTGTGATGCTCGCCAGACACCTTTCCACCATGGCATCCTCGACCTCCTCTAGGTGGATCCGAGTGGTGTCTTCCGTGCCAGAGTACAACCACATTGGATGGTATCGAGCTTGAAGCGGCTGGATGCATCGTCGGAGGAAGACCTCCAGGAGATCCATGCCGGTTACACCTTCTCGGACGAGCTGGACAACCCGTCCGACCAGCTCCTTAACCTGCGCCTTCTCTTCCGGGATCACTTTCAAAGAAGATGGCTTGTTCACTCGGTCCATGTAAAAAGGAGGGAGTCCAGTCGACTGCCCTGGCGTCGGCTGGTCTTTGCAGTAGAACCAAGTCGAATGCCATCTGCGGACTGACTCGGGTAAGACCATGGCCGGGAAACAGCTTTTTCCTCTCATTTGAACCCCAAGACCCCCACACATCTGAATCACTTGAGTTCTCTCGTCACTCGGATTGGCCTTCTTCACCGTCTGGGAGCGACATGTGAAAATGTGCTTGAAAAGACCCCAATGAGGCCGACAACCCAAGAAATTCTCGCACAAAGACACGAAGGCGGCGAGATACATGATGGAGTTGGGGGTGAAGTGGTGAAGTTGTGCCCCAAAGAAGTTCAGAAATCCCCGAAAGAAAGGGTGAGGCGGCAGGGAAAACCCGCGGTCAACATGGGTGGCCAAGAGAACACACTCACCCTCCTGAGGCTGTGGTTGCGACTCCTCCCCCGGGAGCCGGGCTGACCCATGGGGGATCCGTCCTTCATTGGCCATGTCGTCAAGATCCTTCTGACGGATCGTCGAGCGGATCCAGTCACCCTGGATCCAGCCCTGCGGCAAGCCGACCCTTAACGAAGATCCGCCCCGACTGGTCGCCCTTCCCTTCGCTTTCGCCGTCGCCTTCTTCGCCCGCTCCAAAGCCGCCGTCTTCTCCTTCACCATTGTCGCCGGCAAGACGCGCACGAAGCAGCAACTCTGAGATGGAGGCGAACGCGGCGGATGAATCTGGGGGAGAGAGGAGAAAATGAAGAGCGCACTGTTCAAAAACCCTCGTCCGGGGCCTTATATGAGGTTGCTTCCGAGTGACTGACTGGTAGGCCCGGGCGATCCTATCAAATCCCACAACAGTCGCCCGCGCGATACGTGGCGAAAAAGGTGGCGCGGAGATTGAGGCATCCTTGCCTTATCCCGTCCGATTACTGCGGCTTCCTCCGCCCCGCTCGCTTCCCGAAATTTAAATCTCGCTAAATCCGCGCGCCGCAGAGCAAATCGTCAGACAAAAGATTTCCTCCGTCCTGTCATTCGGAGCTCTCCAAGTACGGAAAACACACTCGACAGATATAAAGAATGGATCAAGGCGACTGAAAAAGAAGTTGATGCCGTCACCTAAGTTTGTTGATCCAAAACAAGACGTACTCGCAGCACAAGAATGGGTCGCAAGTATGCTCAACTCCTTCCCCACTCAAACCTCGATCCATTCGGGGGCTAATGATGAAGTCATGTACCTAGGGTAGGGTCATGACTCTGTCCAAGATACCCTCCCCAAGGACATCTCTAGAAGAAACTACCTTTTCAGTCGACCTGGAAGGGTTCCACTCGACGGACTTGAAGACACTCGACCATGAAGCCAACCACTCGACCGTCAGAAGATCTAAAGCCAGTCTGCACACAAACGGTCGGTCATTAAGTAGCTTTTATGGTCATCATGGCACTTTATGTGGGGCGTTACCAGTAACCCCCGATCTTAATGTACCTTAAACCCTGCATAACTGAGGGCGGGAGGGGTCTGGCAAACTCTATATAAGCCACCCCCTCCTCAGTGCCAAGGGTTCGCACCCCTCTAACTCATACGCACATAATATTGTCGACCGCCTCCGGGCTCCGAGACGTAGGGCTTTTACTTCCTCCGAGAAGGGCCTGAACTCGTAAACATCTTACGTATACAACTACTCCATAGCTAGGATCTTGTCTCTCCATTACTACCCCCTATCTTACTGTCAGAGTTAGTACCACGACACCCCCCCCCCCCCCCGCTCGTCCTCACCGCGTGACAAAACCAACGCATGCATGCTCACGCATGCGACCATCATCACGTCTACTCCACCACCTGCCTCCCCTACCTCCGTCAGCCTACTCTCCGCCCAGTCCCCTCAGCTCCATCCCGAGATCGCCATTACCCAGTGCCACGCCCCTGCCACTGCTGCCAGCCCGCTGCGCTCTTCGATCTCCACGCCGCTGCAAGACCCGCGCAGCTACCGGGAGGTTTTGCTCAGCTCCCCTCCTCGGGCCCCTGCATCCCCTCTCCCCCATCCATCGGCCTCTCCAGCCTATAAATCACCTCCCTCCCAAATGGCCAGCCTCAAACACTTCCACCACCATTACAGCAACAAGAAGAAGACTAGGTGTTTTCGGTGCCTTGCTAGTGACCACACTATCGCCGACTGCTTGTGACCCCGTCCGTGCTCTCATTCTTCTTGGTGCTCTCGACCACCCGAAGCTACAGGTGCAAGGCTATCCGTTTCCTCCCGTTCTTCCCTCCTATGCCCCCTTCACCGCGTATTAACCCTGCTTTTGTACGTCCGCCCTGCAGCTCTATGGCACACACGACGGGCACCCACACCGCCTCCGGCTCGTCGGCCGGCTCCACACGCTCCGATGGCGTGCCAATCTGATTCGGCTCCCACTGCGTCCTCACCAACGACCTGCCGCCATTCCGTCTCCCGCTCATCTTTGGGCCGCGCACCTCCTCATCCTCTCCCCCGACACCGTCCTTCACTCCGCCACCTCCCATTTCCCCAGCCACCATTCCCACCGCAGCATCATGCTTCTCTCCCCCGGCACCACACATCCCTCTCCTCGTCCCTCCAAGCTGCCTAGTCCGCCAGGTTGATAACCTTGCCTACGTGCACCTAGCCACTCCCATGCCTAACCCATTTAGGTTCATCCGCCAGGCTATCGCTCAAGACCGCAACAACCCCACGTTTGGCCTCACTTCCTCCGCACGTGGCGCTGGGCGTCTCTCCTTTGCCAACGCAGAGGAGCGCCTCACGGCCACTGGCCATGGGCCGATCCACCACCAAGGCAATACCCTGTTCTTCGAAAGGCCTGAACACGCTGACAATAGATCCACGGCCATCTTCATTCACATGGCTGAGATCGAGGCTTTCGACTACCCCGACGAGCTCTGGCACCCGGAGGGGCAGACTGCTTCTTCTCTCACCTTGGTGACTTTGTCTCTGCCGACCAGCACTGCTTCCAGGGTGACCACTCTAGCGTTCGCGCTCTCGTCATGGTTGCCCGCGACTTCGTTCTCCCTCCATGCCTCATGGTGCGCCTTCCCGACAACGACGTCATTGTTTTCAAGCTGGAGAGCCGCGCGCTCTTCTGTCACGGCTCCGGGGCATCGCCCTTCAGCTCTGAGGACGGGGACGACGGCTCCCTATCCTCCCTCTCATCAAACCCTCGCCTTTCACCCTCCACCATTACTCAAATCAGGAGTATTGCCACGGCCATGTCACCATTCGCTTGCACTCTAGAGTCGCCCTTGGGCCCACCCCCATCTCCCACTGCTGACAGGCCGCTCGACGGCATCCCAATCCTCACAGTCATGGCTGACGGCATGCCCGTCGCCATGCTTGTTCATGCCCCATGGACCCCACCCGCTCGCTCCCCCTCTCCACAGAAGCTGCATGATCGCTCGCGCCATGCACGCCCCCTGCTAGCCCTGCCAGTCCCACCATCTCCACTTCCTCTGCCACCTACGCCGCCTCCTCCACCATCCCCACCTGCCCTTCCGCCGCTCCCCCCTCCTGTGGATCCCGCCGTCTAGCCATTGGACCTGCCCCCAGAGCCTACACATGAGTGCCTTGCCAGGCGCATCAGTAGGCGCACCAAGATGGCTGCCGACTCCGGCATCAAGGCCAGACGCAGCGCTAGGCTGGCTGAAATCGAGCCGCCTATCTACTCTTCCATGACCTCCAAGGCCATGCGCTCCAAGGCAAAGAAGCTCGACCTATCTGCTGCTTCCAAAGATCTCTCCGACACCCTGATCCACGCTCGGCTCTACGACGACTCTGGGCTCATCGACGGCTCTGCTCACGGTCCTGCCTCGCCTGAAGACCTTGCCGCCGTTGCTGCTGCCTGCGGCGCCACACCGGAGATGCTGTCGGACCTCGCTTCGGGCTCCGGTGGCCTGGGATCGCCATGATGTGCTCTCTTCTCTGCGGCCACGCGTGTGGCGGCCAAGTCTGGCCATGTATCCGGGGTCTCGCTCCGACCCGTAGTTGCTCTGTTAGGTTTAATCTAGTTGTAATGGTGCTCACGCCTGCTTCTGTCAGTTTGTCGTACTGTACCTTGACCCGAAATGGTTGCTTGTCGGGTCAATACCCCTATGTAAGGTGCCAACTTAAGTTTCCATTATGAAAAACGCTACCTACTCTATCGTGTCCTGGAACGTTCGCGGTCTAGGAGATAATGATAAGTGCTCCAACGTGTTCTCTGAAATCAATATCTTACGCCCATCCATTGCCCTTCTTCAAGAAACCAAATTACAAAAACCAGACACAATCAAATTACGATCGATCTTGCCACGCTTCCTCGACTCTAATAACCACCTCGACGCAATCGGAACGGCGGGCGGCACTCTCTCGACTTCCAACTCACGCTGCTTCTCGCTTCTCAATTGCCAACATAGGCGTTTCACATCCACATTAACGCTATCATGTCTTGCATCGCCACACAACATCTTCGTCACTAACGTCTACGCCCCCTCGCAACGAGAGCTAAAGCTAGTTTTCCTTGACGAACTCAAACAGATTGAACCACCACCTCAATCTCCCTGGCTCCTAATAGGTGATTTCAACCTTACTCGATTCCCCAATGAACGCAACAACGACAACTTCCGACGATCGAAGGCAGACGCCTTTAACGACACCATTGATCAACTTGCACTCTTAGAGCTCCCGCTCCTTGACAGAGAATTTACTTGGTCAAATAAAAGACTATCCCCCACGCTGATTCGCCTAGATAGGGTACTGATCAACCTATCTTGGGATGCTCTTTTCCCCAACTCACACCTCACTTCCCTCACTCATTTTGTCTCTGATCATGTTCCTCTCCTCGTCACCGTATCCACGTCCGTCCCATCTTCCCGCCTTTTTTGATTTGAACGATTCTGGACCTCCCTCCCAGCCTGTTCTAACATAGTGCGCGGCTGCTGGCAGCCCAGCCCACAGCGCCATGGTGGGCTTCCCATTGATCCTGCTGCTTCTCTCGCTCAAAAAATTAAAGGTACAAAATCGGCCCTAAAATCTTGGGCCAAGACGCTGCGGCCCCTCTATCAATGGGAAACAAATTGCAAACTCGCTCTCCAGGCCCTTGACCTAAACGAGGAATTGGCTCTTCTCTTCCCGATCGAACAAAAACTGAGGCTCACGCTCTCCAACCTGCTACAATGTACCATCAAACAAAAAATCGCCTTCTGGAAACTGAGGGGAAAGATCAGGGTCGCCATTGACGGTGATGAAAACACTCGATTCTTCCACGCCTCGGCTACGCAGCGCTCTCGGTCAAACAAAATTCCCATGCTTTTACACAACACTTCTGAAGTTTTTCTGCACGAACAAAAAGCTGACATCTTAAAAGACTTCTTCCAACAGCTCATCGGGACCACAAAAAATGCAACATGGAACTTCAGCTTACAACAACTGTACCCCTCACCCCTCCCCCAGCTCTGTGATCTTGCACAACCTTTCTCTCATGACGAAATATACCAAGCTTTCCTCTCTATGAACACCAATGCTAGCCCTAGACCAGATGGCTTTGGACCCATCTTCTTCAGAAAATATTGGAATGATATCAAACAATCCATCCTAACCTTCTTCTCTGCCTTCCATGATCAAACTGCTTCTTTAGATCGATTCAACCGGGCCTTCATGGTTCTTCTTCCAAAAACACAGGCACCAACAACCCCGGACACGTTTAGACCCATATCTCTTCAAAACTGCACGCCAAAAGCAGTTGCCAAAGTCCTCACCAATAGAGTTAAACCTCTCATCCCACTGCTCATACATTATGACCAGACTGGCTTCCTTCATGGACGTAACATTGCTGAAAATTTTATCTACGCTGCTGATATCCTTAGTGCATGCCACACACGTAAAGCCCCGACCATGATCTTCAAGCTCGATTTCAGGAAAGCCTTTGACTCCATATGTTGGTCCTCCCTCATACAAATCTTACAAGCCCGCGGTTTTCCCTCTGTTTTCTGTTCTTGGGTACAAAATATCCTTCTCACTGGGAAAACAACTATCCTCTTAAATGGCGTTCCAGGGTCCTGGATTCAATGTAGATGTGGCCTCCGCCAAGGTGATCCCTTCTTGTTGTACTTATTCATCATCGTTGCTGATGTCCTTCAACGGCTAATCGCAAAAGCGTTCCAAACCAACGTTCTTTGTCACCCGTTATGGCCTAATGAACCACCTGCGACACTTCAATACACTGACGATACCCTGATAATCGCTGCGGCTAGCGACGCCGCCACCATTATCCTCAAAAACACCCTTCATGATTTCGCCCTTGCAACAGGGCTAGTCATCAACTTCCAAAAAACGGCTCTTCTCACCATAGCCACGGACTCTTCCACGCAAAACAACATTGCCGCAGCGATTGGTTGTTCCTTATCCTCCTTCCCGCTAGTTTATCTAGGTCTACCCCTCTCCCCCACCAAACTGCCTCTCACAGCTTTCGACCCGATCATAGACAGCTTTCGGAAATTCCTCTTTGGTTGGGTGGCTTGCTTGCTCTCACGGGGGGCACGTCTCACCCTGCTAACTGCGGTTCTTGGGTCCTTAACAGTTTATTTTATGTCCGTCTTTCGCCTACCAAAATCGATCATAGCCAAACTCGACGCCATCCGGAGGGCGTTCTTCTGGTCTAACGAGCTAACTTGCACTGGGGCGAGCTGCTTAGTCGCGTGGAAAAACGTTTGCAAACCTAAAGTTACTGGTGGTCTATGCATTAAAAATCTGGAAGTTCAAAACCGCTGCTTGCTTATGAAATTCTCTTCCAAAATTCTACAACACCCAAACATCCCTTGGACCCAATGGTACCACCACCAATACCCTCTTGGCATTGCATCAAAAACCTCAAAACCCTCCTTTCTCTGGAAGATCATCAACAACAACTTGCCACTGCTAATTGAGCACTCATTTGTGCTCACATACAATGGTCTATCCACCTTCTTTTGGCTTGATAAATGGTTACTACAGTCTCCCCTCCAAAAAGTTTTCCCAAACCTCTTCTCACACTCCATTGATGACAAGGTTTTAGTGGCTACTGTTTGGCAAACCAGCTTGTTGGCGAACCTACGGAACCGTCTGTCTAATCTTTGCTGCTTTCATGAAGTTGGATTGTGTCTTTGTTGTTGTTGCAGGATTTCCAGCAGGCGGACTAACCTGACGAAAGGTCCCTCACCCAGGGACTACCGTTCTCTACCAAGAACGCCTACTCCTCCATTATTGCTGAAGATGATACCGACCCTCACCATGACTTTGTCTGGGCTTCCAAAGTCCCGATCAAAGTCAAGATCTTCGCATGGCTCCTCCTTCGTGACCGGCTCAACACGAAGGCAAACATGTTTCACAAACACATTGCCCAATCTGCCGCATGCCCGCGCTGTCAAGACCCTCATGAAGATGCACTCCACCTCATCTCTAACTGTTCTTACGCTACACAGGTCTGGTCCTCCTTGGGCCTGCCGGCCCCGACCACCCTTGCTGCTCTGCTCCAACACCCAACGCTTCAGGGCCTCAACCCCAATATCTGGCCATCGGTGGCTCTGACTATCTCTTGGAAACTATGGGATTCCAGGAACGCGCTCGTCTTCAGGAACGAGGATCATACCCACAGAACCACGATACAGAACATTGTTGCTGATTTCTCTCTATGGGTTTTTCGGTTCAAAAAGAAAGAAGACAATATCTCCGCTAGACAATGGCTTCACTTCCTCTCTTCAGCTGTACCCTAATGATCATGTTGTAACCGAAATACTGTTGTAATTCTCGACTCCTCCTTTTGAGTGGTAATATATTCAGGTGGGGAAGCTCTCCCCCCCGGTGACCGTTCAAAAAAAATCCCCATGGTTAAGTAATGAATTATCTTTTTCCCGCAAAAAAAAACTTCTATTGACATGGCAAGTTTTAGTTTTTTATTTGCCGATGGCAAATTGACCTTTATTAACACGACAATTTTTACCTAAATCCCCATGTCAATATTTAACTTTATTGCCATAGCAAGTTTTACTTTTTCTATTTGTCGATGGTAAATTGACCCTTATTAACATGGCAATTTCACCTAAATCCCCATGGCAATATTTAACTTTTATTGCCATGGCAAGTTTTACTTTCTATTTTTCCATGGCTAATTTACCTTTATTAACATGGTAAAATTAGCTTTTTGTTGCCACGACAATTTTTATGTGTTTTGCATCACAAATTTACTTTTTTTCACTCATGACACATTTACTTCTCTGGAGCATGGCAAGTTTGACTTCTAGTTTTGCCATGGCAAAAATACTTTACATCCACGGCAAATTTTTACAAACCACTGGTCGAACTGATACAAATCATACCCCGTTGGAAAGATATGGACGAGGCGCAACTTTTTCATGTAGAACACTCTCACAAATTCTTCACGGTTTAAGAATTATTTTAACGAAATGCCAACACTCTGTTTTTTCGCGACCCAAAATCGTCGTTTGTACTGCATCAGACAGAAATCCGCACTGCTTTCAGACTAAAAACCGCACTTCATCAGACCTACAAGTGCACTACATGAATTTTTTTTTGTGGGACGTAAATTTTCCCATACGAGTTTTTGTTTTTGTTGTCTTTTTTTCAACATTTTTTATAAACCAGAGTGGACCGCAAAGACAAGGGCAAGTTAGCCGCGACACATATCAAAGTGAACCGCATTATCATCTTGTTGTTTTGCAAGTTTTTTTGCACTTTCATGCTGGGCGCAAGTGAACATCATCACTCTCAAAAGTGAACCACATCAGAGGACCAAACGCACTGCAAAATAAACCACACACATTTTTTGTTTTCTTTTTATGTTTAGAAATTCTTCCGCACTTCGAGGACGAGGCGAGTGAACCACACTATTTTTTGCTTGTTTTTGTTTTTTTATCCACCACCGTGTGTAGCCTCAAATTTAATATTGGAATGAGCTGCAACGAACTGCATTGCGCCGTAGGCAAGTGAAACTGAAGTGAGCTGCTAGGGAAACCGAAGCGAGCTGCAAATACCTTTTGAAGTCATTTACTAAAATATAGTGCTTTGCGGGGACCTTTTGAAAACATTTTTAATAATGAAGTGCAGTCTTTGAAAACCTGAAAAATAAAAAAAACAGCTTTTCGACACCTAGTCGTACTGCAGCGACGACCCAGCCAAACTTCAACGGTCCGTCAACCGCACTGCACCTCCCGCAGTCCACCATCCGGGAGCTGCAGTGCACTTGTGTTCATCGGACAGCACGGACAGAAGCACGGTACTTCATTGCGGGCTTGTTTGAGCTGCACGACAGCGGTCCTGCACGGCTATAGGAGACGAGGCGCACCTTCGTTATGTTGAAAACTTTTTGAGATTCCTCACGGTTTAAGAGCAGTTTTGAAAACGATGCAGCGTACGACGAGTGGCAACGAGCGTGTTTTTTCCTTTTTTTTCTAAACCACTCGTCGGAATTAAGCAAATGATACACCGTTGGAAAGATATCACCGATGCGCATCTCTCTCTCTCTCTCTCTCTCTCTCTCTCTCTCTCTCTCTCTCTCTCTCTCTCTCTCTCTCTCTTCTTCATAATAAGGAAAAAACACTTAAGTGATCGCTGACTGTTGTTAAATATTGATAGACTGAAGAGCAATTTCTTATCATGTACATGCAAATGGTTCTTGTGGCTCCTAGCCACAAACACGAAACCAGTCACATAAATATAGGTTCATTTGACAGCTAGAATATTTTAGGAATAACGAAAAGAAGAAAAAGAATAAACTCGAACCACAACAGATTAGGACCATATGAACCTCTCACAGCTCATGGAAGGCGACTATCATCTCGAGCATGTTGCCGACTTTGGTCTCAAATGTCATTAGTGCATGCGTGCAAATCTCGAGTCATCTTTTGATAAGGAAGTTCTTCCATCCATGCTCCGGCGTCAGCAGCGCCTGCCGGCGCCGCACCTCTTCCGCGTTGAGCCCTAGCCGTCCGCGGCGGGCCGCCGGCACTGGGACCCTATCTGGATCCAGATGCCAGTCGTGCGGCAGGGTCACGTCGGGGTACGGCAGAGGCTGGCGGTGCCGCCAGTGCCACTCCGCCTGGTGCACTGACACGTTCACGCGCTGCCTCTGCCGGCGAGGCGCCGGCGAAGGCGGGAGAAACTTTGAGGGAAAAGGGGTGGCGAAGGCCTTGCCCTTGGCCTTACTGCTGCCGGCGCCGGAGAAGAGCCCCATCTCGCTGTGGTTGTGGTGGCTAGGGTTTGCCAGCGACGGGTGAGCAAAGCTTGCTGGATGTGGATGACGAGTTTGGATGAGAACGGCCCCACCGCACGGTCGGCTTAAAAAAGACGAGCGCCGTCGCTGACACGTGGGCCCATGGTCATAAATTAAGCTGACCGCGTGGGCAGCGGATAGTTGGACGGCCGCCAGGTGAGGACGCCGCGGACAGCGAGAAGGCACGTGTGGCGTCCGTTCGGCGTCCGCGCCGACGCATTTGGGACGCAAATTTGGGCCGCAAATGCGTCGGCGAGAACACGATGTGAACGTGATTTGAGTTTGGGCCGGCGCGCTGGGCCTTCACTTTTGTGCGCGTCGATCCAAACAGATATCGGCGAACAAAATGGATCGGTCCTTTGGAATTGCTCTTAATTCCCATGCATGATGTGACTGAACTAGCAATTTCCATGATCCCACGGAGGCCAACTCGGAGCACGAATCGTATCAGCTGAGGTCATGGGACTGCCTGACGAACATGCGTGGGGCTGAACCATCCTCCACTGAGACAATCACGTACGTCGCCATGATTCTTGGAGATATATCATGCATATAGGAAACGGGAAGCTGGAGCCGGCGGCCTCAAGGGTTGTTCAGGATGGTGCAGCATTGCGAGCTGCGAGCCAGCGACCCGACGGGTACCATCAGCACATGTGCATACGAGCGGCAGTGCCTGCCGAAATGCTCGGTGACGTGTGTTCCTGGGAGAAAAGAAGAACAAGAACGTACGTATATCCCGTCTCGCGTGGCCGAGTGTGGGCTGGACCGAGTCACGCTCGTACACGTTGGTCGTCCCTGAACATGAATCCTACTCGTCCATCCATCGCTGACCGTCTCCTACTCCCGTTGCGCAACTTTCCAATCCATATATGCCCTCTCTAACAACCAACCAAAGAACCACACAAGCCAACTTTACTTTTCGCTGTCGGAGCTAAATTCGCACGCCGGTCATCTTAGACGCAAATCAGCGATCAGCCGGCCAGGAACTCGCCGTAGTGTTGTGCCGTGTTCTGATAGTTTGGACCGTGGAGGGTACTTTTGTCATGGAACCACGTCAGCCCGAGCTCAAGGAGTTCTTCACTGCCACTGCGGCCGAGGTGCTGAAACCAGTGGAGGCGCCATCTGGCGGTGAAGGATGCCCCATATGCTTGGGTCAAGAGGAGGCCACAGAGACCGCTTGGGTGGAGACATCGTGCGAACACATCTTCCATGGACGGTGCGTGGAGAGGTGGCTCAAGACGAAGGGAAGTTGCCCTATGTGCCGGCACCAGCTTCTAAAACCACATGTTGCTACAAAACAAGATGTTCCCTTTGTAGATCCCATGACCTTGATGGCGATCGAGTCGATGCGGAGGTTTCCTCACATATTTCCAGATCCAGAAGGATTTTTCTCAATGTATACGCAAAATATGTTTGAAGGCCATTGAAGATGATGTTGCCATGTACATTATGCTTTCGGTAGCTCTACATATGAGACCGGTGCTAAAAAAATGTTATGTAAAGTATGGATATCTTCACTTTCAAACAAATAGAACACGTGCTTGCCGAATGCACCAGAACTTTCATGTGAGAATTCTATATACCAAAAAAATTCATCTCACTATCTTATTTCTCTTGATAGACAGCTTATCCATATCAGCAGCACTACCACATCGGCGCTTTATTAGAGCTTTACACACGGGACTCAGCACTATACATAACAGCCATGTTAGCTTTCAGTTACTGCCGAAAGAGGCTACCCATAGATGTATCTTTGCGTCATTCAGCCCAACCCATCACCCCCCACTTTCCTCTCTCTATATTCTGACGCACCGTCCCACCCAAGATCCCATCTCAAACCCCATGCATGACCGGTGGGTCGGCTCCCCTGTGTCCGCTACACTCTAAAAAGCCATAGCAACCTCACACAAACCTACTGTTTCATCCTCTCTGCAGCATATTATTTTCCGCCGGCTCACTCTGCCTTCCATCTCCAGCGATACCCCTCCCCCCCCCCCCCACCCGGGCAGATCTGCTGGTGCGGCCCGTGGGGCTGGGAGTTGCGATCCGAGGCGCGCCTACACTGCCATGGCTCTTTGGAGAGGCGCGGGGCTCGGAGAAGAGGAACGAGGGGAAATGGGAATTCTTATGTACATCTACCGCAAGATAGACGGCGGATCTCGGCGGCATGGCGCTGCGGAGTTTCGACGATGGGCGTGCGTGGATGGACACATGCGGGATGGTGGCGTTGTCTGACGCCATGGTGGCGTCGACGGCAGGCCTGGCAAGGTTGGTGCGTCAGGACCTACTCTGGAGATGGATCAGTGGTTGGTGGTGGCGGCGGCCTCTGAGAGTGCGTCAGACCGGTGTGTGACCCAATCCCGGCATTGTGGCTTGGTTGGGACATCCAGCTTTAGATGTTAGGATTTGGTGCGATGATTGTTTGGTATTAGGATCGGACATTTGGTACCCCTTCATCAAGGGGATAGGAGTAGTGACAGATGTGTTGCTAAGATGGTGGCTTCAGACATACTGATGTATTACTTTATAAGGTCCTTGTAAATAATTGATAATATGGCTGCATGCATCGTCCAGATGCAGAGACGGGATATATCTCCTTTTCAGAAACAAAAACTAGAACTCTCCTAAAATTATTTATCATTCTTGTAAAATTATTTGTCATTCTTGTGAAAACTCTCCTAAAAAATGAGAGTTTTACATTTGTGTCCTAGAATTAATATTGTTCACGTGGTATGTCAAAAAGGACACACTGTGAAACTGCATAGACATTTTAAGTCCTAAGGTGATCTTGTGTTAATACAATCATCAACTATAAAAAAAACCTGTGGATACAATCAAGCCAGGATTTCACGAAATGCTGCGGTCGGGTCGCCACACGCGCGTGACCTTTTTCCTTTTTATTTTCTTCTTTTCTTTTCTGCGTTAAACTGGCGCTGGGACGAAAGGGCGGTTACGGCTGTGGGTCCACCCCGCCAGGCCGGCAGCCAGCTGTATGTATAACAGCAGAACGCCGTGATCGTCCGCCCGTCCGCCCTCCGCCCTCCCCCGCAAACAAACTCCTCGCCGGAAAAAAACCGAACATTACAACCACCGCGAAGAGAGAGAGGCGAGCAGAGGTCTGGGAGTCAGCCATGGCTTCTGGGACGCCATGAAAGCCCCTGTTCTGGGATCGCGTCCGCCGCTCCTACGCCATGGCCGGCGGCGCCCGCGCGATCCTCGTCGACGCCGCCCGCCACCTTGCCTTGCCTCTGCGCCACGGCGTCGAGGAGGAGGCCATCTCTGCCATGGACGCCTGCGAAAGCAAGCTAGGCGAGGCGTGCGGGCTACTGGGGTTCCTACTTTCGTCGCGGGGCACAGTGGAGCTCCTGGCGCTTCGGTGTATGCGCGGCGACGATTCGGAGGAGCAGCAGCTCCGAGCGAGGGCGCGCGCGGCCAGGTCGATGGCCGGCGCCGCGTACGAAGGGATCGCCAAGTCCCGCGGCCACCTCGGAGCCGCGGCACGCATCTTTGCCCGCGCTGACCTCCCCCGCTCCAGCGTCGACTTGGAGCTCCACGCCGCCGCGAGGGCCATCGCCGAGGCTCTGGAGCAGGTCCACGGGGTGGAGGCTTCCCTTGGTACCCGCGGCGATCTGGCATCGCCGCCCATCTCCATGGCGCACGGCGTGGACTCCCACACCATCCCAAGCCCAGCCGCGGCGGAGGCGCACCCCGGCTCGAAGCGGGGAAGGGGCAACGACGACGCATGGAGAAGCCTGGCGCGGTCCGTCCCCGGCGCTCTACTCCAGGCGCGCGCCCCCCTGCCGGAGCTCGAGGCGGTGCGCGCCGAGCTCAGCCTCTGCGCCTACGCCTTCAAGTCGTCTGAGCCCTTCGATCAGGCCGCGACGGCCGCCACCTACGCGGACGCGCTTCGCACGCTGGAAGCGGCCCACACTTCAATCTCGCGCGTCCTCTGCATCAATGGCGGGGCGAGCGCCGCTTTCCTCGCCGCGACAGGGGAGCTCGGACTCGACCGCGTCGGGCCCCGGTGGGTCTCCTGGGAGGAGTCGCGGTCCGACGTCGGCCGCCACGGCCGCGCTGCACTGGACCTGCTGTGGTCGGCGTCTGCGTGCGTGGACTGCCACTTCGGCTGCATCGTCCTCGGATCCGCCTCCCCGTCGCCCGAGATGCTACGCCGAGCCGTCTCCGAGGCCGGTGAGGCGCGGGACGCCGCCAAGATGATGGCCGACGCAGCCATTCGCATGTCCGTCAACACCTGGGCCATCATCAATGGGGTCTAGGCAATTGCGCTCCTTCCTCAGGCCTGACATCATATTCAGTAAATTTCCTGGGTTCATCCTGCGGATCTTCTGATTACAGTTTTTCAGTTCTGTGAACAAAATAATTTTGTACTGCTGTTGAACTCGCTCTGAACCTTGGTTGTCTGCACGAATATGATGGTGTTCATCCATGTTCAGTAGTAGTATTGATTTGTTTCTATTGCTTTGACAACCAAAGCCCATCTCATTTTTTTAGCTCAGTTATTAATTGCACAAAATATCACATTTACATTCACGACTTGGTTTGCAGAAATCCATGTACTAGTCCCTAATTCATTGTAAGATTGATCGTGTTTCTAGTAAACTTTTGTTGTAGTTTCAATGGCTAGTGAATAAGCAATTGTTCTTAGAATGTTGTCTCGAACAATGATTTAGGATTGCCTCAGATATTTTCCCACTTTTGACTCGTCTCGCGTTACTCATGCCTGTTATAAGATGGTATCACAAAGCCGCTCTAAAACCTGCCACCCTAAGAGTGATTTTTTTTTGTGCTGACGGTATGTCCTTAGAATCGCTGCCTCGAACAATTTCTCGTTCATCTCACAAAACTGATTTCAGTCAATTCTAAAAAATTATTTCACTCATTTTGAATAGCATATTTCATTCGTTTAAAAAAACGCTCTTGGGAAACACTATTTCACTCATTTCAATAATTCACTCTTTCGGAAAAATAGAGTTCGTTTATTTCTTAAAACCAGAACGTGGAATATATTCAAAATACTAATACCACTCATTTGAAAAGACTTATTTCACTCTACACCACAAAGGTTAATTTCACTCGTTTAAAACACCATATTTCACTCATTTCAAAAGAATATAGAGTTTACTAGTTCCTGAATCATGATTTCACTTAATTCAAAACACTAATTTCACCAAACTCAAAAATTAATTCTACTTATTTCGAAGAAGTGATTTCACACAATTCAAACCAAAAAAATTCACTCCTTTCAAAAAACATGATTCCTGTCAATTCTAAAATTTGATTTTCATTCATTTCAAAAAATTGATTAACTGAATTTAAAAAACACAAATTTTGACAATGCACTGCTCTCAGAAGACAAGTCTAGACATGGAGTTGAGATCCTGACGATGCAGCAGTCGTCGATGATCTAAAGTTCAAATTTGAGGCCAACTCAGAATCGTGTGTGCCTCTCATGTTTGAGAGGCATCGTGAACGTTACCTCGGGTTAGCTGATGTCGTGGGACTGCACGACGAACATGCATGGGACTGAACGTCTGAACCACCCTCCATTGGGAAAATCACGT
Source organism: Aegilops bicornis (assembly GCA_021605145.1). NCBI lineage: Eukaryota > Viridiplantae > Streptophyta > Magnoliopsida > Poales > Poaceae > Aegilops > Aegilops bicornis. The sequence continues at coordinate 160,460,349 of CM038671.1, read as the reverse complement.
CACCACGATTCTTGGACCGTAAAAGTGCAGGGGGACTGACTCAATTGATCGATCGCCAGCGCCATCTCATTCTTGTGGATCAAGCGCCACGTGTGATAGAGTTCGCTCAATTGGGTTGGTGGTGCCGAGGTCTGAAGTGTGTTCCGGCGGCAAAATTTCGTGTTTTGACCCTTTTTGTAAGGAAATTCAGGATCTGACCCCGTTTGAATTTGTTTCAAGATTTGACCCTTTTTCCTACCGCCCGGGGCCTCTGTGGTAGATTCTGACCTACCGCTGGGGACCACGGCGGTAGGAAACTTATCCACGTCAGCGCGCGGCGCCGGCGCCGTCCCCCGCCGGTGCACCCTACCGCCCGGGGCCCGGGCGGGAGGCTGTAACTCACCGCGGAGCCCCTGGTGGTAGGGTCCGGGCAGTTATTTCGCCCGAGACCCCCGCGCCCCTTCCCTTCTCCCCACCCCTCCCCTCCCCCAAGTCGGCAGTTCATCCATTTTCTCTCCCAAGTCGCGCCCCTCTCTCCCTCTCTCATCTCCTCCACTCTCCCCCTCCGATCTTCACCGTTTCTTCACCGTTTTTGCGGATCGAGATGGCCCCGAAGAGAGAAACGTAAGCTCCTCCGATCCCTCCAATTAGTTTTTGCAAACTTACTTCCGATTCGACGCATTATTTGCTTCAAATCACTCATGTTTTTGAACTTAGATTGGATTTTTTAACCTAAGATTGATTGTAGTTGTAGTTCTTAGTTCTTTAGTAACTACTGGTATTGGATATGAACTCTAATCAATAGTTCATATGTTAGTGTGAAGATGAACCCTAGTTCATAATTTATTTTGTTAAAAAAATTATGATGTAATGTTGATATGAGGATGAACCCTAGTTTGATGATGCATGTTGATATGATGATATGATCTAGTGTGAAGCTGAACCCTAGTTTGATGATTCATATTGATATGATGATATGAAGATGTTGTTTGGAAAAAATATTTAAAAATATGATGATATGATGTATGTTGGAGGATTTTGTTTTGATATGATGCATGTTGATATGATTTGATCCATCATGTGTAGTAGATGTTGTTGGAGAAATATGCTTAAAATTTTATTTTGATATGATGCATGTTGATATGATTTGAGTTCATCTTTTGCTTATGTATGCTTTATGCTTATGGTGCTTTTGTTTATGAAATTTTATTAAGGCGGCCACCTCTTGCGGACAACATCGGCCCACGGTACTGCATGTTGGACTGGGCATTCGACAAGGGTCATCGTGCCCGTTTTATAGAGAACGGAGAGGTAAGTTATATGAATGAAATTTTGATCCAAGTTTTCGGATTGATGAAAATAATTTCCTAACTTTTGGCGTTCAATTTTTGACAGATGCTCCAGCCACTGCGCATGAGGGGTCACGGGGTTCATGGGCATATGGACTACGACGAGCGCTACACGCTGTTCTTCAAGAGAGTCTGGCTGTTGGGTTTCGTTTTGCAGTTCAAGCGTCGGCCGCCGACGCTTGTCCACGCAGCTCTGACAGCGTTGATTGACCGGTGGCGACCGGAGACCCATTCTTTTCATCTGCTATGCGGGGAGATGACGGTGACCCTCGAGGACTGGGAGATGATTACTGCCATGCCGATCGAGGGTCATGCACTCACCGGTCGAGTGGAGAGGACCAACTGGCAGGAGAGGGTCACCACCCTCATCGGCGACTGCCCCGGTGCCAAGAGTAACCGTACATCCGGTGTGCTGTTGATCTGGCTCTCGGAGCACCGGAAGACATGCCCCGAAGGCGCAGACGACGCGACTGTGGAGTGGTACGCGAGGGCCTACCTGTGGTATCTTCTCACGGAGGTCGTGTTTCCAGACAGCTCCGGGAACTCTGCCAACTGGTCGTATCTGTTCTTCCTAGTCGACTGGGATGCAGGGTACAGTTGGGGGACCGCATCTCTTGCCTACCTATACCGTTCGGTAAGAGAGTGTCTAATTGCCTACCTACCTATGAAAGTGTGTCCACGACATTTTCTTATATCTGATCCTCATTTGATGTTTTGCAGCTTGACGACGCAACGCAGAGGACGGGAGACACGTCCAATATGGGTGGCTTTGTCTGGGCCTTCTCCATTTGGATGTGGGAGCGGCTGCCGGTGGGGCGTCCGGAGAAGTTGCGAAGACGCCCATGGGAAGACTATGGCGAAGAAGGCGACGAGACTCGAAACCCCACCGTAGCTTATGAGTGGGACATTGTCAAACTCTACACGGGCCTAAACAAGACTTCGTACAAGACCTACACCAACGAGTTGGACGCTTTGACGCATACGCAGGTATATGAACTCGCCCAACACCTTTCTCTTTGATACCACTTTCGAACGAGAGTGCAAACTTACCAAGGTATATGTAATAGGTAAACTGGTGGCCGTATGGAGAAGAACGACAGCGGGACTTTGATCTGAACGTGATGTGTGATGCGGACCGTGGTCTCTGGCGGTGCATCGTGCCCATGATCTGTGTGTACGCCGTCGAGTGGCATTTGCCACAATGCGTGGCCACGCAGTTTGGGATTTTCGGCATACTCCACCGGCCAGCCCACCGACATCTGGCGGCCACGCGCTCCACCTGTGAGCTCTTTGTTCTCCGTGATTATCATGTCTCTTGTTGCTTATGATGATCTCATTGCGCTTATAATGATTCTTGTTGCTTATGCCTTGCAGGATGAGCCGGCAGAAGAATAAGTCGATCACAGACTGGGGAGAGGAGCATAAGACTCATGTGACAGAGTGGAACCGACGGAGGCACCGTAAAGACGTGGAGAGGAGAGTGGCTAACTGGGATGATTATCTGGGCCGACACATGAGGTGGTACGATGATGGCCAGAAGCACCGTCTTCGTCTCAGGCCTCGATGGACGGCGGAACACATCGCAGAGCTGGAGAGGGATGACCCGATGAACAGGCATACCAGACCGACATTAGAGACATGCACAATGGATTTAGGGAGTTTGCACCCCTCATCAACAGAGTGGTAAGTTTGAACCGACGGTCGTATTTAAAATATTTTATTCATCATCGTGACTGGCTTATGCCGTTGCAGTCCGGTGAGCTGAACAAATGCATCTTTGAAGCCTCAGATGCACTAGGTGATTTTCCCGGGAGCGTACAATCGGAGACCAGAGTCAGGGGGACGATGAAGGTACAATTTCAGCCTCCTCGGAGCAGATGCATCTTGTTCACTTGCAGTCAGTCGATCTGATACTTATTGTGACCTTGCTTCATTGTGAGTGCAGAAGTTCATGCTGCGTTGTCGCAAGCTGGTAGGGCTGCTTGGGTGTGCTGGAGCTGGGTCAGTTGAAGCTTATCAGCCTGTAGCCACACAGGGTCTCATCGCCTCATCGAGCCATGCTCCCTCGTCGTCCAGGTTGGTTGGGGAGGAGGAGGAGGAAGAGGATGAGGATGAGGAGGCCACACATGAAGAAGAGGAGGAGGAGGATGAGAGCAACAGGGAGGAGGAGTACGATGAAGATTATGGACCTCCACTAACTCAAACATCTCAGGCATCTCAGCTGCCGAAGAGGAATCCGAAGAAGAAGGATTTGCTGAGTCCGAACCCTTTCCAGAGACCGGTTCCTCGCCAGCCCAAGAAGAAGACCGAAGAGACTCGTTCAAAGAGTAACGAGGACTGTACCTCCAAGAGGGGAAGGAGCAAGTGATTATGCTCTTCGATACTTGGCTCTTTTAGTTTGGTTGAACTTGTCTAGTGGTTGTGAAACTATGTGGAACTATGTGTTTGCTATTTGTGGATCTATGTGTTTGAAATGTTCTATGCACTTCAAGTTATCTTAATATGGATCTACGTGATGCCCAAATTTAATTGTTTAAAATCTATGATATTGCTGTCATATTTGTGAAACTTGTTGTGATATTGAATTTGAAAACAAGCAACCAAATGAACTTGAAAAAACAAAACAGAGGACCCTACCGCCAGGCAATCTGGCGGTAGGGTTACACAACCTACCGCCAGTCTCCATGGCGGTAGGGTGAACTCTTGCCAGGCCCTTCGCATATTTCGTTCTGAAACTTTATACGGCAAACGCAGACCCTACCGCCAGCGCCGGCAAGAGGGTCAGACAGCCTACCGCCATGGGTCCTAGCATATTTCGTTACAGAATGCATGCACGGCAAAACCCTGCCACACCTTACCGCCAGAGCCCCTGGCGGTAGGCTTAGACAGCTTACCGCCAAGCTGTCTGGCGATAAGGTACTTATCCACGTCAGTGCACGGTGACGGCCGCCGTCCCCCTCCGTCACACCCTACCGCCAGATACTCTGGCGGTAGGCTGTCTAACCCTACCGCCAGGAGCTCTGGCGGTAGCAAAAGGGTCAAATCCCGAAAATATTTCAAAGTGGGGTCAGATCCTGAATTTGTTTAGAAAAAGGGTCAAAACACGAAATTCAGCCTGTTCCGGCTGCTTCTTCCCAATGTACTCCCTCCGTCTGGAAATACTTGTCATCAAAATGGATAAAAAGGGGTGTATCTAGAACTAAAATACATCTAGATACATCCCCTTTTATTCATCTTGATGACAAGTATTTCCGGACGGAGGGAGTACATCCCGTGGAAACCCCTTGTCCGGGCTGCTTCTTCCCAATGGTGGATTGGTGGACCCGGGCACGGGGACGATGCAGTGTGGGCTGGGACCGAGTCACGCTCGTACACGTTGATCGTCCCTGAATTTGAATCCTACTCGTCCATCGATCGCTGACCGTCTCCTAGTCCGGCTGCCCAACTTTCAAATCCATATATGCCCTCTCCAAGAACCACAGAACCACACAAGCCAACTTTATTCTTTGCCGGTACATTGGAGCTAAATTCGCGCGCCGGTCATCCTAAATCCAAGTCAGCGATCAGCCGGCCAGGAGCTCGCCGTAGTGTCGTGCCGTGTTCTAGTAGCGTGAAGAGTGTACTTCTGTCATGGAACCACGTCAGCCCGATCTCAAGGAGTTCTCCATTGCCACAGCGGCCGAGGTGTTCAAACCAGTGGAGGTGCCATCCGATGGTGAATGTTAGAAGGGAGATAGGGATTGGTGGAATAGTTGTTGTATTGCTTGAGCCTCGTGGGCATATATATAGGAGTACAATGATCTACTTGGAGTACAAGACAAGCCAGAACAAATCCTAGTCTATCTCGTCTTTCCTAATAAACATTATACTCAACATCCCCCCGCAGTCACAACGGTAGCGACGCAAACGGTGAGAGTGGAGAAGAATCCGAAGGCAAGCCGACGGACACCCCCCCACAGTCGTAACGGTCGATGCATCGCGGAGTCGTGGCTGGAGTGAAAACTGACGAGGTTGCTCAAGCAGGCGGTAGCCCTTTGTGCCGTTTGTCGAGGTAGCCGAGAGCATGCGTGGTGGAGCCGTGGTCGAGGTAGCCGTGCGAAGAATGCCGTGGTCGATGTCGAGTCGGGGAGCCGGTGTCGAGAAAATTGCCGTGGAGCCGCGGGCGCAAGGGGGCGCCGAGTTAGCATGGGCGCAGTGGTGTCGAAGTAGGGTTGCGCCAGGAAGATGATGTTGTTGACGACGCGTCGCGGCGGGTTTGCCAAGCCCGGGGACACATCATGGACGAAGGCACGCACCGGTGTTGCCAGCACCGGGCATGCGTAGACGGACGAAGACGAAGTTGACGAAGCGCCGCGCCAGGCTTGCCAGGCCCGGGGACACGTCGTGGACGAAGGCACGCGGCGGTGTTGCCAGCACCGGGCATGCATAGACTGGGACCTGCACAAGCTGTACGCCATGTCGAAGAAGTCGGAGAGGCCAGCAGAGAAGGACTCGACGACGGTTGCGGCGCCAATCGGCACGGGGCCAATGTCGCCGGCGGTTGTCGGAGTAGATGAAGCGGTCGGGGTAGATGACGACGACCGGGCGACGGTCAGGCCGGACGAAGACGGCGAGGTGGACGGGCGGCTGCCGCGGCTACGGGGGTAGCGGCGGCGGCGGCCAAAGAAGAGCGGCGGTGGCGGCGGCTAGGTTAGGAGCGCGGCGGCGGTGCTCGAAGTAGGCGAAGAACCTAACAACGTGACGAAGACCGGCGCGGACGGTGGCGTTCCCGCGCCAAGGGAGAAGGCGCAGCGCTTACCACGGGAGGTCGACGCGCAGTGACGGCGGAGTGGACCGTGGGCCGCGGCGCTACGGCCCGTAGGGGCGACGCATCGATGGCGGGCAGGTCCGGGCGACGGCAGAAGACCTCGGCGGCGGCGGGGACCCATGGTCGCGCGCGACAACTGAAGAAGCGGCGCGACGGCAGAGCGGACGGTGCAACCGCGGCGACGGCCTCGGGGCAGCGGCGTGGACGCGTCCACGCTTCGCTACCCGGCGAAGCGACCACAATGACGCGGGTCGGTGCAGCCGGGAGGAGAACCACGGGGAGGCGGCGCTGCGGCCCGACTGGGCGACGCAACGGCAGCCCGATGCTTGATCGGTGGAGAGGCGCTGAAATCGGGATGACCTTCACGGGATTTGCGGAGGCGCGTAACCGACGGGTTGTGGTTGTCGCCGCGTAGATGAGGCGGATCGCGGCGGCGGGCGGGTGATCAATCCGATCGCGCGCGAGGACGTTGACGCCGCTCGATGGATGCGTGGTGGCGGCGGAGTCCTGGATGAGGCCGGCGACAACGGGCGACAGGGCGGGTATGATTGGCCGCCGCATGGCGCGAGGCCGCCGGGTCGGGTGATGCAGGAGTCCCGGTCGGAGCAGGGCGATGACGGCCGTCACAGGGCGACGGGCGGGCCGGCGCGCGGACGACGGCCTTGAGGGCTGCGTGTCATGCGAGGCCGCCGGTCGGTGAAGTAGCCGGCCGGTCGCGCCGATGTCGGAGTAGAGGCGCGAGGTGTCGACGACGGCGGTGGGCGATGCAAACCGATCCAGTGAATCGAAAAACCAAAAAGTAGACGCCGATCAAAGCGACCGGCGAGGGAGAGAAAAACCCGGATCAAAGGATCGGGAAAAAGACTCTCTAGGGCAGCCGGCTAACACGGCCGGCGGACGAACCCTAGGTACGGGCGGCGTAGCCCCCGGCGGCGGTCATGGAGGCCGACCGCCCCGGGGGCGGCGCGCAGGTGCGGAAGCGGCAGAGGCTAGGGTTTAGGATCGACTTGCGATAGATACCATGTTAGAAGGGAGATAGGGATTGGTAGAATAGTTGTTGTATTGCTTGAGCCTCGTGGGCATATATATAGGAATACAATGATCTACTTGGAGTACAAGACAAGCGAGAACAAATCCTAGTCTATCTCGTCTTTCCTAATAAACATTATACTTAACAGTGAAGGATGCCCCATATGCTCTGGTCAGGAGGAGGCTACGGAGACCGCTTGGATGGAGACAGCATGCAGACACATCTTTCATGGACGGTGCATGGAGAGGTGGCTCGAGACGAAGGGAAGTTGCCCCGTGTGTCGACACCAGCTTTCAATATCACATGTTATTGCAGATCAAACATGTTCGCCCTCCTAATCCTATGATCTTGATGACAATTGAAATAATGGCGAGGCATCCGGAGATATACTCATCAGAAACATACGACTATTTTAGACGGTATATGTAGGAGGCATTTGAAGGTGATTGAAGACAATGTTGGCATGTGCAACCTTCCATATGGATATTTGTATTTGTCCTTATGGATATTTTTTCTTTCAAACAATGCTATGATTTTTGTATTTATTCATATGCATATCTTTTTTCAAACAAGTGAGGGTCACAACAAAATAAAGATATATATAGTTCATGTAACTGCCAAGTGCCTCATTGAGTCCACGCAAAAATAATGCAACTCCACTTGTCAAAACAAACAGAAAGCGTATTTGCTAAATATCATGCAATTGAAAATAAATAAATAAATAAATTCAATCAATTTCCCGAGAGAGAAGGCGATGCGGAGCTCCGAGATGAAGATGGGGGTGACACGATCGGTTGTGAGGTCCCCGGCTAGGCGATGCAGGTGCAAAGTCCCTGAATTGCATCTAGGAATCTTTCTACGTGAACCGGTGAGGGCAACACCGGGGACTCGGGGAGGTAGAACTGGCAGGCAGAGCTCCAGGCATCAAAGAGGAGACGAAAACCGGCGGTTCCGGAGACGACTCGAAACCAACGGCAACAACGGCGGAGACAGATTCAAGCTAGATGGTTGCGACGATGACTTACCTTGGGGCGTTGGTGGCAACTCAAATCCAACAGCTTCATGGGGCGAAAAGCTGGAGGAGAGAAGAGGTGACGGTCAGAGCTCCAGCTGGTGGCAGAGACGGTCGACAGCTCGGCGGTCCCTAATCAAATGCCAATAACAGTGGAGGGTGGATGCTTTGGTCTCGTACATTTTTGGTATTACCTTTAGGGTCGTACATTTTGGTTGAGAGACCGGTTTCCATCTGCTAGTTCAAACTGTTTGAGACCGATTTGTATGTGTTCCAATTGAACAAGACTAATCAATCTCTACCTAATAATAAAGAGGCTACTGCTTCTGTCCGTCCGTCCAAAAAAATACTCCTAAAGTTGCTATAAATTACCCACTATGCCACCGTAAGTAAACAAAATGATCCGGTTTTTTCTTTTCAAAATCACCGTCGTACTTCATTATTTCATAAGCGTGATACCATTATAAATCACATAAGCATAAGTAGCACAGTGGCTAATGCATCGCTCTACTAGCTAGGAGACCAGGGTCTGATCTCCAAGTTTCACACTTTATCTATCCCTTTTCTCACGCATGTCATCTCCTACATATGCTTTCATGGGCCAGCCCATGTAAGGGATTAAACCATGTTCTTTTTCATTTATTTTTTTGTCTTTTCTTCCTTCTTCAAACTAATTTGGGATTTCCAAATTTTCAAAGTTGCATGTTTTAAAAAAAATGTTCGAGAAATCATAAAATGCACGTGAATTCAAAAAGTGCTTAGGAGATCTTAAAAAATTTGCGGACTAAAAGAATGTTGTGGTTTTGCAAAACTATAAAAAAACACGATTTGGAAAAAATGGTCGGGAAATAAAATCATGTCTATGATTTTGAAAATTTTGATCGTGTATTAAAAAAAATGGGAATCTAAAAAATGTCCATGAAATTTTAGAAAATCTTCAAAGAAATAGAAAAAACAAATTTTGAAATTAGTTTCTCAATTTTTTTAAAAGTTTATCAATTCAAAAAAATTTGTTGAGTAGAAAAATGTTCATGAATTTGAAAGATGTTCATGCATTTCAAAAAATGTTCTTGATTTTTTAGAGAAAATGCAAAAAAATCAACAAAGAAATATTTATCAATTTGAAAAAATGTTCACCGATTCAAAAGTCTTTATGTCTAGGATTTGATTAGTTTTCCGGAAGTCTTGATATGTCTAGGCGTTGGGAGTAGTTCATGGTCGATGAGATTTGTTTCAAAGTTTTAAACATTCCCTTACGCAACATAATGACAAGTGTGGCGTGCAGTGGCAAGCTCTTAGCATCGGGATTTACCACGTCGAATGCATTGTGATCACGTGGACATCGCGACCATTATCAGCAAGGGCTGGAAGAGAAATAAGTGGCAACATGGTGAGCCACCATGTTAAAATAGAGGACGCTCATATGTCAGGGTATTGAGTCATACTTATTTGGCTAGCGCATAATTTTTTGTCTCCTGTTGCAACACACATGCATATTTGCTAGTAATACCTAAAGCCCAAACCACACCAGATTATATTAGGGGCTCAGTCCATTTAATCCCATCCAAAGATGAAACTACAGTTTCAATCGAAACCATTCCCAGGTTTACCCATACCAGACTTGATGTCCATTAACATAAGCTCTCTTGCTTCCATCACCCATGACAAAAAAGCCATTTGTAAAATTGCACTGAGAACTTGTCACTTCTTAGTCCTGCAACAAAAAAGCATAGTTGATCGTGTCAAATTGATCACAAAAACAACCTTTTTGAATACACCGGTACAAACTACCAATAACCCCCATTTTTTCTTAAAATACCCTAGCACAAAATCTAAACCAACTCCAACAAACGTACAAATACGGGTACAGTCTCATAGTGGAGTGCCTTACAAACTCGATTTCAGGCTGAATCGAATGAAAGGTTATCCATTCAAACCGAACCAAAAACCCTACCAGAAACCCCCAATTCGGTTTGAGAAACCCTAGACCTAAATCTCCATAAACGCAGCCAATATTACCACATAGCGTATGCTAACATAATGCCATTGCTCTCAAAATCAAATGGATGCGGAAGGAAGAAGTTTAATAGCAAAAACTGACGGGGGGAGCGACTCTGTCGAGGTGACGCACATGAGACATGGCGGCGGCACTTCCTCTTCACCGGATGATGAGAAACTCCTCCGCGCCCGCTCCTTCCAACACAGCGTCGGAATTTGTCGGCCAACACTACACCGGCGATCGCCTTTGTCACCTTCTCCCTTCCGCAACCGCTTTTGATCGCCTCCACTAACAGAACCGAAGAGACAGGGAAGGTGGAGATGTGGGAGGGCGTCAGGGTTCTTTCACACCCCGTGGGGGGTTTCTGCAAATATGCTAGCCGACATATGGCGCACGGACTGGTCAACACGTGGTCAGCAGGTGATCAAGTATCAATGTACGTCGCACAGTGACCGTATTTTCACTTCACATCATAGTCTGTGGCCGTATTGACCAAGTTTTTGTGTACCTAGGATGAACTTTTTACTCTTTTCTGTTTTGTATGAGTTTGGACCGAGAATTTCACTTTCACCATCTCCTTCCAAATTTTCTACAGCTTGTGATTTTTTCACCTCGACGTCGGGATGGACAGGCGGTTACGGCCGTGGGGTCCACCCCTCCAGCCTGGCAGACACCTTATTAACTGCCTGAACGCTGGGACTCGGCCGCCGGAAACAGACCACTGCGAGAGAGAAAGCGAGAGAAAACCAGAGAGAGAGAGAGGGAGAGAGAGAGAGGGAGAGAGAGAGATAGAGAGAGAGATAAGAGGGAGAGCTCCATGGCTTCTGCAATGCCCTGGAAGCCCCTGTTCTGGGAGCGACTCGACGACTCCTTCGCCGTCGCTGTCGTCGCCATCGCCCACGACCTCGCGCCGCTTCTGCGCGGCGACGACGTGGGGAGAGCCCTCTCCCTGATCGATGAGTGGGAGGAGAAGCTTGCCGAGGCGGGCAGGCTTCTTGGGATCTTGCTGTGTTGGCTCGGGACCCTAGAGCTTATGGCTCTCCGTCGGCTGGGCAGCGGGGAAGCCGCGGAGATGCGGGCTAGACCATGAGCAGGCGTGGCCAGGGAACGCGCTGGGGCCGCCTACGATGAGGTGGCTACCTGTCGCGGCCATCTGGGAGTCGCGGCAAGCCTCCTTGCCAGTGGCCATTTGCCTGGCCTGTATGCCCACACGCAGGTGCTCGTAGCCGCTAGAGCCGTCGCGGCCGCCTCAGTGCAGTTGCAGGGGATTGACGCCCTGCGTTCCCGCGACGAGCAGGCGCCAGCTCTCCTTCCCCTGACAGGACCAACGATCAAATCAAACACAGATATAGCTAGGTTTCTAGAGCTACGCTAGGTGATACATCTTATAGAATGGGGAAAAGATGCTTCCGGAGGCATGGAGAAGGAGCTTAATAGCTGGCAGGGTTGGTGGTGTCGCTGTCATGTGCCGTTCCGTTACTTTAGCTTTCCAGAGAGTGGCGGCAACGACGTGACTGTGAACGGGTGAGCAGTTTAGCCGTTGATCGCTAGCTCGCTTCATCTTGGTCGTCCATTTCCCACGTGAATACCGATTCAGTCTCGCTGTCGATTTCTTCAGAGCCACCGCTCTATTCCTTGATTAAGCGGTCAGAAGCGAGGTCCCGACAATTGCCTCCTCTCAAGACGATCCTTGTCCTCGAGGATCTTTTGATGGGAACCAAGAGCAAATTGTGCTATTGAAGAAATCAGGGAATGTGCACTTGATGAAATATGTGTCCTCCCAAGTGGCCTCTTCCGGTGACATGTTAAGCCATTGTACTAACCATCGTGACCAAATGCGGTGCCTTGGTACGCTCTCGTTTGTAAAACAAGCACTGGTGCTATTTTGATCCTGCCTGTTTCATCCACCAGTGGTAAGCCAGGAACTGGTATAGCATTTGGACCCAAATGGCGTTTCAGTTGGCTGACATGGAAGACGTTATGGATCTGAACGCCAACGGGCAGGAGAAATTTGTAAGCCGAGTGGCCGATCTTCTCCAAGATTCTGAATGGTCCATAGAATTTGGTTGCAAGTTTGAGGCCTGTACGGGTATCAAATGCAGCAAGGCGATAGGGATGCATTTTCAAGTAGACCATCTCTCCTTCCTTGAACTTTCTGTCTGTTCGATTCATATCTGCATATTTCTTCATCCGTTGTTGGGCTACCAATAAGTTGTGTTTAAGCTGTTATTGCATTTCTTTTCTTTCTTTGTAAAAGATAGATGCATCCACATCACTTGGACCGAGGATTGAAACTTCTCCAAAAGTGGAGGAGGAAATCCATATACGCACTGGAATGGGGTGTACTTAGTGGCAGTGTGATAAGATGTATTGAACCACCATTCAGCCATAGATAACCATGGATACCACTTCTTTGGTTCATGAAAAGCCATGCTTCTCAGATATGTTTCGGATTAATCGGTTCACTCTTTCCTGTTTGGCCATCGACCGGGGTGATGAGCTGTACTCATGTTAAGTTTCAGTCCCAAGGATTTAAACAGTGATTGCCAAAAGTTCTTTGGTGAATATAGTATCTCCGCTGGCCATTACTATTGACACTGGTAACCCATGCAATTTGAACACATTGTCAATGAATGCTTGAAGGACAGTGCTGACAGTAAAAGGGTGTGACAAAGCAATAAAGTGGGAGTATTTGGTGAATCGATCCACAACTACCAAGATTACATTCTTTCCCTCGGATTTAGGAAGGCCTTCCACAAAATCCATGGAAATGTGTCTCCATGCCATATCTGGTATTGGAAGGGGATCAAGCAAACCTGTGTAGTGATAGTGTTCACCCTTTACTCTTTGACAGACAAGACATTCTTGTATAAAATTTTCAATGTCCTTCTTCATGTTTGTCCAATAAAATATCCTCTTGATCCTATGATATGTTGCTCTCGCTCCAGAATGGCCCCCAATTGGAGAAGAGTGGAATGTTGACATTAACTATTGTTGGAACTCTGGATCTGCTCCAATATAGATTCTATCTTTATATCTGAGTATACCAGTTGTGTAACTATACAAAGGAAGTGTAGTAGTTCCTGTAGTTAACTGTGCTATGAGATCTTTGCACTTTGTATCTGTGCTGTAAGAGCTTTCTATTTTCTCAGTCCAGCTAGGCAATCGCCATAGATATTTCCATCAGGTCACTACAAAAAAAGACACATCCGTGACATTTTGGGCGAGCAATTTTTCTGTCATATTTATGACACTTCTATGATAATAATTGTGACAAAACATGGTATCATCATAGATGTGGTGGGGTCCTACTTCTATGACAAAAAATCATGACAGAAAATGGGCTTTTCGTCCTGGGCGGGTCGTAGATGCAGCTGCATGACATTCTTTGGGCCGTCCATGACGGAAAAAACCGTGGTAGAAGCGAGGGCGAGAAAAATATTGGGGTGTTCCCGGTAATGGTGGGTGGTCGGGGCCGAGCGATGCGCATTTCTCTCGTACACGCACACGCGTGGGTGCGAGGCGTTGGGCTCTAACTGAACCCGAGCGAGGCATTGGGCTCTAACTGAACCCGAGCGATTGCACTGCAGGCTACGCGTTACTGAACCCGAGCGATCTATCGGTGGTTGTTAACTAAACCCGATCGAGAGATTCCTTCGCTACTTCTGCTAACTGAAGCCGATTGATGTTGCCTCTAGTTGAACAGTGAGCATTGCTGGGGGGGGGGGGGGTTGGATGAACAGTTCCCGGTGGGGGTGGATGAACAGGACCCCGATCGATCGAGCTGGTTGGGGATGGATGAACAGGACCCCGTGGAGGGCAGGATGAACAGGACCACCCCGTGGAGGGCTGGATGAACAGTAGCCCGTGGAGGGGTGGTTGAACAGGAGCCCGTGGAGAGGGCTGGTTGAACAGTAGCCGGTGGAGTAGCGTGCGGTGGAGGCTGGATGAACAGGAGCCCGTGAATGAACAATCGCAGGTGGAGGCTGGAGGAGGTCGATGGTGGATGAACAGTAGCCCATGGAGGCTAGAGGGGGTCGACGGTGGAGATGAACAGTATCCCATGGAGTCCCGTTTTGCGGTACGCCACACCCTCCCGATGAACAGGACCCCATTTCGACCGTGGCGCTCCAACACAAGTCCGTTTCATCTGCTTTGCGGTATGCCACACCCTTCCGATCAACAGACCCCGTTTCGACCGTAGGAGGTCCGTTTCCTCCGCTTTGGCGGACGCCGGACCCTCCCAATGAACAGGATCCCGTTTCGAACGTGGCCGGTCGAACACAAGGCCGTTTTCTCCGTTCTGCGGTACACCAGGCCTCGTTTCCATCAGCTGTTCCCTCCAAGCCCTCCCGATGAACACGATGACACATTCCGTTCTGACCCAGCCGGTTGGCTCCCCATGAACACGACGACGACGCAGTTTCTCCGTTCCGATCCAGCCATGTACACGAGCCCTGGCCGTACGTATGCGCGAGTAGGCGTTCGAGACCCTGCCCGTATGTACGTACGTGGCCGTATTTCTTTCTTGCACACTGGCCGTTGTACGTACGTGTACATGCTACGTGCGCGCCTCTACTACGACACGTGCGCGCCTCTACATCGATCGGTATGTACGTACACGTTCGCGACCAGAATGACAACGCTACGTACGCTTCGACCATGTGGGTCTCGACTGTCAGACACTTCCTTGCATGCGAAGATGTAGCTGGTGGGTCCCAGCAGTCAGGGGGCAAATCGTTTTTTTTTGCCCATACGCTTCCTTGCGTGCGAAGATGTAGCTGGTGGGTCCCAGCAGTCAGGGGGAAATATTTTTTTCGCGAAATACGGTGGCCCGTCCGGTGGGTCCCCGCTGTCTGGTGCGGGACTAATTATTTTGCGCGTAATAAGGAGGCACTTCCTTGCTGCGGCCGTGGACCCGGTATCGACCTCTCCACGTCTGATCCACGTCTGATGGAAGCCGTTCCTTGACCATGTTGACCACGCCGCGCCGAGAGCACCAGGGCGGTGGACAACAGCGAGGCCTAGGAAGGGGATGACGCGGAGCCGGGGAAGACGCGACAGTGGAAGCCCACGCGGAGAGGAGTACGAGGGTTCACGGGTTCGGCTGTAGTGTGAGGCTGCCGTCACCGTAGGGCCTGGCCAGCGGTGGGAATAGTAGGGGGCGGTGAGGCCTCCGCGACAGCATAGCCGGCCACGGGAGGCAGGAGCATGCGGCACGACCGGCGCTGCTTTGGGCGGCTGGAGCAACAAGACCAGAGGTTGAAGAAGCACTACGGCCGTTGGATGGACATCGTACGGTCACTGGAGCTAGAATCCTTTATATTGACTAAGTTGACAAAGCACTCCGTCCCCGTCAACTTAGTAGGCCCACAAGTCAGCCTCCCACCAAGGTGGGTCCCAGCTAGCAGGGGGAGTATTCATTTTTTTGTGCGTAATAAGGAGGCACTTCCGGTGGGTCCGAGCTGACAGCGGGGGGAACATTTTTTTCATGCAATACGGTGGTCCATCCGGTGGGTCCCAGCAGTCAGGGGGGAAACATTTTTTTTGCGAAATACGGTGGCCCGTCCGATGGGTCCCTGCTATCAGGTGGAGGAATAATTATTTTCCATGTAATAAGGAGGCACTTCCTTGCTGCCGTCATGGACCCAAATTGTCACCCTCTCCACGTCTGATCCATGTCCCATGGAAGCCGTTCCTTGACCATGTTGACCACGCCGCCGAGAGCACTAGGGCGATGGACGGCAATGAGGCCTAGGAAGGGGACGACGCGGAGCCGGGGAAGACGTGGCAGTGGAAGCCCGCGCGGAGAGGAGGACGAGGGTTCACTGGTTCGGCTGCGGTGCGTGGCTGCCGTCGCCGCGGAATAACAGAGGGTGTGGGTGAGTAGACGGATGGTCTGGCCAGCGGTGGGAGTAGTAGGGGCGGTGAGGCCTCCACGGCATCACAGCCGGCCACGGGAGGCAGGAGCACGCGGCACGACCGACGCTGCTTTGGGCGGCTGGAGCAAGAAGATCAGAGGTTGAAGAAGCACTACGGCCATTGGACGGACATCGTACTGTCACTGCAGCTAGAATCATTTATATTGACTAAGTTGACAAAGCCCTTGGTACGCTCAACTTAGTAGGCCCGTCGGCCAGCCTCCGAAACTGTGCACCCCAGATGTCAGGGGGAGGAATCATTTTTTGGGCCGCTGAAGCAAGAATATCCGATATTGAAGAAGAAGCACGACATCCATTGGATGGACATCCAACGGCCACAACTGGCAGAACCGTGTGTTATTGACAAAGCCTTGCATACGCGTCAACTTAGTTTTTTAGGGGACGCGTCAACTTAGAAGGCCCACAAGTGTGTGGCAGAGAACATATAGCCCATTTGCGATTTGTAAGAATGTACAACCCATTTACAGATTGTTAAAAGTACAACCCATTTTCTAGCTAGGACAACGATTAATAATTTCAACCAACCGCTCAAAACAGAATTCAAAAAAAATCCCACATTTTTATGGGATCCGAAATATTATTATCCGAAATTTCTAGTCAGATTAAATATAATTTCAAAATAAAGTTGTATTACGTTAAAATTCAACGAAATATTGCGTGCGCAACAAGTAATGAAATTATAATTTTCAAATTCCGAAAATAATATATTTTTTAAAGTAATTACGCGTTTGGTGCAATTTTTTATAGTTACTGCCCAGTTATTATAATTACATCTCATTTACTATTTCTTAAAGTCCATTTTCTTGTTAAGCCTAATGCATACCTCCTAGAAAAGTTTGCAGCCCAGCGGGGCGGAGAATAACAAGTTGACCCGGATATTGTGTACAACTGTCGGCGAGTTGCATTGCTGATGTTGAAAAAAAGGCCTGTGTAGTACAGTACAACATAACATGGCTACTCAGCCCGCATTCAGCGACGCCGGAAAGGCCCAAACAAGGCTTCTGTACAACCTTTTGAAGTCACTGAGCTCAATTAATAACTTAAGAAAAAATGTATATTACAGTGGAACCTAATTAAAAGTTGTCACGAGCAAAGAAATAATTCAACGGGTCCCACTTGTGCGTGTGCATGTATGTGTGTGTGTGTGTGTGCGTGAGAGAGAGAGACCCATCGGTCCATACTCGTAAATACATCTTTCATCCATATGCATTGCTGATGCTCAGTAAAAACTTATATAGTTGACACAATCATATAGAACATCATAGCACACTTAACTTGCATACAAAAATTTTACGTAGGCGGCACAATCAGGATGGAAGCAGTGGATCGCTACGGGTAGGGCTATGTTGAAACGAACGAACTTGTACATAACGGTTCATCTTCTTTATCAATTTCAGGGAAATATCTTGAATGTTGTGCAAAGAAAACAGACAGACAACACAATAAGTTCTGCTAGCACATTAAGTTGACGTACAACCCTTTCTAAAAAAAGTTCAGGCACAAAATTAGAACAGGTCACAATCAAATGTACTGGCACATCAGTGCTTCACACCCATAGCTCGGATTTAACTAGTATCTGACAAGATTCAGTTGTTACCTCAAATAAGAGCACATCCAGGCAGCCAGCCCTGCCTCTTCTCCCAAAGAAGCGATGGCCTCCGCCGCCGATGGAGTAGGACCTGTGCCATCCATCGTTCCGAGCAACACGGGAAAGTATGACGTTGACTCACTGTAATGGGCGTCGTCGGCGGACCACAGCACCGGGCGGCAGGACTTCGATTGATGGATTGACCACTTCTCAACATGCACGAACACTCGATACAGGTACATCCCTAACATGGTCCGCGGCGGCCTTGGTGGCGACGAATAGTACAACCCTAGTTCCTGCACCGGTATCTCAACACAATTCACCTTCGGTATGGTGGACGGCTTCTTCATCAATGCCATAACCGCCAGAGCCCAGCTGTCTGGAGTAACAAACATACTTACGAGCTCACCTCCAAGGTTGTTGATAAGCTCATTCATGGACTCGCTGTTCCAAGCACGTCGAGGTATGCCGTGGAAGGTAAGCTTTGTTAAAAACTCAAACTCAGAGGGCACCGGGCCCCATCCTAGGTGCCACCGATCAAAGCTCACCAGCGCGCCATCGCAGAACAAACGCTGGGAAGATTCAAAGACACGACTGCAGTCGAAAGTTGTCAGGAACCTGATGAAGAAATCAGCCGGTGGCGGACAGACTTCAACGAGCAAGTCACTTATTTGGATGTTGTGCTGATAACCCACAAGTATAGGGGATCAATTGTAGCCTCTTTCGGTAAGTAAGAGTGTCGAACCCAACGAGGAGCTAAAGGTAGAACAAATATTCCCTCAAGTTCTATCGACCACCGATACAACTCTACGCACACTTGACGTTCGCTTTACCGGAAACAAATATGAAACTAGAAGTACTTTGTAGGTGTTTTTGGATAGGCTTGCAAGAATATATAGAGAGCATAAATAAAAGCTAGGGGCTGTTTAGATAAGGACACAACTAAATTAGTTTTATTAGAGAGAGCTTGTTGTCACGAGAAAGTTATTTGTCCCTAGGCAATCGATAACTAGACCGCTAATCATTATTGCAATTTTATTTGAGGGAGAGGCATAAGCTAACATACTTTCTCTACTTGGATCATATGCACTTATGATTGGAACTCTAGCAAGCATCCGCAACTACTAAAGATCATTAAGGTAAAACCCAACCCAACCATAGCATTAAAGCATCAAGTCCTCTTTATCCCATACGCAAACAACCTACTTACTCGGTCTCAGGCTTCCACACTCACGCCACCCACCATAAGCAAATCATGAACATATTGCAAACCCTACAGCGGGTATCCATCACGCTTGCGCGACACGGAGAGCACCATAGGACAACACCAATAATAAAACATGCAACTCAAACCAATCTTGATCATCAAATTGCCCATAGGACAAAACGGATCTACTCAAACATCATAGGATAGCCATACATCATTGGGAAATAATATATAGCGTTGAGCACCATGTTTAAGTAGAAATTACAACGGGTAAGAGAGAGGTTACACCGCTGCATAGAGGGGGGAAGAGTTGGTGATGATGGCGGTGAAGTTGTTGGTGAAGATTGCGGTGATGATGATGGCCACGACAAATACTCCAAGCCACCGAAGAGAAGGGGAGCGGGGGCCCCTTCGTCTTCTTCTTCCCTGACCTCCTCCCTAGATGGGAGAAGGGTTTCCCCTCTGGTCCTTGGCCTCCATGGAGATCAACTAGGCGTATTAATGGGCTATGGAGATGCCCATTAATAGATATCAATGTGAGTGAGTAGGGATTGCCATGCAACGGATGCACTAAGAGCTATAAGTGTATGAAAGCTCAAACTGGAAACTAAGTGGGTGTGCATCCAACTTGCTTGCTCATTGATACGTCTCCAACGTATCTATAATTTTTGATTGCTCCATGCTATATTATCTACTGTTTTGGACCATATTGGGCTTTATTTTCCACTTTTATATTATTTTTGGGACTAACCTATTAACCGGAGGCCCAGCCCAGAATTGTTGTTTTTTTTGCCTATTTCAGTGTTTCGAAGAAACATGATATCAAACTGAGTCCAAACTGAATGAAACCTTCGGGAACGTGATTTTCTCAACAAATATGATCCAGGAGACTTGGACCCTCCGTCAAGAAAGGAGGGAGGCGGTCACGAGGGTGGAGGGCGCGCCCCCTGCCTCGTGGGCCCCCCGAAGCTGCACCGACGTACTCCTTCCTCCTATATATACCTACGTACCCCCAAACAATCAGATACAGAGCCAAAAACCTAATTCCACCGCCGCAACCTTCTGTACCCAGGAGATCCCATCTTGGGGCCCATTCCGGAGCTCCGCTGGAAGGGGAATCCACCACGGAGGGCTTCTACATCATCACCATAGCCCCTCCGATGAAGTGTGAGTAGTTTACTTCAGACCTTCGGGTCCAAATTTAGTAGCTAGATGGATTCTTCTCTCTTTTTGGATCTCAATACAATGTTCTCGCCCTCTCTCGTGGATATCTATTCGATGTAATCTTCTTTTTGCGGTGTGTTTGTTGAGACCGATGAATTGTGGGTTTATGGTCAAGTTTATCTATGAACAATATTTGAATCTTCTCTGAATTCTTTTATGTGTGATTGGTTATCTTTGCAAGTCTCTTTGAATTATCAGTTTGGTTTGGCCTACTAGATTGGTTTTTCTTGCAATGGGAGAAGTGTTTAGCTTTGGGTTCAATCTTGCAGTGTCCTTTCCCAGTGACAATAGGGGCAGCAAGGCACGTATTGTATTGTTGCCATCAAGGATAACAAGATGGAGTATTTATCATATTGCATGAATTTATACCTCTACATCATGTCATCTTGCTTAAGGCGTTACTCTGTTTTCTTGAACTTAATACTCTAGATGCATGCTGGATAGCGGTCGATGAGTGGAGTAATAGTAGAGGCATGAGTCGGTCTACTTGTCTCGGACGTGATGCCTATATACATGATCATACCTAGATATTCTCATAACTATGCTCAATTCTGTCAATTGCTCAACAGTAATTTGTTCACCCACCGTAGAATACTTATGCTCTTGAGAGAAGCCACTAGTGAAATCTATGGCCCCCGGGTCTATTCTCATCATATCAATCTTCAATCACTTTATTATTGCTTTACTATTTTTACTTTGCCTTTTATTTTACCTTGCATCTTTATATCAAAAATACCAAAAATATTATCTATCATCTCTATCAGATCTCACTCTCGTAAGTGACCGTGAAGGGATTGACAACCCTAATCGCGTTGGTTGCATTGAGCTATTTGTTTTGTGTAGGTACGAGGGACTCACACGTAGCCTCCTACTGGATTGATACCTTGGTTCTCAAAACTGAGGGAAATACTTACTCTACTCTGCTGCACCACCCTTTCCTCTTCAAGGAAATCCAACGCAGTGCTCAAGAGGTAGCAGGAAGGTTTCTGGCGCCGTTGCCGGGGAGGTCTACGCAAAAGTCAACATACCAAGTACCCATCACAATCCCTTATCTCTCGCATTACATTATTTGCCATTTGCCTCTCGTTTTCCTCTCCCCCACTTCACCATTGCCGTTTTATTCGCCCTCTCTTTTCCGTTTGCCTTTTTCTCATTTGCCTTTTTTTTGCTCGTGTGTTGGATTGCTTGCTTGTCATGATGGCTCAAGATAATACCAAATTGTGTGACTTTACCAATACCAACAAGAATGATTCCCTTAGCACTCCGATTGCTCCTCTTACCAATACTGAATCTTGTGAAATCAATACTGCTTTGTTGAATCTTGTTATGAAAGATCAATTCGCCGGCCTTCCTAGCAAAGATGCCGCTAATCATCTAAATAGCTTCGTTGATTTATGTGATATGCAAAAGAAGAAAGATGTCGATAATGATATTGTTAAATTGAAGCTATTTCCTTTTTCGCTTAGAGATCGTGCTAAAGCTTGGTTTTCGTCTTTGCCTAAAAATAGTATTGATTCTTGGAACAAGTTCAAAGATGCTTTTATCTCTAAGTATTTTCCTCCCGCTAAGATCGTCTCTCTTAGAAACGATATTATGAATTTTAAGCAACTTGATCATGAACATGTTGCACAAGCTTGGGAGAGAATCAAATTAATGATATGTAATTGCCCTACTCATGGTTTGAATTTGTGGATGATTATAAAAAAAATTATGCCGGATTGAATTTTGCTTCTAGAAATCTTTTAGATTCGGCCGCGGGAGGCACTTTTATGGAAATCACTTTAGGAGATGCTACTAAACTCCTAGATAATATTATGGTTAACTATTCTCAATGGCACACTGAAAGATCTACTAATAAAAAAGTGCATGCGATAGAAGAAATCAATGTTTTGAGTGGAAAGATGGATGAACTTATGAAATTATTTGCTACTAAGAGTGTTTCTTCTGATCCTAATGATATGCCTTTGTCTACCTTGATTGAGAATAATAATGAATCTATGGATGTGAATTTTGTTGATATGAATAATTTTGGTAACAACGCGTATAGAGGGAATTTTAATCCTAGGCCTTATCCTAGTAATCCTTCTAATAATTATGGAAATTCCTACAACAACTCTTATGGAAATTTTTAATAAGATGCCCTCTGAATTTGAGAATAGTGTTAAAGAGTTTATGAATTCACAAAAGAATTTTAATGCTTTGCTTGAAGAGAAATTACTTAAAGTTGATGAATTGGCTAGGAACGTTGATAGAATTTCTCTTGATGTTGATTCTCTAAAGCTTTGATCTATTCCTCCTAAGCATGATATCATTGAGTCTCTCAAAGCCATGAGAATTTCCATTGATGAGTGCAAAGAAAGAACCGCTAGAATGCGTATACTTAAAGATGCCTTTATTAAAGCGTGTTCTTCCAATTCCTATGAAAGTCAAGATGAAGATCTTAAAGTTATTGATGTGTCCCCTATTAAATCTTTGTTTTGCAATATGAATCTTGATGAAAGTGAATATGATCCACCTTTACCTAGAAGGCGTTCCGAAAATTTGGAGTTTTTAGATCTTGATGATAAAATTGATAAAAGTGGGGTTGAAAAGAATAAAACCAATAGATGTTGCTAAACCCACTATATTGGATTTCAAGGAATTTAATTATGAAAGTTGCTCTTTAATTGATTGTATTTCCTTGTTGCAATCCGTGCTAAATTCTCCTCATGCTTATAGTCAAAATAAAGCCTTTACTAAACATATCGTTGATGCCTTGATGCAATCTTATGAAGAAAAACTTGAGTTGGAAGTTTCTATCCCTAGAAAAATTTATGATGAGTGGGAACCAACTATTAAAATTAAGATTAAGGATCATGAATTTTATGCTTTATGTGATTTGGGTGCTAGTGTTTCCACTATTCCCAAAACTTTGTGTGATTTGCTAGATTTCCATAATTTTGATGATTGCTCTCTAAACTTGCACCTTATGGATTCCACTATTAAGAAACCTATGGGAAAAATTAATGATGTTCTTATTGTTGCAAATAGGAATTATGTGCCCGTAGATTTTATCGTTCTTGATATAGATTGCAATCCTTCTTGCCCTATTATTCTTGGTAGACCTTTCCTTAGAATGATTGGTGCAATTATTGATATGAAGGAAGGGAACATTAGATTCCATTAAAGAAGGGCATGGAACACTTCCCTAGGAATAAAATAAAATTACCATATGAATCTATCATGAGAGCCACTTATGGATTGCCTACCAAAGATGGCAATACCTAGATCTATCCTTGCTTTTATGCCTAGCTAGGGGCGTTAAACGATAGCGCTTGTTGGGAGGCAACCCAATTTTATTTTTAGTTTTTTGCTTTTGTTTTTGTTTAGGAATAAATAATCCATATACCTTCTGTTTAGATGTGGTTTTATCTTTTAATTAGTTTTTGTGCCAAGTTAAACCTATAGGATCTTCTTGGATGATAGTTATTTGATCTTGCTGTAATTTCCAGAAACTTTCTGTTCACGAAAACAATTGTTAAACATAACCAGAACGTGATAAAATACTGATTCCAATTTCTGCCGATAAATAAACAAATTGCCTAGGTCTTCCTATTTTGGCTGATATTTTGGAGTTCCAGAAGTTTGCGTTAGTTACATATTACTACAGACTATTCTATTTTTCGTGTGTTGTTTGCTTATTTTGATGAATCTATGGCTAGTAAAATAGTTTATAAACCATAGAGAAGTTGGAATACAGTAGGTTTAACACCGATATAAATAAAGAATAGTTCATTACAGTACCTTGAAGTGGTCTTTTGTTTTCTTTCGCTAACGGAGCTCACGAGATTTCTGTTGAGTTTTGTGTTGTGAAGTTTTCAAGTTTTGGGTGAAATCTTTTGATGGATTATGGAACAAGGAGTGGCAAGAGCCTAAGCTTGGGGATGCCCATGGCACCCCCAAGATAATCCAAGGACACCAAAAGTCAAAGCTTGGGGATGCCCCGGAAGGCATCCCCTCTTTCGTCTACTTCCATCCGTAACTTTACCTGGAGCTATATTTTTATTCACCACATGATATGTGTTTTGCTTGGAGCATCTTGTATGATTTGAGTATTTGCTTTTTAGTTTACCACAATCATATTTGCTGTACACACCTTTTGAGAGAGCCATACATGAATTGGAATTTGTTAGAATACTCTATGTGCTTCACTTATATCTTTTGAGCTATATAGTTTTGCTCTAGTGCTTCACTTATATCTTTTAGAGCACGGTGGTGGATTTGTTTTAAAGAAACTATTGATCTCTCATGCTTCACTTAGATTATTTTGAGAGTCTTAAATAGCATGGTAATTTGCTTAATAATAATAATATGCTTGATATTCAAGATTTGTAAAACTTTCTTTTGAGTGCGTTGAATACTAAGAAAAGTTTGATGCTTGATAATTGTTTTGAGATATGAAGATGGTGATATTAGAGTCATGCTAGTTTAGTAGTTGTGAATTTGAGAAATACTTGTGTTAAAGTCTGTGATTCCCGTAGAATGCACGTATGGTGAACCGTTATGTGATGAAGTCGGAGCATGATTTATTTATTGACTGTCTTCCTTATGAGTGGCGGTCGGGGACGAGCGATGGTCTTTTCCTACCAATCTATCCCCCTAGGAGCATGTGTAATACTTTGCTATGATAACTTGTAGATTTTTGCAATAAGTATATGAGTTCTTCATGACTAATGTTGAGTACATGGATTATACGCACTTTTCCCATCCTTCCACCATTGCTAGCCTCTCTAATGCCGCGCACTTCTCGCCGGTATCATACACCCACCATATACCTTCCTCAAAACAACCACCATACCTACCTATCATGGCATTTCCATAGCCATTCCGAGATATATTGCCATGCAACTTTCCACCTTTCCGTTTATTATGACACGCTCCATCATTGTCCTATTGCTAGCATGATCATCTAGTTGAAATCGTATTTGTGGCAAAGCCACCATTCATAATTCTTTCATACATGTCACTCTTGATTCATTGCATATCCCTACATCACGGAGGCATTCATATAGAGTCATATTTTGTTCTAAGTATCGAGTTGTAA
The DNA here is from genome assembly GCA_021605145.1 of Aegilops bicornis. Taxonomy (NCBI): domain Eukaryota; kingdom Viridiplantae; phylum Streptophyta; class Magnoliopsida; order Poales; family Poaceae; genus Aegilops; species Aegilops bicornis. Next base: position 160,435,129 of record CM038671.1, on the reverse strand, counting down.
TTGTTGAGTTGTAAGAAAAATAAAAGTGTGATGATCATCATTTTTAGAACATTGTCCCAAGTGAGGAAAGGATGATGGAGACTATGATTCCCCCATAAGTCGGGATGAGACTCCGGACAAAAAAAAAGAAAAAAAAGAGGCCATAAAAAAGAGAAAGGCCCAAATAAAAAAAGAGAGAAAAAGAGAGAAGGGACAATGTTACTATCCTTTTACCACACTTGTGCTTCAAAGAAGCACCATGATCTTCATGATAGAGAGTCTCTCATTTTATCACTTTCATATACTAGTGGGAATTTTTCATTATAGAACTTGGCTTGTATATTCCAATGATGGGCTTCCTCAAAATGCCCTAGGTCTTCGTGAGCAAGCGAGTTGGATGCACACCCACTTAGTTTCTTTTGTTGAGCTTTCATATACTTATAGCTCTAGTGCATCCGTTGCATGGCAATCCCTACTCACTCACATTGATATCTATGGATGGGCATCTCCATAGCCCGTTGATACGCCTAGTTGATGTGAGATTATCTTCCCCTCTTTTTGTCTTCTCCACAACCACCATTCTATTCCACATATAGTGCTATATCCATGGCTCACGCTCATGTATTGCGTGAAGATCAAAAAAGTTTTGAAAATGTCAAAAGTATGAAACAATTGCTTGGCTTGTCATCGGGGTTGTGCATGATTTAAATACTTTGTGTGGTGAAGATAGAGCATAGCCAGACTATGATTTTGTAGGGATAATTGCTTTGTTAGTATGCTTGAAGTATTAATTTTTTATGTCAATATGAACTTTTGTCTTGAATCTTTCGGATCTGAATATTCATACCACAATTAAGAAGAGTTACATTGAAATTATTCCAAGTAGCACTCCGCATCAAAAATTCTCTTTTTATCATTTACCTACTCGAGGACGAGCAGGAATTAAGCTTGGGGATGCCTGATACGTCTCCAACGTATCTATAATTTTTGATTGCTCCATGCTATATTATCTACTGTTTTGGACCATATTGGGCTTTATTTTCCACTTTTATATTATTTTTGGGACTAACTTATTAACCGGAGGCCCAACCCAAAATTGCTGTTCTTTTTGCCTATTTCAGTGTTTCGAAGAAACGGAATATCAAACGGAGTCCAGACGGAATGAAACCTTCGGGAGCGTGATTTTCTCAACAAGTATGATCCAGGAGACTTGGACCCTCCGTCAAGAAAGGAGGGAGGCGGTCACGAGGGTGGAGGGCGCGCCCCCTGCCTCGTGGGCCCCCCAAAGCTCCATCGACGTACTCCTTCCTCCTATATATACCTACGTACCCCCAAACGATCAGATACGGAGCCAAAAACCTAATTCCACCGCCGCAACCTTCATACTCCACGAGATCCCATCTTGGGCCTGTTTGAGCTCCCTAAGGGGAATCCACCACGGAGGGCTTCTACATCATCACCATAGCCCCTCCGATGAAGTGTGAGTAGTTTACTTTAGACCTTCGGGTCCATAGTTAGTAGATAGATGGCTTCTTCTCTCGTTTTGGATCTCAATACAATGTTCTCCCCCTCTCTCATGGAGATCTATTTGATGTAATCTTGTTTTTGCGGTGTGTTTGTTGAGACCAATGAATTGTGGGTTTATGATCAAGTTTATCTACGAACAATATTTGAATCTTCTCTGAATTCTTTTATGTATGATTGGTTATCTTTGCAAGTCTCTTTGAATTATCAGTTTGGTTTGGCCTACTAGATTGGTTTTTCTTGCAATGGGAGAAGTGTTTAGCTTTGGGTTCAATCTTGCGGTGTCCTTTCCCCGATGTGAGGGGCAGCAAGGCACATATTGTATTGTTGCCATCGAGGATAACAAGATGGGGTATTTATCATATTGCATGAATTTATTCCTCTACATCATGTCATCTTGCTTAAGGCGTTACTCTGTTTTCTTGAACTTAATACTATAGATGCATGCTGGATAGCGGTTGATGAGTGGAGTAATAGTAGTACATGCAGATAGGAGTCAGTGTACTTGTCTCAAACGTGATGCCTATATACATGATCATACCTAGATATTCTCATAACTATGCTCAATTCTGTCAATTGCTCAACAGTAATTTGTTCACCCACCGTAGAATACTTATGCTCTTGAGAGAAGCCACTAGTGAAATCTATGGCCCCCGGGTCTATTCTCATCATATCAATCTTCAATCACTTTATTATTGCTTTACTATTTTTACTTTGCCTTTTATTTTACCTTGCATCTTTATATCAAAAATACCAAAAATATTATCTATCATCTCTATCAGATCTCACTCTCGTAAGTGACCGTGAAGGGATTGACAACCCCTAATCGCGTTGGTTGCGTTAAGCTATTTGTTTTGTGTAGGTACGAGGGACTCACAGTAGCCTCCTACTGGATTGATACCTTGGTTCTCAAAAACTGAGGGAAATACTTACTCTACTCTGCTGCATCACCCTTTCCTCTTCAAGGAAATCCAACGCAGTGCTCAAGAGGTAGCACTCATGAAGACCTCGGGTGTTTAAGGAAGCCCATCATCGGAATATACAAGTCAAGTTCTATAATGAAAATTCCCACTAGTATATGAAAGTGAAAGCATAGGATACTCTCTCTATGAAGAACATGGTGCTACTCTGAAGCACAAGTGTGGTAAAAGGATAGTAACATTGCCCCTTCTCTCTTGTCTCTCATTTTTTTATTTTTTTATTTTTGGTGGGCTTCTTTGGCCTCTTTTTTATTTGGGCTTCTTTGGCCTATTTTATTTTTCATAAAGTCCGAGTCTCATCCCGACTTGTGGGGAATCGTAGTCTCCATCATCCTTTCCTCAACTGGGGCAATGCTCTAATAATGATGATCATCACACTTTTATTTACTTACAACTCAATATTACAACTCAATATCTAGAACAAAGATATGACTCTATATGAATGCCTCCGTGATGTACCGGGATGTGCAATGATCTAGCGTGGCAATGACATCAAAACGGACAAGCCATGAAAACATCATGCTAGCTATCTTACGATCATGCAAAACAATATGACAATAAATGCTCACGTCATGTATATGATGATGATGGAAGTTGCATGGCAATATATCTCGGAATGGCTATGGAAATGCCATGATAGGTAGGTATGGTGGCTGTTTTGAGGAAGATATAATGAGTCTTATGTGTGATAGAGCATATCGTATCACGGGGTTTGGATGCACCGGCAAAGTTTGCACCAACTCTCTAGGTGAGAAAGGGCAATGCGCGGTACCGAAGAGGCTAGCAATGATGGAAGGGTGAGAGTGCATATAATCCATGGACTCAACATTAGTCATAAATAACTCACATACTTATTGCAAAAATCTATTAGTCATCGAAAAAAGTACTACGCGCATGCTCCTAGGGGGATAGATTGGTAGGAAAAGACCATCGCTCGTCCCTGACCGCCACTCATAAGGAAGGCAATCAATAAATAAATCATGCTCCGACTTCATCACATAACGGTTCACCATAATGCATGCTACGGAATCACAAACCTCAACACAAGTATTTCTACTAATCCACAACTACCCACTAGCATGACTCTAATATCACCATCTTTATATCGCAAAACTATTGCAAGGAATCAAACATATCATATTCAGTGATCTACAAGTTTTATATAGGATTTTATGACTAACCATGTGAATGACGAGTTCCTGTCATCTCTCTAAATAGATATAAGTGAAGCAAGAGAGTTTAATTCTTTCTACAAAAGATATGCCCACGCTCTAACAAATATAAGTGAAGCAAAAGAGCATTCTATAAATGGTGGTTGTCTAAGTGAAGAGAAACAGGCAATCCAAACTTCAAATGATATAAGTGAAGCACATGAAGCATTCTATAAAGCCATATTCAAAAGATTTAAGTGAAGTGCAAAGAGCATTCTATAAATCAACCAAGGACTATCTCATACCAGCATGGTGCATAAAATAAAAATGAAAACTAAATGCAAAAGACGCTCCAAGATTGCACATATCGCATGAACGAAATGAATCCAAAAACATACCGATACTTGTTGAAGAAAGAGGGGATGCCTTATGGGGCATCCCCAAGCTTAGACGCTTGAGTATCCTTGAATATTTACTTGGGGTGCCTTGGGCATCCCCAAGCTTAAGCTCTTGCCTCTCTTCCTTCTCCTCACATCGAGACCTTCTCGATCATCGAACACTTCATCCACACAAAACTTCAATGTAAAACTTCGGTAAGATCCGTTAGTATAATAAAGCAAATCACCACTCTAAGTACTGTTGCAAAACAATTCATATTTTGTTTTTGCATTGTGTCTACTGTAATATAGCTTTTTCATGGCTTAATCCACTGATATAAATCGATAGTTTCATCAAAACAAGCAAACTATGCATCAAAAACAGAATCTGTCTAAAACAGAACAGTCTGTAATAATCTGAACATTCACCATACTTATGATACTTGAAAATTTCTGCCAAAATTAGGAAAAATAAAAAAAAATTATATAAAGTCAGTGCAAAAATAATCAGAACCATTTGATGTTCCAGTAAAAAAATGAAAAATCGCGCACTACAGCCAAAGTTTCTGTCCTGCACCGTACAAACCAACAAGCACTGTAAACATCCTAAAGGAAAACCTTAGCACATTATTTTTATAATACAATGGAATTGTACAAGGGGATAATTATTTTTGTTGAAAAGTTTCTGTAATCAAGATTCACAAAGTTTCCGTGAGCATGAACAAAGTTCAAGGCTAGCTCCCACTTTAACAATGCTCGCCTTTCTCACTTTCACTTTTCTTTTGAAAAAGTTTTTAGGTTCCCCTCTTTATTTTTGTTGTTTTTAAACTATATGAAAGCACTCAACAGAATAAATGACTCTCTTAAACTTCCGTGTTGTCTCCCTGGTAGCGTTTTTTTAAAGCCATTAAGCTAGGCATATAGTGCTCAAGTAGTGAATCCACCCGGATCCCAAGGTATATCAAAGCCAATTTTAATTAACAATGTTTTAGAATTTAGTAGTGAGCACAAGGCAACATATATCATGCAACAATGAAGTATAACTCTCTTCCTATGCATCGGCATGTCATAAAAGAACAATTCATGCACACAAAGTAAAGGCCAATGCATAGTATAAACAGTTTCTTGCAGTTTTATCGTGTTGGAAACATAAGAGAGGTGGAGATATAGTTCCTCTCTCATAATAATTGCAAGTAGGAGCAGCGAGCACATGCATATTATATTCATCAAAATCATCATGTGCAACGGTATAAGGCAACCCATCAATACAATCCTTAATAAGCACAAACTTCTCTGATATAGTGTAGTTTGGAGAATTCAAAAAGATAATATGACTATCATGTGTGGGTGCAATAGCAACAATTTCATGTTTAACATAAGGAACTATAGCAAGCTCATCTCCATAAGCATAACTCATATTGGCATCTTGGCCACAAGCATAGCAAGCATCATCAAAAAGGGATATTTCAAAAGAATCAACGAGATCATAATAGTCATCATAGCAATCATCCTTTGGTAAGCACGAAGGGAAATTAAACAATGTATGAGTTGAAGAGTTACTCTCATTAGAAGGTGGGCATGGGTAGCTAATCCGCTCTTCCTCCTTTTGTTCTTCGCTCTCCTCATCATCTTTTTCATCCAATGAGCTCACAGTTTCATCAATTTCTTCCTCCATAGACTCCTGCAAAATATTAGTCTCTTCTTGGACAGCAGAGACTTTCTCAATAAGTGCATTAATATCGTAATTGTATTCATAATTCTCATAGCAATATTTAAGGATAGCTATATTTTCAGGTCTGTAAACAGCATCATCAAAATCTTCAAACTCTTTAAACATAGATTCAATTTCATAAGCACCCATAAAAGCAACAAATTCTTCTGTTTGTTCCACATCATAGTAATCATATATACCATTAGCATAAGAAGCTAAGGTTTTATTATCATTAAATTTGCATGAAAAGGGAAGGCGTGGAGCCTTCATCCTAGAGCAACAAGTATAATCATAACTCAAGCATACTTGCCGAGCATACCACTTCAATATATAAATTTGATCCCATAATAGTTTCCCTTTTTGTGTCAAGCGATAATACCTAAAGTATTCACGTTGATCCAACGTTACGCCCATTACCAAATTGAATGAGGTTTTCTCAGGATTATCAAAGTGGTACATAATATTTTTCACATAATGATCATCAAGGGTTTTAGGAGGTTCCTCATCTCCATGAGTAGCAAGTACACCTAATTTTTTTGGTATTTCGTGTTCCATATCCATAACTAAAGATAGAGAACAACTAAGAACAGCAAATAAAAATTACTTAGTGATAAAGCAAACAAGCACACACGAGAATATTCACCCCACGCTATTGCTCCCATACGGCGCTAGAAAAAGGTCTTGATAACCCACAAGTATAGGGGATCAATTATAGCCTCTTTCGATAAGTAAGAGTGTCGAACCCAACGAGGAGCTAAAGGTAGAACAAATATTCCCTCAAGTTCTATCGACCACCAATACAACTCTACGCACACTTGATGTTCGCTTTACCGGAAACAAGTATGAAACTAGAAGTACTTTGTAGGTGTTTTTGGATAGGCTTGCAAGAATATAAAGAGAGCGTAAATAAAAGCTAGGGGCTATTTAGATAAGGACACAACTAAATTAGTTTTAGTAGAGAGAGCTTGTTGTCACGAGAAAGTTATTTGTCCCTAGGCAATCGACAACTAGACCGGTAATCATTATTGCAATTTTACTTCAGGGAGAGGCATAAGCTAACATACTTTCTCTACTTGGATCATATGCACTTATGATTGGAACTCTAGCAAGCATCCGCAACTACTAAAGATCATTAAGGTAAAACCCAACTATAGCATTAAAGCATCAAATCCTCTTTATCCCATACGCAAACAACCTACTTACTCGGGTCTGTGTTTCTGTTACTCACGCCACCCACCATAAGAAAATCATGAACATATTGCAAACCCTACAGCGGGGATCCCTCACGCTTGCGCGACACGGAGAGCACCACAGGACAACACCAATAATAAAACATGCAACTCAAACCAATCTTGATCATCAAATAGCCCATAGGACAAAACAGATCTACTCAAACATCATAGGATAGCCATACATCATTGGGAAATAATATATAGCGTTGAGCACCATGTTTAAGTAAAGATTACAGCGGGTAAGAGAGAGGTTACACCGCTGCATAGAGGGGGAAGAGTTGGTGATGATGGTGGTGAAGTTGTTGGTGAAGATTGCGGTGATGATGATGGCCACGGTAGCGTTCCGGTGCCACCGGAAGAGAAGGGGAGAAGGGGCCCCTTCGTCTTCTTCTTCCTTGACCTCCTCGCTAGATGAGAGAAGGGTTTACCCTCTGGTCCTTGGCCTCTATGGCGTGGGAGGGGCGAGAGCCCTTCCGAGATTGGATCTGTCTCTCTTTGTTTCCGCGTTCTCGGATTCTGCCCTGGCACCGTTTCTTTTATATTTGGAGATCCGTAACTCCGATTGGATTGAAACCTTCGCCTAGATCTTTTTCCAAAATTTAGCTTTCTTGCGGCCAAAGTAGAGCATCAACCGCCTTATGAGGGGCCCACGAGGGTGGGGGCGCGCCCACCTGGAGTGGGTGTGGGCCCCACCCTCGTGGCCACCTCAGGCACCGTCTCACGTTTATTTTACTTCCCAAAAATAAAAAATATTCCGAAATAATTCTCCGTCCGTTTTATCCCATTTGGACTCCGTTTGATATGGGGTTTCTGCGAAACATAAAACATGCAACAAACAAGAACCGACATCAAGCAAAGGATCAATCTGTTAGTCCCAAAAATAGTATAAAAAGTTGCCAAAAGTATATGAAAGTTGAATAATATTGGCATGGAACAATAAAAAATTATAGATACGACAGAGACGTATCACGTGCGCAATGCCAAGAGCTTTGACAAGGTCGTCCGGCGAGACAGGAGGCCGGTCGCCGTTGATGGTTACCATCAGCACTTTGCCAGAAAATTGGTCGTCAAGCGCCGCCATGCCATTGTTGAGCGACAACACGTAGCGACCGAAGGCAGGATGGACCTCAGGATCTCCGGCTCGGAGATCCGCGTTGACCGGCGACATGATAGTGAGCTTGAGTATAGGGAGTAGAGGAGGGGGATTTGGGGCAACTGGAGTAGGAATCAAGATTCCAGAGGTGGGGGAGGGGCGGGAGATTGGGGATGAAAAGGTAGCTTGAATTTGAACACGCGCTAATATGTTTCTCGGCGCAAGCGCATTTAAACACCAAAGGGCGCCCACATGTTGGCCTAAGAGTCCTTATTCTTTCTTTTTTGGAGAGCCTGGCCTTTTTTTGAGGATCTTTTGAGAGCTCGGCCTGAGAGTCATAATTGACCTGTTTGGCATTGCGTTACTACTCGTCCCATATTCAACGACACCTCACTGGCCCAAACAAGTGTACATCATCGAAAAAACACTGAGCTCAAATTATATAACTTGAAAAAAGGAGATACACTCGAACATCGGAGAATGGTGATGCCCTCATTTAGCCCACCAAAGAGTTCGAGACAATAAATAGTTCAAACAATGATATATACAACATTCAAACACCGACTAGTGACTACTACTGACATAAACAACAAGACATGATAGTTCATAAGAAGTCTTGCTACACCACCAAAACGCACCCATCTCAGAAGCGCCAGACTCTCGTGATCCGCATTTAGAATGACATTCTAAACAGAGCCAACTATTACATAGTAAGAGTGACATAGACGAGGATGACCAAATGACAAGGAATATGCATAACAAAAGAAAGAACTACACATCCAGAACAAGCAGCAAAGACAACAAAGTCATTTGACGAGATGATCCAACACCATCATAATTTGCAGCCCCGCTTCAGCGATCAATGATCCAGAGACACCAGTACTCCACCCTTTCGATGCAACAGCCCAATTACCTATCAACCTGAAGGCTTGAACCACATCACTGCCTGTCGTAATTGAGACATCCAAGGATCAAAGTTAGTCCAGATGCCTTTGTCATTCTCACATTCTTTTGGCTGCAGGCTGTATCATTGACAATCAGGGGATTTTGCTCCTGAACTCCTAGGGCTCATCGTGTAGACACGGTTTTCCATAGCAAACAGAGCCTCTCTGCCATCAAGGTCCTTCCCGATGGTGATCTCCTGGTTAATCGGATAATTGAGCCCGAAAAACAGAGAGTGTGAACCAAGACTGTTTACCCGCCTCCAACTAAAAAATCCTGAAGGCCCCAACAAGCTGGTATCCTGCTCATAGACGTAACAACCACTGTCCGGATACTCACGTATTTCACGGTGCTTGTATACAGTGGGGTTTTTGCAATATAACGTTTCCGGCTCATGTGTCCGAATGATGATCAGTCTTTTGCTGTTGTCTGATCGAGCGAGGAACCAGTTGTGCTTCCCTGTTTTTGGCAAAGGTGGTGTGATTACAAAGGGCAGTAACTGTAGGGACACTGCATCATATCAAAACACATTGTAGTAGGATGATATGTCTATGCATATGAGTACGATGTATGATTATGAAAAGAGGTGTTTTTTGGCGGAACTTGTGATGGCCGGACTGGAGGGAGTTGTGAGTGGGTCAAGATTGAATCCGGACTGCCTTCTTTTAGGGGGGCTCCTTGTGTGTCCTGGCCGATTCCACGTCACCAATCATGTTCTGCGTCGAAGTTAGTTTGTAAAGGCAAATACTTGGAGGTAGCTGAACGTCCTCTTGTGGTTTGTCCAAGGGCTCCTGATAGGACCCTGGTAAACCCAGTCGTTATACCGTGAAGTAGCGCAGACTCCTCAGTTGGTGTCCGGATAGTTGGCTGTCATATCAAAATTTTGATAGGCATGCGCGACTCGCTACTCCGAAGTCGTGTGATTTCCGCTCTAAGGGCGGGTTCGCCTTGCCCATAGGTGTGATTGCATCACACGGTGTTGGCGTGAGTGATTTACCACGTGGAATCTAGTCAACATGGTTTATCCCGTTAGCATACGGTAAACTACCGCATGGTGGGAAGGTGCCGAAGATTTATTCTTTGGCGTAGCATTTTTTGGTGATCCGAAGGCAACCGTTAGAGTGGTGGTCCAATAAAACTTGGCCTTTGCGCCTGGCATCCTTTAGAAGATGTTATTTGTGGCTTCATACCCTTGGGGGCTTTATGTCTTATGGAGCCCCCGGACTACTAGGTCTAGAGGTACTGCAATTGAATTGCTGTGGTTGATGTGATCATGGGCGATCGGTCGTACTTTTATGCCCTGGGGGGGGGGGGATCTTGACTAGACGCCTCCCCTTATTGTTTCCGGCACAAGACCAGCCGCTTTGTTTTGAGGATCCGGCATTCTCTATTGGTACGCTTTGCTGTCCTTCTAGGAGTACCATGAATTTCACATGGTTGATCGAGTATGCTGCTCGGGCCGGATAGGTTTGAGCTGTTCTTTGTCCGTTGACCGGAATGAGAGTTGCTGGACTTGGCACCAGTTTCCCTGACTTGACGTCTATGACCGTTGCGCCGAGGCTTGAGGATGCCTCTTCGTGTATCCTTCTTACTGTCTTCGACCGTAGTTATTTGTGGGCGTCGGGGTGTGTGCCTTTGGTTCTCCTTCTTAGGTTGAGGTAGCCAGTTGTGCCGCGTATGCCCCTTGTTAGGGTGGTCGAGTCCGTACTTTTCGGTGGCCAGGATCTTGGTCCACCTATCCACTAGCAGATCTTGGTCGGCTTTAAGCTGCTCTTGCTTCCTTTGCAGGCTCCTTGCCGTGGCCATGAGCCGTCGCTAGAAGCGAACTTGTTCCACTGGATCTTCAGGCACGCCGAACTCATCATTGCCGAGGCTTACCTCGTCTTTAGAGGGGTGTGTATAGTTGTCCCTCTCCAAGTATCCCACCGTGGCCGGTCCGGCCTGCTTGAAGGTAGGCTGATCAGGGTTGTATTCCTCTTCGGCACCATCCGGATTGCTTTCGTCTCCGGGGCCGGTGTTTGTGTGGCGGGGCTTGGAGCGGCGCCGAAGACGCCCATGCTTTGCTTTTCCTCCTGAGGGGTTATCCTCCGTTGCCTCGTCGCCATTGGTTTCCTTCGGAGTGTCCACCATGTATATATCGTATGAGGAGGTGGCCGTCCACCGCCCTGTGAGCGGTGGCTCCTGTAATTCTCCTGCATCGTCGTCCATACCGTCGATGTCTTCGGAGTCGAAGTCCAAAGACGCTTGCTAAATCATCGACTGTAGCAATGAAGTGGGTGGTGGGTGGGCAACGAATTCCTTCGTCGCCTGCTTCCCACTCGAGCCGGACATAGTTAGGCCACGAATCTCCTGATAAAGAGAGAGACTTTAACGAGTTCAGTACGTCGCCAAAGGGCGAGTGCTGGAAGATATCCACAGCGGTGAACTCCATTCCTGGAGCCCAACCTGGCTCGACTGGCTCGGGAGTGCGCGGACCGGAACCAACATCCGGATACGAATCCGGGGGTCCGGAGTCACAGGCACACCATAGAGGTAAGGCCCGTGTTCGGCTCCACCGCCGATGAGTGTGCGACCTGCGGGCGGGGTCCAGCCCTCCGTCCTTAGGCAACGCAGCCTGCTACGGATTTAGGTCCGAGGCTACTACGGGGGTGATACCCCGAGCTTTGTCTGACAGCAGGTCTAAGCCGCACTCGTCGTGACTATCCGGTGCTCCTGGCATAGGCCCGAATCCGTCGAAGATCCAGTCTCCGCGGATGTCCGCCATATAGTTCAGGTTTCCGATCCTGATCTGGTGGCCAGGGGCGTAGCTATCGATCTGCTCCAGATGGCTGTTTAATTGGCCCGCAGGCGGCCGCCAACACGAAGATCTTTCCGGGAGAAAGGTCTCACTGGGACCGTGGTCGTTGACGATGGTTGAAGGAGCCATCGAGCCTGTAGCGACGGCTACGCAGGAACTCTCAATGAAAGCACCAATGTCGGTGTCAAAACCGGCGGATCTCGGGTAGGGGGTCCCGATCTGTGAGTCTTAGGCCGATGGTAACAGGAAGCAAGGGACACCATGTTTACCCAGGTTCGGGCCCTCTCGATGGACGTAAAACCCTACTTCCTGCTTGATTAATATTGAAGATATGGGTAGTACAAGAGTAGATCTACCACGAGATCGTAGAGGCTAAACCCTAGAAGCTAGCCTATGATGGTATGATTGTAATTGTCATCGGCCTTCTAAGGACCAACCTCTCCGGTTTATATAGGCACCAGAGAGGGCTAGGGTTTACATGGAGTCGGTTACAAGGAAGGAAATATAATATCCGGATCGCCAAGCTTGCCTTCCACGCCAAGGAGAGTCCCATCCGGACACGGGTCGAAGTCTTGAGTCTTGTATCTTCACGCTTCAATAGTCCGGACGATGGATATAGTCCGGCTGTCCGGATACCCCCTAATCCAGGACTCCCTCAGCTGTTACCTGTTATGCAGCTGGCAAAAACTACAAGGACGATGTTTATTCTGGATCTAACAGCTTGGCCAACCAAGATCCTGGACCAAGGCATTGCTATGATCTTGTAAGCGTCTCTCTCTCTCTCTCTTGTATTGTTCTCAGGCTCGCCAAATGCTTTGCTAGGATTTTCGACCAAGAATCCCTTTGTGCGCACAATGATTTCTACCATCGGGCTGCTAAATTAGATATGTAGATGTCATACATGATACTACCTCGCACTCCGCTCCTAAATATAAGTCTTTCTAGAGATTCCACTATAGGCTACATACGGAGCAAAATGAGTGAATCTACACTCGAAAATGCATCTATATACATCTGTATGTGGTCCATACTGGAATCTCTACATAGACATATATTTAGGAATTCCAGTACACTACATTAGGCTCCCTTAGAGTGTCTGCTAGTCCAGCACACAGAGTCATGGCTAGTTTATGCTATGCACACAATCATTAATTGGTGGTTTAAATATGCGCAAGGGATATGCAATGTATTATCATGTAGAGATGTCTGAAATTATCCGTGTCAACTTTCAGATAGTTTTACACAAATAAAAAATACAAGATGTATGTGGCAATTTCATGGAACATCGCAAAAAAAGGAGAGCCAGCGGTGAGCCTATACAGTGTGCTATGGTACATCTCTCCTCCATTGCAATCATCGTGACATGTTATTTCTATGTCAGTTCTATTGGCCGAGTTTCTTAGGGACAGTTATTACGAGTTATCCTAAGAAAATAAGCACCTGTGAATATAAGCTCCATTAATAAGCCAACCGGTTCTTTTCATTGCGTTATCATCTTACCTTTGGTATGATCAGTGAAAAGTCTAGATTGCATTATATTTTTTCATTTTGCTGCCCATATGAAAATTAATTTGACTTGCAAACATCACAAATTGAACCCAATGCAGTAATTAATATGATAGGAAAACAGACCATCACTATTTGCTCAAAATGCAAATACAAAGATACCATCTACTTGGCACAATCTACTTTGGTCCATGTTTTCCATAGGGATCCCATTGCCTAATTTAAATGAAAAACACATGACCCACATTTAAATGAAGAACAATTATTTATTGAAATTCGATGGTTTATTATCATATAGCAGCACCACCTGAAAGTATCATATAGCAGTAGCAGCAGCTCATAGCAACTCATCATACAAAGAAGAAAGAAGCAGTGCAATTCATCATCTACCAAAGAAGAACTCATAGCAATTCATCATATAGCAGCAGCAGGAGCAGCTCATAGTAATTCATCATATAGCAGCAGCAGGAGCAGCTCATAGTAATTCATCATATAGCAGCAGCAGGAGCAGCTCATATCAATTCATCATATAACATCAGCAGGAGCAGCTCATAGCAATTCATCATGCAGCAGCAGCAGGAACAGCTTATAGAAACTCATCATATAGCAGCAGCAACTGCTACTCATAGCAATTGATCATATAGCAGCAGCTGCTGCTCATAGCAATCCATCATATAGCAGCAACATCTCATAGCAATTCATCATATAGCAGCAGCAGGAGCAGCTCATAGCAATGCATCCTATAGCAGCAGCAGAAGCAACTCATAGCAATTCATCGTATAGTGGATCAGAATGAAAATTTGGAAAAAAATCAGAGGAGATCCTCACCTTGTTGGATGAGCTCATCCTTCAACAAAGACCTCAAGGCCACGGCCCGGGAGGTGGGGAGGGGAATAAGGTGCCTTCTACTGCAAAGGTGGCATCACCAGAGTTGTGCAGCTTCACGGAGTAGTCGCTGGACGAACCACAAGGAGCAGCCATCGAGACCATGAGAATGAGGGGCGGCACCAGAGGGAGGAACAGCCAGGGAGATTTTCCCCTACCCGCTAGCCATGTAGCCTAGCTGGACAGAGCATTGTCGAGGACCAGGCCGGATGGGACCAGTGGCGATGACTTGCTAGAGGAACCCTAGTGCTGCAGGCAGGGGACCCAGGTAGAGGGAAAGGGGAGAGGAGATGCAAGCGGGAAGGGCAATGAACGCTTGCGTGTTTGTTTTACTTGAGGGTGAGGTGTGACGCCAAGGCCACCAGTTGCATTTTGAGTGTAATATAGGTAGACAACGGAGTCATTTCATTATTCCCCTTCCCTTCAATTTTTAGTGAGGTTCTACCCGAAACACCCCCTCCAAAGCGAAATTAGTTAAGCCCAAGCCCATAACTCAAAAATGACTTCTTTACATCTTTTATGGCTTATTTTGACAATAAGCCCTGAAAAGGCGGAATAGAACTGGCCCTTAACCTGCAATTCAATTGTGCGTGCAATGATGAATCACTCATGCCTGCTATAGTGTACATTTAGGCATCATCATACATGGCATAACCTAATACATGTGCATTCCATTGTAGAATCTGGAATATGCAATGTTTATGTTAGTTCACACGTTGCACATGATGTTTAAATGCCCCTTAAATCTGGTCACCAAGTGATGGTCTTTAAGCCTCCTTCTTTACTTCTTTTCTTGATATGTAAGATTTGCTCACACATCTGCTCAATTGCTTGTTTGCATCAGCCAGCCATACTAGGACCGTTTGCTTTGATTACTTGTCGTTTCTTGACCTAACACTCTAATAGAGCTTGTCAACGATTTAAACACTAAGGGCTGCTGTAGTGGGGCCTTTTCTAACTCATAGGTGGCATAAAGGTTTGGTCAGACACTAAAGTAGGCTCTCCAAGAGTACCGGAGATCCAGTTCGAAGGTATGCCTAGTTTTTACATAGTGCGTATATAGTAAATGCTCATTTCATTGTGTGCAAGTGCAAGAGATGTGGCATGTTTCATTATGTGTTGTTGTTTTGTTATAATCTCATCCTTTTGTGTTCACAGACCGAAAGTATGCATATTTATCTTCCAAGGAGACGAGTAACTAGTTTGTGTCACCTTGTAGAGGGGGTGCAATGAAGATAAGATTGAGGATTTCCAAGTACAAGATGTTAGGAAGGAGCCTTGCAAGAGAAGTAGGAGCTGCTTGAGCCTCTTCAACTCGTTAAGGTAAGTCACCGTATCCAACTCAACAGTTCAATTCCTTGTTTGTTTCATGCATAGTTAATTTGCTCTTTTCAATTGCTTTATTTGTCCTCGCTAATGTGATGCCCAAAGAATGATGCCTGATGTTGGGTACTTGTATAACTATTAGTTGACATAATTAAAGGCCTTACCATTTAATTACTCTGCTGAAGTGAGCCTGAAGCTTTGAAGTCTATTAACCAACTATTATTGGATGAGGCTCACAATCTAGTTTATACTAGGGTAATGATTGCATAGTTTTGCATGCTGTAGTATGTTTGTATAAAATCCTCTGTTGTTCATTATGCTCCCTAAGACTTTAATTGAGCTACAGAATGGCCAACTGCCTGCTTACTTCAACGCAACGTGTTGTCTAAATTTGTAACTTGTCTGTGTTTTGGATTGGGCCCCAACATCATGCTCCTCTGGTGAGCTAAGAGAGATTTCTGTATGCAGGCTGCACAGACTACATTTTTTATAATTTTTAAAATATCACCTGCTTATGCTTCATGACGTGTATCATTATTGTTAGTCCTGTTTTGCCATGTACAAAATAGTCTGTCTTACTCGCTTCACTGTCGTAACTATATTTTTGCCCTAGTTATGTGTACTTACAGAAACATTTCAGGATGAAGTGACATCAACACAAAGATCTGCGAGCAGTGCAGCATGGCCGTTACCGAATGATTATGGATTGGAATTGGAATGTGCTGATGTTCTCGAGCATCAACTAGAGGTGGCAAGACAACATGTACATGATTCTGAACGTACAATCAACAAGTTGAGACTGGACATGCAGGTATTAGATGCAGGAGTCAAAAAAATGAAACAAGACACTGAGGCAACAATGAAGGAATTGGAGATTTTGCGGACTGAAATTTGTGCTATCTAAATCCGGCCAATCCTATTTTGTGAAGAGATTATAGTTCAAATGGTAAGTTATGTTGATGCGCGTCCATGATGTATGAGCTGTATTTGCCCAAAGGTATGTAATTTGGTGTTTGTGTATGCTTTATTATCACTGGTGCCGAACCATAATGCCCAGTGGGTATAATCGGCTATAATTTATTTATTGTATAGTGTAGGATTATTCTACGTTTCTATGCGTTAGTCTCTTTATTGTATAGTGTATGTTTTAGAGGTGATAGTATAGAGTAGGATAATTCTTTGAATATGCTATATCGTTCAAACGGGGGCCAACTCACCCAAACGTTGTAGTGACCATGGCCCTCCACAGGCCGTACGATCCATGGGCCATCTACGGGACGGACGATCCATGGCCTTCTATGGACATCGGATTCGTGGGCCTTCTATGGGTTGTCGAATCCGTGGACTTTCTATCGGCTGTCGGATCCATGGGCCTTCTATGGGCCAGCGGATCCATGGGCCTTCTGTGGGCCGTCGGATCAATGGGCCTTCTATGGGCCGTCGGGCAATGGGCCTTCTACGTCCCGTAGGATCCATGGGCCTTCTACGGGCCGTATAAGGGGCCATAAACGGGCTAGAGTGGAAATCGTACGTTTTATGGGCTGACCATAACGGGTCGTTAATAGGCCGTATTTGATGATGCTATGAAAATGGCCCAACAGATTAACGGGCCACAAACGGGCCGACTGTATCCACGGGCTGAATTTGGCCCACAAGCAGAAAAGGCCAGTAACGGGCCGTAAGTAACCGAATGCTGGAAATGAGCCCAAGAATAAATGGGCCCTCGGCGACGAAGGTAACACGGGCTGGAAACGACCCAATGGAATAATGGGCCGCTAATGGGTATAAAGCGATACACTGTTCATTACGGGTCGGTTTCACCACGGTCCTTTAGTGGGCCAAGAGTTACAAAGGGACTCATATGGGCCGAAATACGTCATGGGCCATACATGGGCCGGAAGTTAAAACAGGCTGTAGTTATATTGGACGGCCCAGATGACGCTACTGGGCCTAATTCGGATAGGCCGTAAACGGGCCCTGAGTTAGCGGGCTGTAAATGGGCTATATGCGAACATGCCGTTAACAGGCTTGCTGTGGGCTGGCTCGCCACCTTTTGACCATGTCAAACGGGCCGGCCTTTTCACAAGAATGGGCCTCTGTTGGGTCGTGCCACGTGTCGACGTATCATAGGCCCTTTGGGTCCAATGAGTGGATGACATCTGTCCCAACGGTGAGCCGACACGTGTTTCCTCCAGCCAATTATGATTTTACACGTGGAAAATCCCCATTGGTCGGGGCTGTTAATGGGTTATCGGATCCAAAACCGGACCCGATAGCTTAACGGTGTTCCGTTACGGTGGATGCCACGTGTCGGTCACCCTTGACGAAAGCACTTCGCGTGATGCGCGATTTATCGTCATGGAAGTGGACACTTCCGTGATGATAATTTTGATAATGTCATGGAACACTTCTACGACAACACAGATATGACTATCTTGATTCTGTCATAAATTTGTCATGGATGTACATGCATGACAGAAAACGTGACCTACTGTGACAAACACGTATCATCACGGAAGTGTATTTTTTTGTAGTGGGTGTGGTTTTCTAGAAAGTGCATCAGTAGCTTTGTTTTCCTTCCCTTTTTTGTATTCTATGGTATAGGTGAATTCCAAGAGCTTGAACATCAGTTGTGTTGGATGCCTTCAGATATTCTTTGCTCAGTTATGTACTTCAGGCTTTGATGATCAGTTTTAATGATCAGGGAAGAGCCTAAGAAGTAGTGTCTCCATTTCCTGAGTGATTCCAGAATAGCCACAACTTCTTTTTCATATGTGACAGAGGAACTGCTTTAGGGCCCAAGGATTTGCTGTAATAAGCAATAGGCCTGTGCTTTTGCATGAGGACAACTCCAATGCCAGTGCCCGAAGCATCACACTCCAGTTCAAATGGAATAGTAAAGTCTGGCAGTGCTAAAACAGGTGCATGAGTTAATCTGTATTTCAATTTGTCAAATGCAGTTGTTTGGCAGTCAGACCAGAGGAATGAGTCCTTTTTAAGAAGACCATGCAGACGCCTGCATATAACACCATAATCCTTAATAAACCTTCTGTAATAGCCAGCCAAACCCAAGAAACTTCTCAATTCAGTTGTATTTGTTGGAATACTCCATTTTTGCACTGCCTCAATCTTCTCAGGGTCTGCTGCCACTCCCTCTGCAGACAAAATGTGGCCCAAATATTCAACAATAGGTGTGCCAAAAATGCATTTGGATCTATTTAGGAGGAGATTGTTGGCCTTTAAGATTTCCAGGACCAATTTGAGATGTTGTTGATAATCTTCTGGAGTTCTGCTGAATATTAAGATATCATCAAAGAACACCAGGACAATTTTTCTCAAGTATGGAGCAAATAGTTTGTTCAGAGAGCTTGAAATGTAGCTGGTGCATTAGTGAGCTCAAAGGGCATAACGAGAAACTCATAATGGCCTGAATAAGTTCTGAATGCTGTCTTATGGATATCCTCTAGCTTTATTCTGATTTGATGATATCCTGATTTCAAGTCCAATTTACTGAAAACTGCTGCTCCATGGAGTTCATCAAATAGGTCCTCTATGACAGGTATAGGGAATTTGTTTTTGATTGTTTGTGCATTTAGTTTCCTGTAATCAATGCACAACCTCTAAGTTCCCCCTTTTTTCTGACTAAAATAGCAGGATATGCATATGGACTCATGCTGTGTTGGATTATGTGTCTGGATAGTAAAAGCTTGATCTCATTGCTCCATCTCATTTTTTTGCAGATGAGGAACTCTAAAGGTCTGACACTGGGAGGTGTTGAATTTTCCTTTAGTGGAATTGAGTGATCACATTCTCTAGGAGGAGAAAGAGTAGTAGGTTCCTTAAATAGTGCATCATACTGCTCCAGTACTTGTTGTATCTCTTTTGAGGGTGGAGAAGAGATTACCACATTGTGAGGAATAGTTGTCATGAAGTTCAAGCTCATGGCAAATCCTACTACTCCTTCAGCACACAACTTGTCCAATTTCTCTACTGAAATGAGTTTAGGAGTATCTGACAATGTGCAGTCTGAGAATGTGACTGGTCTGACTTTGTCTTTTGTTATGGTCACTGTTCTAGCATGAAAATCCAAGGAAATTGGGTTGTGTTTCTTGAGCATGTCACAACCTATTACCACATCATATCCCTGAAGATCCAGAACTACCAAGTCATTGGTTAAGGTTTCATTGCCAATCTTGAAACTTGTGTCAGGGGCATGTGCTCCAGTAGTTAAAGATCCACCACCAGCTACCTTCACTGTCTGAGTTGGGTTGTTGATTAACTGACAAGTAGATTTGAGTGCAAATTTCAGGTCAATAAAAGTGTTAGTGCTCCCAGTATCCACTAGAGCCACTCCTTTTCTTCCTCCTACTGTAATGTGCACTGCCAAAGTTGACTCAGATGTGTTGCCTGAAACTGCTTGTGCAGAGATGTGCATACAACCAGAGGGATCTTCAGTAAGTTGGCCTTCAGCAGTTAAAACTACAAGTTGTGCTTCTTCTTCAGGTGATATTTCTTCAGTACTGCTGTCTCCAGTGATGACATGCAGGGTTGGTGCTTGCTTGCATTTGTGTCCAGGGACCCATGGTCCATTGCATCTCCAACAAATACTAGGTTTATTGATGGCTGGTGCTGCTGGAGGGAGTTGCACATTAGGAGCAGGAGGTAAACCAGTTTTCTAATGTCCAGCATGAAACTGCAGCTGTTTGTCTTGGTGGTTAATATATGATTGATATTTTGCTTGTAACTCACTTTCATAATCCCTTGCTAGCCAATATGCTTGATTAACAGTAGTGGGTCTCTGTGGCCTTAAGTTGCACCTGATGCTTGGTTTTAATCCATTGACAAAGCTCACTATGTAGTAGTTCTCTTGCAGGTATGGATGTTCATATCTGACTATTGCCATAATCTCTTCAAACTTATCAGTGTAAGCAGCCACAGAGAGTGTGTTCTGTTTCAGGTTGTGGAATTTCTCTAGAATTTCATATATGCTAGAGTCAACAAATCTGTCACATAGTGCTCTGCAGAAATCTGGCCAGGGCAATTTGTGATTATCCATTTGAGCACTTCGAACCCAGTTATCAGCTCTCCCAACAATGTAAGTTAAGGCCAAGTCCACCTTGCATTCATCAGGAGTTTGAGCAAGTTGGAAATATTTGTTAACCTGTCGAATCCAGCCTAGAGGATTGTCTCCATTGAAGGTAGGAAAATCCAGTTTAGGGCCCTTGGAAATGCTTTTCATGAACTGTGCTTCTCTGTCCGTTTGGTACTCCAAGGAATTGCTGAATTGAGATTGGGTTTGTTGGTTTGCTGATCTATCAGGCAAGGTGTTCCACAGTTGGCGTTGCTGCACAGGTGGGAGAATAACTGTTTGTCCTTGAGAATTAGTTGCTTGCGCCTCTTGATCTGGTTGCATCACCACCGGAATGTAACCAAGAGAATCGATGGAGGGAGGGTTGGGATTTCCTGACCTCATCTCACACAGGATTGAGAAAATTTCTTGCTGCACTTTTGAGTTGTTCTCCACCAAGAGCTCGACCTTGCCCAATTGTTTTTCCAGGGATTCGACTGTCTGCAAACGCGTGTTGACTTGGTCGATTTGTTCTTGCACCTTGTCTTGTTTCAGCCCAAGCGCCGAGAGCTCGGTCTGCAGAGCCTCGAGCTCGTCGGATATGTCATCCATGTGCTTGGTCCGAGTAGGCATGGCGGTCACCGCGACTCCGGAATTTTACAACAACACTGGTCTAAAACCCTTGCCGGTGACCTCTCCCTACCACCGCGAAACTTCACGTCGAACTCGCGTCTCCGATGCTGCACGAACCAGGGATACACTATGGAACTTTACTACGGTGGAATTTTTCCGACCACACCCGAGTTTCTCCTCAATTTGCAGCCGAACGATGCCTACTCCAGGCCGCCTCCGATCTGGTGTTCTGCACCGTCGCCGGGACCTGACACTGAATCAGGGGATTTTATGAGAGATATCAACCCCAAATCATGGTCAGATCCAATTCGCCTCCGTGGATTCACTGGCTCAAGATACCAATTGACAGGACCAACGATCAAATCAAACACAGATATCACTCGAACTAGCCCCGACTTGGATTATTACAGAGGATAATAGCGAGTACAAGTACAGTTCAAGGATCAAATCTGAATTCTATAGAGATAGCTAGGGTTCTAGAGCTACGCTAGGTGATATATCTTGTAGAATGGGGAAAAGATGCTTCCGGAGGCGTGGAGAAGGAGCTTAATAGCTGGCAGGGTTGGTGGCGTCGCTGTCGTGTGCCGTTCCGTTACTGTAGCTTTCCAGAGAGTGGCGGCAACAGCGTGACTGTGAACAGATGAGCAGTTTAGCCGTTGATCGCCAGCTCGCTTCATCTTGGTCGTCCATTTCCCACGTGAATACCGATTCAGTCTCGCTGTCGATTTCTTCAGAGCCACTGTCTACTCCTTCAGTTAAGCAGTGCAGAGAAGCAGGGTCCTGACATCCCCTCCCCCGGAGCGCCCACTCCGACACGCGTCGAGCCGCGGAGTCGGTGAACCCCGGCGCCCAGCGGCCAAAGGAGCTCGGCGACGCGTGGAGGGCCCTGGCGCGCTCCGTCCCCGACGCGCTACTACACGCGTGCGCGCACCTACCCGAGCTCGAGGCGGCGCACGCCGAGCTCCGACACTGCGCCGACGCGCTGCAGTCATCGTCGGCGTCTGACACCTATGCTGCCGTGGTTCGCACACTCGACGCGGCCCACAAGGCGATCTCGCGCGTCGTCTCCATCGGCGCCGGTTCGACCTCCGCTTTCCTCGTGGCCGCAGCGGAGCTCGGCCTCCACCACGTCGGGGAGCGATGGCTGTCGTGGGAGGAGTCACGCTCGGACGTCCGGCGCCACGGCCGCGCCGCGCTTGACCTGCTGTGGTCGGCGTCTGCCTGCGTCGACTACCACTTCGGCATCGTCGTCGCCTGGCCGGCCTCCCCGTCGCAGGAGGGCGACCAAATGCTGCGCCGAGCCATCGCCGAGGCCGGCGAGGCGCAGGACGCCGCCAAGTTCATGGGCGAGGCGGGCGTTCGGCTCTTCATCGGCACCTCGGTTATTCTCAGCGGTGCCTAGCAACTGCGTCCCTGCGAGTCTTCTGGTTGTGCTGCTGAACTCGCTGTCTCTCTCAGTTCATCAGTCATGTCCATGTTCAGTATACATTTGCTGTGCACATTTCTTGATTCACGGCGCCCCGGTGATAGTAGTGATTCCTGCACTAGTATTGATTCTTTAGCTTCTCTGCCGCATTGCAAGCCGTTTTTCTGAATGCACGTCAATACATCAAGTACTCGAGCTTGATCAATTATAAATCATTTCAAGAACTTGTGTGCACATATGTTTGGATTCTCGCATGAATTCTGGCGCAGGCTGCTTCAATTTATACTATCTTTGTTAACTCTTAGATTACTAGTTGACCTGCTATACCGAATGGCATAGAGACCCGCTAAAGCCATGTTCGCGATGAAAATAAAATCCATGGTTTAGTTGTTTAAATTGTGGGCGAGCACATATTATAACAAATTTAACTCCTTTTAATAATAAAAAAAAGAATGGTGGCTTGTTGTCTACAATGAGATGAACACACATTCAAATTTGACATCACAAAGTCCTTCGAAAACCATGTTGCACTGAAAATATGTGTATTTTTCAGTAATCTTTTGATCAGCAAGTAAGTACATTAAGAATTCAGATCCTCGTGTATTCAAATTCCCCCAAAAAAATTAGCTTCAGAGCAGAATACTATCTATCTTTTTCTTCACATCCTTTTCTTCTCCCAACTCGAGTGTGTTTATGAGGGAAATAAAGCAATGTAACTGGATTGTTGCTTGTTCAATGTCAAGTTATCATTTCAAATCTTTATGGTAATTACAACTTGTATATTTTGTTTCCAAAAGCAAAGCTAAGAATGAAGTACATAATATCGTAACAGGGAAAGCAGGAAAA
Source organism: Aegilops bicornis (assembly GCA_021605145.1). Taxonomy (NCBI): domain Eukaryota; kingdom Viridiplantae; phylum Streptophyta; class Magnoliopsida; order Poales; family Poaceae; genus Aegilops; species Aegilops bicornis. Next base: position 160,411,653 of record CM038671.1, on the reverse strand, counting down.
TTAAATCACATACTCTGAAATATATTGCAAAAATAGAAGCACGAAGCACACTTCATAGAGATTTGAACATAAGTGAACATTAACTTCTGTTCAACGTACTATTTGTCTATGGGGGTGCATGGATGAGAAAAGACAGAAATTTAGAAAATGTATGCAAATTCATATATATTTTTCTAAAATCCCATGGAAATGTGCTGGAGGACTTGTCCATCATGACAATATATTCTCATATTCCAGTGAATATGAAATTCATACAAAAGAAAACCCGGGACATAGATGGGGACTGTCTTTAAGGCAAAGCAAGTATTTGACTAATCAAGGAAGAAGCTTGCACATTCCATTTTCCTGAAAAAAACATGGTGATGGCACACCATAGCAAGGCAACAAATTGGAAATTCCTCCACACGATTTGAGTAGTCCAAACAGAACCTTCATATGTGTACATAGGTAGCCATATTGAGCTTAACCATATGTAAAAAGGCAATCCTAGGTACACTTTGTTTTAAACGGCAAGTCAGACAGCTTTACTGTTTGGACAAAACCTCTAAAAACAGTACTTCCTTCAGAAGAAATATAAGAGTGCTTAGATCACTAAAGTAGTGATCTAAAATCTCTTATATTCACTAAAGTAGTGACCTAAACGCTCTTATATTTTTTTACGGAGGGAGTAGAAGACAACAAACTGTACATACTAAGTGGTTTGCAGGGAAATGAGAAGAGCCAGCAAAATATACGAAGTTACAGAAGAAGCACCTGAAATACAATAGTGGCAGTTAGTCTGGCACAAAACCTGCATATATTTTAGTGCAATTCACATCCTGTAGGCCATCGTTCTAATGTACTTTTGCCTACTAAATAGAAAGCATATACAAAGTACGAAAAGGGGATACATATTACACAACAAATAGTAGTTTGAGAGCTTTAGAAGGCCATTCAGTTTTGCATAGTATGTAAATGGGATTAGTATGATTTCTACTACCTATGCCGAACTGGATGTCAGACTACATATTTCAGAGTCAAACCATATTTCGATCTCTAAAAGAAACCTGACATGAATCATCTACTACTCTAGAAATTAGATTTATCATGGCTAACCAACATGAAACGATAGCAGAATAACAAACCCATCACTAAAGTATGGCATCTTACTTTGTGGCTAAACTAATGTGTAAATATTTGGCAGATATAGACTATAAACTACTATTTGCGAAAAGCAAGGAACATAAACAATAGGTTGTTGTAGCTAGATAAATTACTTGTTCAAATTGATTGCCATAATTTTATTAGAAAGTGCATGCCTACGAATAGCGCATCTCGTGGAATCCAAGGCCTGGAGAAATGTAAAACGTCAAGATATAATTCAGACATTGGCATACAGAGAAACTAATAGGAAAACATACACCATTAATCAATCACCATAAGGGCACCAGCTGGACAGTAGCTGAGCTGCAGGAGATGGTTCCCAAATAATGAACAGAAGGACAATCTCGACAAAATAACCATGAGAGCACCAAACTATCTGCAAACACGAAGAAGGCCCTTTCTTGGATAAGAAGGAACGTACATCATGATAAAGCAATAAAGCAGGCGATGAACCTGCAAAAATATCCTCCAAGTTTTTTCCTGAAAAACCACTGAATATATCCTTGATCGCATATTTATCTCTGTCAAGGTAGCGACTCTACAGGAAGTTTCTCCCAAGAACAAAGTAATGTTGTTTTTCCTTTTTGAGAGATTGATAGCAAACCTGCAATGCATCACGAAGGGATTAGAAATGATAAGAAAAGAAATCCATGCTATTTTATAGTCGAAGAAGAATAGGCTTGCATCGACAACCTGCAGTGATATACTGATCCATAAACTACTTTGCAATGATCTACATGGAAGAGACTTTCAAGCGAGAAGAAATAAATACGGAGAGAGGAGGAGAATGAGCAATAGTGGATCGGGAGGTAGGAGGAGATACCAACCATGGGGCTCGTCAGCTCGACTCAGGCGTTGAATTCATCCGAGGGCCAACGCCCGGCAAAGCGAGCACCATTCTGCCACTGCTGCTCCTTGCGCCCGACGCTGGCCTCTGCTCCATCCCGTGGATAATCCTCTTGCTTATTTATTATTTCCTAGAATTGCATAGTTTTGGTCCCAATTATTGTTTTCACTTTTAGTCCCAACAAAAGTGTAGATTTGTTCGGCAATTAGTCTATATGACTTACGATGGCATCAAGACAAAGGTCGACGATGCTTTACCCTTGCAATGAACAATATGCATAGGAACCTGAAGAAAACATGCCAAAACCGTATAACTTAGTGAGGGAAACTGTGATTTGCATGTAAAGATATCCTAAACACAGACATGATAAAATATCAGTAAATAACTGACTAATTAGTGCGGTGAAGAAACCAGGAACATACCCTCTTCAATCCCCACGTCCTCATCCTCTTCCTCGGCCAGCCCTCGTGGCTTCCGGCCACCATCGCCGACCCCATGATCTAGCGCCAGAAAACACACACCAAAATTATACCGAGCAAAAGAAAGCACATACCATCAATTGCAGAGGCAGCAGCATACGCAAAACTCATAAGAAATGCAAAGAAAGAAGCTAAGGAGCAGTGCATTACCAGAAGAGAGAAGCACATCCAGGACGCCTCCTTGTACTAACGCATAGCCGTGGACGCCACGCTGCCAGAGGGCAGCTCGTCCCACTTGCAGGCGCTCATGTAGACCTCGGGAGCTCGAGCACCTTGTGGAGCGGCACCTGCACCTCAGCGGCAGAGACGGTTATGTAACGCGCGGGCGTAGTGCTTGTGGGGGATGGTGAGGTACTCAGGCTCGAGTCTCGCGGGAAGACGCCGCCACGATGGCCTCACTTGGCAGCGAACCCGATCTTGGCTGCGTGCCGCTGCGCAGGTGCTCCAGGCCCGACTTGAGCAGCTCGGCGAAGAGGTCGGCGACGAGAGTCGGAAGGCCTCGTCGAGTCTCGCGAGCACGGCTCAGGCGTGTTCGCCTCCTTCTCGCTGGCCTTGGCGGTCTCAGCCAAGGCGGCCCTGTTGCCACCGATGCAGAGCTGCTTTGCTGCTCTTGCCCCGAACCGCCATGGCGGTATCGGGCGGCCACGGCGACGTCGTCCTGGTCCTTGCGCTCGTCGTGGGGGGCCGTGGAGGACACGATAGAGGATCTCGGGGAGGTCCTTGGCAGCGGCCCCCTGTCTTGTACTCCCATCGGCCATTGATCTACGGTAGCCGGTGGAGGTGTCGCGTCAATGATGGGGAAGCAGGAGGAAAGGCGGTGACGAGCACGCACACGCAAGGGAGTGAGGGAGAGGGCTAGGGTTCGTGCCTTCGTGCTGTGGCGGCTGGAAGCGGATCCTCTAACATTCTGAAGGGATGTCACGTAAGCTACAGTAACCGTGACATCCCTTCTTCACATCCATATGGTTAAGCCTATAATGATTATAATTAAATTGCAAATTACAAATTTATTTTATACATTTACAAAAATTACATACAAACAAAATTATGACGTAATAAAATTATTTTTTGATTTTTTTGTACATGCTACAGTAAATCCGCACAATGATTTCTACAGTATTTCACTGTAGCTCGTGACATCCTTTCTTTGTTTTACATACACATGTCACTGTAGCTTCATGACATTCCTTCAGGATGTTAGAGGATCCACTTCCGTGGTGGCTGGCGAGGAGAGAGATGGAGGAGGGAGGCAAGGGGTGCGGCGTGCGAGCAGGGACTGGGCGAGGGGCTTTCGAGGACACGCCGACACGGCCTGCCCACGCCCCGCAAGAACGTCACGACGCACGACGCGGCCAACTGCTCCCCTTCTCCTTCAATGCAGGACGCGGGCAGCGCGTGACGCGATGCGTCAAGAGTGCTTCACCCGAGAAATTGGAACCCAGCCAATAGAGGATCCGATGAGCGGGATCAGGAGTAACGGCGGCCCACCCGTCATCGTGTTAGCATAATCACGGGTGCACAAGCCGGGTGCACATGCTCCGACCCACCCTCAAAGAATCGACGCGGGACTCAAAGAACTCCCATCGCATCACCCGCATCAAGCACGAGGAGCCAAAAATGGTTGACCACGAAAACTCTAAAATACGCCATGTGACTTGCAGCCAGGGCAGCTGATGAGCGGGACCAGGGTAGCAACGGCCCACCCATCATTGACAAAACACAGGCAGGGGTGCAGAAACTATGTACAAACAGAGAGCAACGCACAACCCGCGCCCATGCAGCGGCCATGACGCATGCGACGCGCGCGCGGTGCAACAGGAGAGGCTGCCCGCTCACCCAAAAATATGGCACCCAGCCAATCAGATTCCACTCGAGCCCACAAGTCATTCCCGTCCACGATTCACTACGCGGTCAAAATGCCACAGAACGATTTCTAGCGAGCATCCAATGGCCAGGAGCGAAAAAAGACCTCGTTGACCAACATCGAAGGGCCAACGAAGGACGCGACCGGGGGAGCACCCTGGGAGCGAGTTGCCCAACCTCATTATTGGTTTAAATTTGATGGTCAAAGTAAAATTTTCTTTCGGTTTCAAAATGGGGCTAATAGATTTGCCTCATCCATTAATTAAGGAGTCTAAAGTTGCTTTTACAAACAAAAGTGAAAGCAAATTACTAAGCCTCTACTCTCACGGCATGATGTTTTTCAAGTGCTTCGTGCCGGTGGTGACCCAACGCGTTGCCTCGTTCTTGTTGTTGGAAAGAATGATAAATAGTAGCGTGGATTTGTGTTGGAACAGCTTAGCATCTTGCTCACACCAAAATGTCCAACAAGTAAGCATGGTGAGAGAGACGCCATCGCCTTCTGGTTTGCCGTATTCTTCTCGGACATATTGATCCACCAATCCTTGATAGAAAGCTCCACACTCCAACGAGAAGTGTCAATGTCGTCGAGGTTGAGCCAAGCCTTGATCATACCCCAACCCTCTTGGGGAACCGACACCTGAAAATGAGGTGGTCCACCGATTCTTTCATTTGCTTACAAAGAAGGCATAGCCCGCAATCTAGCCATCCACGCCCTTGAAGCCTATCCGCTGTCCAAATCTGATTTCGTATTCCAAGCCAAGAAAAAAAAACCTTTGGAGGCGCCCAAACATTCCAAACCACATAGCTCATGCGTGAGGGGATGGTCCTGAGGAATTGAGCTTAGTGGCGGAGTAGCGCCCGCTTGCCGTGTGCGTCTAAATGATGAAGCTTGATCTTTGCAAGCCACTTGTCATCATGCATGGCCTCCCTCACCTTGCAATTTTTCCTATAGCAAATCTAAAAAATGAGCGGCTCTACGTTAATAGGCTTTTCCCCATTAATCCGAGGTGAATCAGAGAACGTTGCATGGGCCCCTCGGAGCCCTCGCAAACTTAGTGAGGTCAATGACGCCCAATCCTCCAAGGTCGGTTACGGCAAACAAGCAAGGCCAATTGACCTTACACTTCGCCCCAAAGGGCCTTCTCCGTGCCTGACTAAAGAAAATCCCTCTTGATTTTCTAGAAGTTATGCATGGTGCTAGGAGGAGGGTTGAGAGCATTGATGTGGTATATTACTTGCGAGGTGAGCACCGACTTGACAAGAGCACATCCAACCATGGCAGTAATGTTTTGACCATCCCATGGCAACAGCCTTGCCGCCACCTCATCCTCAAGAAATTGGAAGTCCCCTCACCGAAGTTGCCAAACCGAGAGAGGGAGGCCCAAGTACTTGATAGGGAAGGGTGGGACCGCTCTCTCAGATCTGGGTCCCGGTGGATGATGTGCCGGCAGGTCTATGCTCGGTTCCGTTTATGATGGCTTTTGGGGTCCTGTTTGGTGAGCCTGTGGAGGTGGACTGTGAATCTCTGGAGAAAATTGGGCCGGTGCATCTCAAGGTGTGGTGTGTTGATCCTGTCTGTGTTCGTGGTTCAGTCAACATTTGCCCCTCCTCTGATGGAGTCAGGCTGCGGGTTCGGGTGGAGGGTGTGGAGGCATTCCAGGTCCCACCTCCTCCACCCCCTCCTAGCTCTTCTAATCATGACAATGATAAACATGGGGATGGTTCGATGGGTGGGCAGAACCCCAGTGGTGGCACTGATCCTCGTTTCACCCAATCTAAATGGGATGGCTTGGAGCCGGATGAGTGTGAACTGTTCAAAGCCAATGCCCCGATCGGGGCGCCTCAGAAAGAGGCGAGGGAGGCTCCTATTAAGGGTGGGGCAACTCTGGATGCTGCTGGCCTGGATAAGATTGCGGCTACGGGCACCCCATCTCGGGGGTCTGCTCCAACTTGCCAGTGCGCCCTCTATCTCCCACCTTTTCTGGTATTGAAGACTTGCCTCCGTCCCCTTCCCGATTGTCCGAACCTACCTCGTCCAAGAAGAATAAGAAAACCTTTGTTAGAAAATTCTAAGCTAAGAGCAGGGCCTCCTCGGGCTCCAAGCAATCTATGATGGGCATCTGTCGCCGTCTGGACAAGGATATGGGGGCGGCATCGGGCTCTGTTCCTACGTCGGCTTCTCCGGCAGCTCGTTCTCCTGTTCTTCATTCGCCTGCTTACACCGCTCGCAAGGGACGGCGGGTCTGGGACTCTGGCGAGCCGGTTGCCCTGCGGGCGGAGCGCCGTGCTACTGCTAAGGATCTTCCTCCTCCAGTTACGGCATCCCCACTCCTCCTTCTTCCCCGATTCGTCTTGTTTTGCCCTCTTTTTCGGATGATCACCTTTTGCATATATTATCGGACGTGGGGGTTTCTCTTGATCATGGGGATGGGTCGCCGCTTATATTGTTCATTATTAGGGCCAACGAGTTGGCCTAAGCGGCTATTGCCAAGGAAAAATATGTTGGGGAACGTGTAGGATCGAGAGTATGTCTAGGGGGGGGGGGGTGATTAGACTACTTGACAAAATAAAAATCTAGCCTTTTCCCAATTTTAAGTCTTGGCAGATTTTAGCAACTTAGCACTAGTCAAGTAAACAACCTACAAGTGCAAGTCTAAGAGTATTGCAGCGGAATGTAAAACATTGCACATGAAGGTAAAGGAAGGAGTTTGGAGGGAGCAAACGCAATCTTCTCTTCTTTTATAGGGAGCCGTACACTCATTGGAGTAGTGTCCGGGTCTTCGACAATTGTAGCAATTTCGTCCATGACTTGAAGATCTTTTGTCATTGTAGGACCTTGACTTGAAACTTCTTTCCTTGCTTCTACTCTTGTAGAATTTGTTGAAGTTCTTCACCATTAGGCTCAATTCTTCATTGAAGGTTTGTTTCTCACTAGATGATGTGGGAGCATCACATGAGGCTTTGTAAGCACCACTTGACTTGTTGTGAAGCTCTTCCTTATCCTCGAGTGACATCTCATTCGCAACAATTCTTCCAATGACTTCTGTTGGCTTGAGATCTTTGTAATTGGGCATCATTTGGATCAATGTGCACACGGTATCCTATTTTCCATCCAATGCTCTCAGGATCTTCTTGATGATGAATCTATCGGTCATCTCTTCACTTCCTAAGCAGGCAATCTCATTTGTGATAAGAGCAAGCCTAGAGTACATTTCAGCGACACCTTCACCATCCTTCATTTTGAACTTGTCAAGTTGACTTTGAAGCACATCCAATTTGGATTCCTTGACGGAGTCGGTACCCTCGTGCATATCAATCAAAGTATCCCAAATTTCCTTTGCATCCTCAAGACGGCTGATTTTGTTGAATTATTCGGGGCACAATCCGTTGAACAGAATATCACAAGCTTGAGCATTGTATTTCAGCATCTTCAACTCTTCCGCGGTAGCTTCACGGTTTGGTTCTCTCCCATCAAAGAATTCATCTTGCAAGCCAATACACACAATAGCCCAAACGGCGGAGTTATGTCCAAGAATATGCATTTTCATCTTATGCTTCGAACTAGCAAAATTAGTACCATCAAAGTAAGGACCTCTACGGTGGTAATTTCCCTCACTAGACGCCATACTCTCCTTGGTTGTGAAACCTAGGCTATGATCACCAAAAGCTATGGAAATCAAGGCAAAAGGAGACCAAAACTCTGATACCACCTGTAGGATCGAGAGTATGTCTAGAGGGGGGTGATTAGACTACTTGACCAAATAAAAATCTAGCCTTTTCCCAATTTTAAGTCTTGGCAGATTTTAGCAACTTAGCACTAGTCAATTAAGCAACCTACACATGCAAGTCTAAGAGTATTGCAATGGAATGTAAAACATTGCACATGAAGGTAAAGGGAGGAGTTTGGAGGGAGCAAACACAATGTAGACATGGATATTTTTGGCGTGGTTCCGATAGGTGGTTTTATCGTACATCCACGTTGATGGAGACTTCAACCCACGAAGGGTAACGGTTGCGCGAGTCCACGGAAGGCTCCACCCATGAAGGGTCCATGAAGAAGCAACCTTGTCTATCCCACCATGGCCATCGCCCACGAAGGACTTGCCTCACTAGGGTAGATCTTCACAAAGTAGGCGATCTCCTTGCCAGATAAACTCCTTGGTTCAACTCCACAATCTTGACGGAGGCTCCCAAGTGACACCTAACCAATCTAGGAGACATCACTCTCCAAAAGGTAATAGATGGTGTGTTGATGATGAAATCCTTGCTCTTGTGCTTCAAATGATAGTCTCCCCAACACTAAACTCTCTCTCACAGATTTGTATTTGGTGGAAAGATGATTTGAGTGGAAAGAACTTGGAGAAGGCTAGAGATCAAGATTCATATGGTTGAAATGGAATATCTTGACCTCAACACATGAGTAGGTGGTTCTCTCTCAGAAAATGTATGATGGAAGTGTAGGCATATTCTGATGGCTCTCTCCACGAGTGAAGAGTGGGTGGAGGGGTATATATAGCCTCCACACAAAATCTAACTGTTACACACAAATCACCAAACTCGGTGGGACCGAATAATGAAACTCGGTCAGACCGATTTAGTTCAAAATGTGAACGTTAGGATTTTCGGTGGGACCGACATGTCAACTCGGTGGGACCAATTTCATTAGGGTTAGGGCATAACGTAATCTCGGTGAGACCGATTACACAAAGTCGATGAGACCGATTTTGGTAATAAGCTGACAGAGACTTGGTCAGGCAAACTCGGTGGGACCAATTCGCTCATCTCGGTGAGACCGAAATGTTACGGAAGGGAAACAGAGAGTTTGCGTTGCGAACTCGGTGGGACCGATCGCTCATCTCGGCTGGACCGAAACGTTACGAAGGGAAACAAAGAGTTTGCAATCCCATCTCGGTTAGACCGAGATCCCTATCGGCAAGACCGAAGTGACTAGGGTTTTGTGGCAGTGGCTATGTCAACTGAACTCGGTGGCGCCGAATAGAAAGTTTCGGTGGGGCCGAGTTTGACTTTTGGTTTGGAACATATGTGGATATGAGAAAGTGGTTGAGGGTTTTGGAGCATATCACTAAGCATTTTGAGCAAGTAACCCGGTAAGCAACACCTCATCCCCTTTTAATAGTATTGGCTTTTCCTATGGACTCAATGTGATCTTGGATCACTAAAAGTAAAATGTAGAGTCTTGAGCTTTAGAGCTTGAGCCAATCTTTTGTCCTTAGCATTTTGAGGGGTCCACATTTCTCATCCATGCCATGCCAATCATTGAGCTTTCCTGAAATATTTATCTTGAAATAGCATTAGCTCAATGAGCTATATGTTGTTAATAATTACCAAAACCACCCAGGGATAGTTGCACTTTCAATCTCCCCCTTTTTGGTAATTGATGACAACATATAGATCAAAGCTTCGACAAATGATAATAAGATTGAAATATATCGTCGCTTTGAGAAGTATGTGATAAGCAAGAGCTCCCCCTAAATTTGTGCATTATTTAAAATTTGCTTTTGACTGCAAATGCACAATCGATTAGGATAATGGATCACTCTTCCATGTCACATACATCTTGGTGGAGCGCTCAAAATGATAGAAAATTAAAAGCATGCACTCATCACCAAGCAAAGTGAATGATCATATAAGAGATAATATCATCCAAGAAAGCATTAGAGTAGCATATGATCAAACACATGATCAAACAAGTATCTCACACAAACATAGGGTATCAACCAAGCACAGTCGATTACCGAAAAAGGCTTTTGCCCCGCTTTATAAATAAAGCAAACCGCCACAAGACATACAACCAAAGCAGGTTCACACACACACACCACCCGAGTCTCACAACAAAGTACATAGGTTCTCACTGAGGGCACAGCTCAACAAGCCCTGTAAGAAAGAAAAAAACAAAGCCCTCCAAGCGCAGGGAGTCTAGTCAGGCTCCGGCGGAGGCGGCGGGGGCGGCGGCGATAGGCGGACGGCCATCGAGCGGAGGTCGGCGATGAAGGCTGAGATGGCGTCCCGATCTGGGGGGCGGCTAAGCGACCGTCAAAGCTGCAAGAAACCCGAGAGTTTGTAGAGAGCGTCAGTAGCGCGACGAAGAGGAGTACGCTGGATCACAAGCTTATTGCGAATGGTCCAAAGAGTCCAGGCAAGAACCCCAACCTCCAGCCGCCTAATGTGGCGAGAGGACGTCGGGGACAGCTGGAGTTCAGCAAATAAGTCCGGAAAATTGGTGTGGCACCAACTTCCACCTACAATCTCGCAGCAGCTCCAGAGAAATCGGGCGAGACGCATAGCGAAGAAGATGTGGTTGGAGTCTTCCCGGACATCACAGAGGGGCAGACATTGCGTTCGCCATTGCGCTTGCAAACCTCCACACCAGACTGGACCCGTCCATGAATCCACTGCCACATGAAGATGCGAATCTTCAGGGGGACGCGGACGAACTACACCATCGATAGGGGAAGGGGGGCGGAGGAGGGGGCAATGGCCAAGTAGAGCGACTTGGTTGAGAACTGGCCCGATGGTTCCAAGCGCCAACAAGACAAGGTCCCGATCCCCATCCACCAACGGCTCATGCAGAGCAACGCAATGAGCAACTCACGCCAGTGGAGTGGATTCCGCCGCCCAAAGGGCCGACGGAAAGCAAGGCGCCTAAGTCAAGAAGGGCCCTATCAACAGAGATCATAGGGTCGACGGAGATAGAGAAGAGGGCGGGAAGCGGGCCAAGAATGGGGAGTCGCCGCCCAAATGATCAAACCAGAATAGCATCGAGAGGCCGGACCCCACCGAGATGGAGGTACCAATGCGGAGAACCGGGAGAAGCTGGACGAGAGACTGCCAGAACTGAGACCGCCCGATTTCTGGCAGAAGGCTAGGGGTTGACCTCGCAGTATTTATTCCGGATAATGTCCAGCCAGAGGCCACCATGACCTCGCGATGCGCCATGCCCACCGGGATAGAAGGGCAATATTCATCCGCTTAGAGTACATGATACCCAAGCCACCCTGCTCCTGGCTTGCAGATGTCGAGCCACCGACCATGTGATACTTCCGCTTGCCATGCTCGCCACCCCAAGAGAATCGGGACTGAATTGTGGCGATCTCCTTATGGAGAGAGTCATGGAGGCTGTAGAAACTCATAAGAAACAAGAGGAGGCTGGAGAGGGATGAGTTGATAAGAATAGTCCGGGCCGCCTTTAGAAAGCCACCTCCTGCCAGGCTCGCACCGGACCGGAGCTTGGTCACGGAGGGCCGCAGGTCCGCTGCAGAGACGCGAGTCACTAATGGGCGTCCCAAGGTAGGTAGTGGGGAAAGAGCCCAGGCGGCGATTAAGTTTGTTGGCAATGGCCAGAGACTCAGAGGGGGAATATCCCATCACCATAACGTCGCTCTTGTCGAAGTTGATCTTGAGGCCCGACATCTGTTGGAAGCAAAGGAGGAACTTGAGGTTGGCGATGTCCATCTCCGAGCCTTCGATCATGATGATCGTGTCGTCAGTATACTGGAGGATGGAGATCCCCGAGCCCCTGCAGAGGTGGGGGTAATCCTCGGATGTGGCCAGCGGCTTTGCCTTATCCGAATGGAGGCCAAAGCGCCCACGCACCATATTGAAGAGAACGGGAGAAGGGGTCGCCTTGGCGCACCCACATAGGGTAGGGAAGAAGGGCCGATCTCGCCGTTGATGTTGACCGTCAGGCGACCGCAAGAGACCATTTGCATGACTCTTGTGATCCATCGGTCGTCAAAGCCCTTCCAAGAAGAACTTCCCTAAGGAAGGTCCAACTAACCGTGTCGTAGGCTTTATGGAAATTGATCTTCGTAAAACCGCCTTTCAAAGCGCTTGACCCGACCTCATGAAGAACCTCATGAAGCACCGTGACACCATCCGTGATGTACCGCCTTAATGAAGGCCGATCGTTAGGGTGGGTAATCTGATCAGCAAGCGTGGTCACCCTATTGGCGCACTTTGGCCAGATCCGAAGATCACGTTAACGACCGTGATCGGGCGGAATCGGCGGATGTCACCGCCCCTGTGGACCTTGGGGATGAGGGAGATGGTCCCGGTTGAGGCGACCTAGGTCGATAGACCCCACAAAGAATTCATCAAAGATGGCCATGACCTCTGGTTTAATCACGTTCCAGAAGGTCTGGAAGAAAATGACCGGAAGACCGTCCGGGCCCGGCGCGGAGGAGGGATTCATACCCATGATGGCCTCCCAGCACAATCGATTAGGATCATGGGTCACTCTTCCATGTCACATACATCTTGGTGGAGCACTCAAAATGATAGAAAATTAAAAGCATGCACTCATCACCAAGCAAAGTGAATGATCATATAAGAGATATAAGAGATAATATCATCCAAGCAAGCATTAGAGTAGCATATGATCAAACACATGATCAAACAAGTATCTCACACAAACATAGAGTATCAACCAAGCACAATCGATTAGGATCATGGGTCACTCTTCCATGTCACATACATCTTGGTGGAGCACTCAAAATGATAGAAAATTAAAAGCATGCACTCATCACCAAGCAAAGTGAATGATCATATAAGAGATATAAGAGATAATATCATCCAAGCAAGCATTAGAGTAGCATATGATCAAACACATGATCAAACAAGTATCTCACACAAACATAGAGTATCAACCAAGCACACAAAAGGTTCAATCGAAAGCAAAAGAGACATAGCGGCAAAACACTCTCTCTCGAAGCCTATGACCTATACATTTCTCCCCCTTTGGCAACAAGTTACCAAAAAGTTTGAAAATGCATAGTGCTATGCGTCTCTCAGGCTTGGTCTTCGGGAGGTGGTGTAGAGATAACTCCAAGGACGAAGGCCTCTGTTGATGTAGTTGGAGCTGGTGGAGTGGCTGCTGGAGGTGGCACTGAAGCCCTAGCTGCTGGTGCTGACGCTGTAGCTCTAGTATCTGGTACTAGCACTGCAGTAGACCTCTGACCTCTAGGCACTCGCTGAAAAGCATCGGTAGTTGCCTTCCCTTTCCTCTCTTCTGCTTCCTCCTGGATCTGCTCAACTACTCTTTGTATCTCAGTAACCTTCAGATCAAGATCATAAAATTTTGTCCCTATGATACTCTCCAAGCTCTCCTGATGCTGAGTCAGGGTGGCCAAGCCCTTCTCAATTCTCGAAGTAGATTGGATCAGATAAGCCAGCTGAACTTGCTTGCTCTTCAGGAAAACTTGAGATGCTTCCTCAACACTTGGCATCTTGGCAGCTTTCTCAGCCTTAGCTTTGGCTCTCTTCTCTTGTGCTTGAGCTGATGATGGTTCCTGCTCATTCATCACTACAGTGTTGTCTTCAAATTCAGGATATAGGGGTAGATGCTCCTTTTCCAGCAAATATGTGCATGTGCCCATCTTAGCATTGACGAGCTCCTTAATATGTGGAGCATACCCACAACTTCTCTTTTGGTCAGCAGCTGTCCTCTTGATTGTCTCTACAATCAGACTCATGACCTTGAACTTCTGAGGGACATAAAAAATCTATAGGAGGTTGATAGAATGTCCTCTGACATCTTGTGATCTCCTGACTTGGGTAGCAGAGTGTGCCTTAGGATTGTGTTGATGGTAGGCAGACCAGACAACAGATAGTGTACAGATCCAAGCTTGTGAGTCTCCAAAGCTTTATCTGGGATCTCTTTGTACATGTTTGCCATAGTGTTGTAGTCTTTTTCTTCTTGGCATACACATCCAAGTCATCTTCATGTTCCTCCTGGGCATTGATCAATTTAGCCCATTCTTCAATAGTGGATTGGTACCTAGTACCTTCAGACATCCATATGATCTTCCCATCTGGATAAAAGTGAGCAGTGGAGTAAAACTGCATGATCAGCTCATCATTCCATTTTGTGAGCTTATGCCCAACAAATTTGTCAACTCCACTTGCTTTGAAGCTGTCATATACTCCTGGGAAGTGATCTTCCTTATCCTTGATGTACTCCCAATCAACCCATCTCATGTCACATACAATTGGCTTCTTGTCAAGAAAAAATGTCTCATAGAAGTCTTGCTGTTGTTTTGTATGAAATCTGTAATCAACTGCAGTCCTCCTCCTCACAGCATAAGGATCAGACTGTCTCCACAATCTCACTCCAGCATCCTTTCTGATGTGCATGTCCTCAGCCACTAGATGAGCATCATTATGGTCTGGAATCTTGGGTTTCAGCTTTCTCAAAACAAGAGACTCATCATCCTCTTCTTCAGCTTGAGGCACTGGGGCCTTGTTCTTCTCTTCGGCAGGAATGTTTCTGGTGCTTCTCTTGGGCTTTGGGGGCTTCTGAGCTTGTGCTTTGGGAGCAGTCTTGGGCTTTGCTGGAGCAGCCCCTGACTTGATAGCATCTCCCATAAGCTTCTGAGCTTTGGGTGCTGGTGCAACATCCTCTTCCTCTTCCTCTTCTGAATCAGAAGAATGCTTCTCAAATTCAGCCATGGGATCTACCTTCTTGCACCATCTTCCTCTCTTTCTCTCTTTCTTTTTCTTAACCTCAGCATCATCTTCTCCTCCAGTTGACTTGGAGGGTTCCTGAGTGGAGGCTCTGGCCTTAGACATTGGAACTCTTCTGGCAGGTGCCTTCTTGTTCAAGTCTGGCTTTGTTGCAGCAGCTGTGCCATACTCCTTCTTCAGCACCTTCTTCTTTGAGGTGGCCTCATCCTCAACAGCCACATAGTCCTCATCCTCAAAGTCTGAGGTTCTCTTCTTCCTTGCTCTAGTGGTTGCCTTGGGCAAGTTACTAGGTGTGCTTCTACTGCCCTCATCATAGCTGCTTGAGGGATCTGAACCCTCACTCAATTGCACTTGTTCCTCAGATTTGTTCTGACTGTCACTCTGGTCATACATCTTTGCAATCTCACTCACAGCAGACCCTGTGAATAGATGTAGATGAGGTAGAGTGTATGAGCATCACAAAGTGCAGGGATTTTGCAAAACAAATGACTCAAAAATTTAGTTTTAGTTCTCCACAGAAAGCATTTCAGAACTACCGATTTGTTAAACTCGGTGATACCGAAGCAATTTTGGAGCCTAAACTAGTGAACTCGGTCAGACTGAGTCGCAGTTCGGTGGCACCAAGACTGCTAGGGTTTCACAGAGAATCGAATTCGGTCACATTGATGTGCGATTTTTGGTCAGACCGAAAATGCATGTGCTATTGCCTAAGCCAAATCGGTGAGACTGATTTCTACAACTCGACCGGTCCGAGATGAGTTCGACGGAGACCTAACCCTAAATTCTCAAATCAAATCTAACCTAAAGGATGTTTTCTGTGGATAGAGCGTTTGCATACGTGGTAAAGATCATGGAAAAGCAATGTTCTATGAATCGGAGTTAAGGAATTAGCACATAGAGTCGAACCCATACCCTAGTTCGGCGGAGGTTCGCTACGGCGGCAACGACGGAGCAGATTTCCGTTGACGGCGATGGAAACCAGTGGCGGGAGGTCGCTGGCGGCGAGGAGATGATCCGGAGACCTGAGGAGGCAGAGCAGGACACACGCGCGGGCTGAGGAGTTTGAAGAAATTTCCAAAATCTCACCCGTGGGTTTATATATCCCGACCCTGTCGGTGTGACCGAGTGGAACAACTTGGTGGCACCGAGATGCAGAATTGCAAGTGGTTACTGCAACTCGGTGTGACCGAAAAGTTCAAATCGGTTGCACCGATATTGAAAACCTAGATCA
The DNA here is from genome assembly GCA_021605145.1 of Aegilops bicornis. Taxonomy (NCBI): domain Eukaryota; kingdom Viridiplantae; phylum Streptophyta; class Magnoliopsida; order Poales; family Poaceae; genus Aegilops; species Aegilops bicornis. The sequence goes on along the minus strand of CM038671.1, from coordinate 160,395,608 downwards.
ACTTAGTGAACTCGGTGTGACCGAAGTGGATGACTCAGTCATACCGAAATGCACAAAGAGGTTTTGGAAGTTTAAGTCTATGACGAATCGGGGACTCCGAGTGCTCCTCACACAGAGTGGTTCGAATCTGACTTGATCAAACTTTGTGATGTAGCATGAACAGAGTTTGAGACGAGAAAATCATAGATAGCTAGAGAGAGTTCTTAGGCATTCTTGTCCATCCATTTGGCGGATGAGAAAAAAAAATCCAAACATTCAAAACAAAAAATGAATTTCCTCGAATGAGTAAAATATGCAATCAACATGCTCACACAATAAAATGTCAAATGAAATATGTGACAGATCATGCACAAACACTCTAGCATCTATCAAGCAATTTGGCGATGACTAGGTCATCTATATATGAGTATATTGACTTAGGAGTCAAATGAGAACATTTGATCATAGGTCATACTCATCGTTTAAGCACAAGTGGGGTTACCACTTTTACATAAAGCATTGTTGTGTTCACATCATTAGAGTTGCTTTAGCTCAATTGATTAGAGTAAAGCTCCCCCTAGATGTGATACCCCCCCTAAGAGGGATGAACTAACCTTGGGTTTTGTCGATGATGACTTCATGTAGGTGTTGAAGATGTGGATGCTCAATGTTTATGTAGATCGTTTGGAGCAATCCATTGGAGTGAGTTGCACTTTCAATACCTACACGGGTTAGTCCCACAAGGAACAAACAAGAATATCCATAGACATAGAGTGATGTACACATAGATGATGTCCATGAAAGCATTAGGTTACCTTGTCCCTTGTCTTACCAACAAGAGGGATTGTGACTCCTTGAACTAGTGCAAGATATGGAAGTTGTTTGCACATGTTCTTGCCAAAAGATATGAGTGAAGTATGTTGGCGGAGTCACCCTCAAGAACTCTCTAGTTCTTATTCTTCCGGATCCACACCATCTTGATGGGAATCCTTGGAGTTGTAGTCGTACTTGATGAAGTAGAACTTGATTTAGTCTTGGGAACCCACTTTACCAAGGCCTTAGGAGCTTCTTCAAATGCATCAATCTCCTCTTGAAGCTTGTCCTTGCCTCTTTGCTTGTGGTCTTGTGGTGGAAGATCATCTTGAGCTTGTGTCCCTTGGAAAGAAGTAGGATCATACTTGTCTTGTTGAGGAACAAACTTCGTCTTAGGGTATTGATCTTCTTCCCACTCAACCCCATTGGCATTGAACTTTCGTTCAAAACCAATACCTTGATTCTTCCGGTGTCTTCCTTGCTTCCGTACAATTTCCTCAAATTGCTTACTTCCGGCAAGACTCTTGTAGACACCCTTCTCTATAATTCCCTTCAATAAGCTATTTTCTTGCTCAAGTGTGACTTGGCTAAGAGAATCATTAGTGGAATCAAGAGATCTAAGCAACAACATTGGATTTAGCATGATTATTGTTACTACTAGATGAAGAATCTTTCTTACTCTTGTTGCTAGAGTTTACTTGTGGCATGTAAGTAGACAAGAGTAAACGCTTGGCAATGTAAGAAGAACTTTTCTTGCGAAGATCATCATTGATTGCCTTTAAGAACTCATGCTCTTGCTCAAGGTTGAGCATTTCAAAGCGTAGCTTCTCATGAGTTTTTAAAAGTTCTCGATGATCTTCCAAGGTAGTTTCATGAGCTAACTTAAGAGTGTTTAGTTCTTTAGTTAGACATTCAATCTCCTTCTTATCATCGTCATTCGCTTTATCTTGATTAGCATGATTAGTAGCAAGTTCATCACAGTTTTCATAGCTAGAGTTGTCAACAAGTAAATCATCATCTCCTAGAAAATCATCTTCATCACTATTGAAACCAACATACTCGAGGTGTGATACCTTTGGGCCTTTAGCCATGAAGCATCTTCCAATTCCTTCATTTGGTGAGACAAATATGTCGTAGGAGTTGGTTGACACAAGTGCTAGACTGGCAACACCTTCATCTTGAGTATATTCGGAGTCGGAGTGATAACTTCTTTCGGAGTGATGGTCGGAGTCGGAGCCGGATACCCATTCACCAACATGAGCTTGATGTCTTCGCTTTGTGTAGCTCCTTCATGATTTGTCCTTCCTTTCCGAATCCTTGCTTCTTCGAGAGGTTCTACGTTCGTAACGATCATCTCTACTCCTTCTCTCTCTTGGTGGTGATTCTTCTCTTCTACTTCTTCTTTTAGGAGAATCTTCTCTTCTTTTGTAGGGAGCCGTACACTCATTGGAATAGTGTCCAGGTCTTTGACAATTGTAGCAATTTCGTTCACGACTTGAAGATCTTTTGTCATTGTAGGACCTTGACTTGGAACTTCTTTCCTTGCTTCTACTCTTGTAGAATTTGTTGAAGTTCTTCACCATTAGGCTCAATTCTTCATTGAAGGTTTGTTTCTCACTAGATGATGTGGGAGCATCACATGAGGCTTTGTAAGCATCACTTGACTTGTTGTGAAGCTCTTCCTTATCCTTGAGTGACATCTCATTCGCAACAATTCTTCCAATGACTTCCGTTGGCTTGAGATCTTTGTAATTGGGCATCATTTGGATCAATGTGCACACGGTATCATATTTTCCATCCAATGATCTTAGGATCTTTTTGATGATGAATCTATCGGTCATCTCTTCACTTCCCAAGCAGGCAATCTCATTTGTGATAATAGCAAGCCTAGAGTACATTTCAGCGACACCTTCACCATCCTTCATTTTGAACTTGTCAAGTTGACTTTGAAGCACATCCAATTTGGATTCCTTGACGGAGTCGGTACCCTCGTGCATATCAATCAAAGTATCCCAAATTTCCTTTGCATCCTCAAGACGGCTGATTTTGTTGAATTATTCGGGGCACAATACGTTGAAGAGAATATCACAAGCTTGAGCATTGTATTGCAGCATCTTCAACTCTTCCGCGGTAGCTTCACGGTTTGGTTCTCTCCCATCAAAGAATTCACCTTGCAAGCCAATACACACAATAGCCCAAACGACGGGGTTATGTCCAAGAATATGCATTTTCATCTTATGCTTCCAACTAGCAAAATTAGTACCATCAAAGTAAGGACCTCTACGTCGGTAATTTCCCTCACTAGACGCCATACTCTCCTAGGTTGTGAAACCTAGGCTATGATCACCAAAAGCTATGGAAATCAAGGAAAAAGGAGACCAAAGCTCTGATACCACTTGTAGGATCAAGAGTATGTCTAGAGGGGGGGGGCTGATTAGACTACTTGACCAAAAAATCAGCCTTTTCCCAATTTTAAGTCTTGGCAGATTTTAGCAACTTAGCACTAGTCAAGTAAACAACCTACACATGAAAGTCTAAGAGTATTGCAGCGGAATGTAAAACATTGCACATGAAGGTAAAGGGAGGAGTTTGGAGGGAGCAAACGCAATGTAGAAACATAGATTTTTGGGGTGGTTCCGATAGGTGGTGCTATCATACATCCACGTTTATGGAGACTTCAACCCACGAAGGGTAACGGTTGCGCGAGTCCACGGAGGGCTCCACCCACGAAGGGTCCACGAAGAAGCAACCTTGTTTATCCCACCATGGACATTGCCCACGAAGGACTTGCCTCACTAGGCTAGATCTTCATGAAGTAGGCGATCTCCTTGCCCGTACAAACTCCTTGGTTCAACTCCACAATCTTGACGGAGGCTCCCAAGTGACACCTAACCAATCTAGGAGACACCACTCTCCAAAAGTTAATAGATGGTGTGTTAATTATGAACTCCTTGCTCTTGTGCTTCAAATGATAGTCTCCCCAACACTAAACTCTCTCTCACAGATTTGGATTTGGTGGAAAGATGATTTGAGTGGAAAGCAACTTGGAGAAGACTAGAGATCAAGATTCATATGGTTGGAATGGAATATCTTGACCTCAACACATGAGTAGGTGGTTCTCTCTCAGAAAATGTATGATGGAAGTGTAGGTATATTCTGATGGCTCTCTCCACGAGTGAAGAGTGGGTGGAGGGGTATATATAGCCTCCACACAAAATCTAACCATTACACACAAATCACCAAACTCGATGGGACCGAATAATGAAACTCGGTCAGACATATTTAGTTCAAAATGTGAACGTTAGGATTTTCGGTGGGACCGACATGTCAACTCGGTGGGACCGATTTCATTAGGTTTAGGGCATAACGTAATCTCGGTGAGACCGATTACACCAACTCGGTGGGACCGATTTTGGTAATAAGCTGACAGAGACTTGGTCAGGCAAACTCGGTGGGACCGATTCGCTCATCTTGATGAGACCGAAATGTTACGAAAGAGAAACAGAGAGTTTGCATTGCAAACTCAGTGGGACCGATTGCTCATCTCGGCTGGACCCAAACGTTACGAAGGGAAACAAAGAGTTTGCAATCCCATCTCGGTGAGACCGAGATACCTATAGGTAAGACCGAAATGACTAGGGTTTTGTGGCAGTGGCTATGTCAACTGAACTCGGTGGCACCGGATAGAAAGTTTCGGTGGGGCCGAGTTTGACTTTTGGTTTGGAACATATGTGGATATGAGAAAGTGGTTGAGGGTTTTGGAGCATATCACTAAGCATTTTGAGCAAGTAACCCATTAAGCAACACCTGATCCCCTTTTAATAGCATTGGCTTTTCCTATGGACTCAATGTGATCTTGGATCACTAAAAGTAAAATGTAGAGTCTTGAGCTTTAGAGCTTGAGCCAATCTTTTGTCCTTAGCATTTTGAGGGGTCCACATTTCTCATCCATGCCATGCCAATCATTGAGCTTTCCTGAAATATTTATCTTGAAATAGCATTAGCTCAATGAGCTATATGTTGTTAATAATTACCAAAACCACCCAGGGATAGTTGCACTTTCAATCTCCCCCTTTTTGGTAATTGATGACAGCATATAGATCAATGCTTCGACAAATGATAATTAGTCGAAAGTTCTTAAGATCCAACCGATCCAAGTACCGAATGTACGGCACCTCCGTGTTCAGCACACGTTCAGCTCGATGACGTCCCTCGAGCTCTTGATCTAGTAGAGGGTCGAGGGAGAGTTCCAAGACGACGCAAGGCGTGGCGGCAGTGTTGGTGATGTGATCCGCGCAGGGCTTTGCCTAAGCACTATATATGACCGAGGCGGTAAACTGTGGAGGGGGGCACCGCACACGGCTAAGAAACAATTGTTGTGCTTTGGGGTGCCCCCTGGCCACGGATATAAAGGAAAGGGAGGAGGAGGCCGGCGGCCAAGGAGGGCGCGCTAAGGGGGGAGTCCTACTTGGACTCCCAGTCCAAGTAGGATTCGGCCCCCCTCCTTCCTTCCAACGGAGAGGGAAAGGGGAGAAGGAGAGAGAGGGAGAAGGAAAGAGGGGGGGGCGTGCCCCCTCCCCTGGTCCAATTCGGTTTGGGCAAGGGGGGGGGGGGCGTGCGCCTCCTCACATGGCCTGCCTCCTCTCCTCCACTATGGCCTAATAGGTCCAATAACTTTCCCGGGGGTTCCGGTAACCTCCCGGTACTCCGAAAAATCCTCGATCTTCTTAGGAACCATTCCGATGTCCGTATATAACCTTTCAATATATCAATCTTTACCTCTCGACCATTTCGAGACTCCTCGTCATGTCTGTGGTCTCATCTGGGACTCCGAACAAACTTCGGTCACCAAAACATATAACTCGTAATACAAATCGTCATCGAACGTTAAGCGTGCGGACCCTAAGGGTTCGAGAACTATGTAGACATGACCGAGACACATCTCCGGTCAATAACCAATAGCGGAACCTGGATGCTCATATTGGCTCCTACATATTCTACGAAGATCTTTATTGGTCAAACCGCATAACAACATACGTTATTCCCTTTGTCATCGGTATGTTACTTGCCCGAGATTCGATCGTCGGTATCATCATACCTAGTTCAATCTCATTACTGGCAAGTCTCTTTATTCGTTCCGTAATGCATCATCCCACAACTAAGTCATTAGTCACATTGCTTGCAATGCTTGTAGTGATGTGCATTACCCAGAGGGCCCAGAGATACCTCTCTGATACACGGAGTGACAAATCCTAATCGCGGCCTATGCCAACTCAACAAACACCTTTGGAGACACCTGTAGAGCATCGTTATAATCACCCAGTTACGTTGTGGCGTTTGATAGCACACAAGGTGTTCCTACGGTATCCAGGAGTTGCATAATCTCATAGTCAGAGGAATATGTATAAGTCATGAAGAAAGCAATAGCAATAAAACTAAATGATCATAATTCTAAGATAACGGATGGGTCTTGTCCATCACATCATTCTCTAATGATGTGATCTTGTTCATCAAATGACAACACATGTCTATGGTCAGGAAACTTAACCATCTTTGATTAACGAGCTAGTCAAGTAGAGGCATACTAGGGACACTTTGTTTGTCTATGTATTCACACATGTACTAAGTTTCCGGTTAATACAATTCTAGCATGAATAACAAACATTTATTATGATATAAGGAAATATAAATAACAACTTTATTATTGCCTCTAGGGCATATTTCCTTCAGTCTCCCACTTGCACTAGAGTCAATAATCTATATTACATAGTAATGATTCTAACACCCATGGAGTCTTGGTGCTGATCATGTTTTGCTCTTGAGAGAGGCTTAGTCAACGAGTCTGCAACATTCAGATCCGTATGTATTTTACAAATCTCTATGTCTCCCTCCTTGACTTGATCGCGGATGGAATTGATGTGTCTCTTGATGTGTTTGGTTCTCTTGTGAAATCTGGATTCCTTTGCCAAGGCAATTGCTCCAGTATTGTCACAAAAGATTTTCATTGGACCTGATGCACTAGGTATTACACCTAGATCGCATATGAACTCGTTCATCCAGACTCCTTCATTTGCTGTTTCCGAAGCAGCTATGTACTCCGCTTCACACGTAGATCCCACCACGACGCTCTGCTTGGAACTGCACCAACTGACAGCTCCACCTTTCAATATAAATATGTATCCGATTTGTGACTTAAGAGTCATCCGGATCAGTGCCAAAGCTTGCATCGACGTAACCATTTACGACAAGCTCTTTGTCACCTCCAAAACGAGAAACATATCCTTAGTCCTTTTTCAGGTATTTCAGGATGTTCTTGACCGCTGTCCAGTGATCCACTCCTGGATTACTTTGGTTCCTCCCTGCTAAACTTATAGCTGGCACACATCAGGTGTGGCACCCTGATACGTCTCCAACGTATCTACTTTCCAAACACTTTTGCCCTTGTTTTGGACTCTAACTTGCATGATTTGAATGAAACTAACCCGAATCGACGTTGTTTTCAGCAGAACTGCCATGATGTTGTTTTATGTGTAGAAAAGAAAAGTTCTCGGAATGTCCTGGAAATCCACGGAGGCACTTTTTGGAATTTATAAGAATTTTTGGCGAAAGAATTAATGCCAGGGGGCCCACAGTCTATCCACGAGACAGGGGGCGCGCCCCCCCTAGGGTGCGGCCTCCTATCTCGTGGGCCCCCTGGACCTCCTCCGACCTCAACTCCAACTCCATATGTTCCGTCTTGGGGAGAAAAAAACAGAGAGAAAGTTTCATCGCGTTTTACGACACGGAGCCGCCGCCAAGCCCTAATCTCTCTCAGGAGGGCTGATCTGGAGTCCATTCGGGGCTCCGGAGAGGGGGATTCGTCGCCGTCGTCATCATCAACCATCCTCCATCACCAATTTCATGATGCTCACCACTGTGCGTGAGTAATTCCATCGTAGGCTTGCTGGACGGTGATGGGTTGGATGAGATTTACCATGTAATCAAGTTAGTTTTGTTAGGGTTTGATCCCTAGTATCCACTATGTTACGAGATTGATGTTGCTATGACTTTGCTATGCTTAATGCTTGTCACTAGGGCCCTAGTGCCATGATTTCAGATCTGAACCTATTATGTTTTCACGAATATATGTGTGTTCTTGATCCTATCTTGCAAGTCTATAGTCACCTATTATGTGTTATGATCCGACAACCTCAAGTGACAATAATCAGGATACTTCTCAGTGATGACCGTAGTTTGAGGAGTTCATGTATTCACTATGTGTTAATGCTTTGGTCCGGTTCTCTATTAAAAGGAGGCCTTAATATCCCTTAGTTTCCGCTAGGACCCCGTTTCAACGGGAGGGTAGGACAAAAGATGCCATACCAGTTCTTTTCCATAAGCCCGTATGACTATTTACGGAATACATGCCTACATTACATTGATGAATTTTTTTGGAGCTAGTTCTATATCACCGTATGTTATAGCTATTGCATGAGGAATCGCATCCGACATAATTATCCATCACTGATCCATTGCCTACGAGCTTTCCACATATTGTTCTTCACTTATTTACTTTTCCGTTGCTACTGTTACAACTGCTACAAAAACCCAAAAACATTTATCTTTACTTTTGCTACCGTTACCTTTATTATCATACCACTTTTGCTATTAAACACTTTGCTGCAGATACTAAGTTATCCAGGTGTGGTTGAATTGACAACTCAACTGCTAATACTCAAGAATATTCTTTGGCTCCCCTTGTGTCAAATCAATAAATTTGGGTTGGATACTCTACCCTCGAAAGCTGTTGCAATCCCCTATACTTGTGGGTTATCAAGACTAATTTCTAGCGCCGTTGCCGGGGAGCATAGCTCTATTCTCTGAGTCACTTGGGATTTATATCTGTTGATCACTATGAAGAACTTGAAAGATGCTAAAACCAAGATTTTGCCCTCAACTACGAGGGGAGGTAAGGAACTGCCATCTAGCTCTGCACTAGATTCTCCTTCCGTTATTAGTAGGCTTGCGACACCTAAACCTGCTACTGCTTTGAATTCTGATATGTCGCATTTTATTGATGATGCCACTTCTGCTATGCATGATGAAACTACTTCTGTGCGTGATACTACTTTGCCATTAGGTGAATTTCTAGATGAACAACTTGCTAGAGTTAGGGGGAATGAAATTATCAAGATCCTATTATCGATGATAGTGATGATGAAGGTTCCCCCAATGATTATGTTTTACCTGTTGTTCCTAAGGGTTATGTTATGAATGAAAAAGCTGCTATGGAAATTCTTGCTTGCAATGACAGAAATGATCTTAAGAAATTATTAGCTAAATGGAAGCAACAGTCTCTTAATGCTTGAATGAAACCCGATCCTGCTTTTGCTACTTCACCTATACGTATTCTTGATAAGGATTATGAATTCTCTGTTGATCCTGATATTATTACTTTAGTTGAATCTGATCCTTTTTATGGCCTTGAATCTGAAACTGTTGTGGCACATCTTACCAAGTTGAATGATATAGCCACCTTGTTTACTAATGATGAGAAGTCTCGCTATTTATACATCCTTAAGATATTTCCATTCTCATTAAAGGGTGATGCTAAGACTTGGTATAATTCTCTTGCTCCTGGTTGTGTGCGTAGTCCCCAGGATATGATTTATTACTTCTCTGCTAAATATTTCCCTGCTCATAAGAAACAAGCCGCCTTTATGGAAATATATAATTTTGTGCAAATCAAAGAAGAGAGTCTCCCACAAGCTTGGGGGAGGCTTCTCCGATTACTTAATGCTCTGCTGATCATCCTCTTAAGAAAAATGAAATACTTGATATCTTTTATAATGGACTAACCGATGCTTCCAAGGACTACTTGGATAGTTGTGCCGGTTGTGTTTTCGTGAAAAGAACAAATGATGAAGCTGAAATACTATTGAATAATATGTTGACTAATGACAATAATTGGACTCTTCCGAGCCGCCTCAAGTAATTCTGAACCAATTGAGCCAACTCCTCGAGCCTATTCCTAAACCCACTCCAAAGAAGAGAGGTGTTATATTTCTCAGTCTGAAGATATGCAAGAGGCAAAGAAATCAATGAAAGAAAAAGGTATTAAAGTCAAGATGTTAAGAATTTACCACCTATTGAAGAAATACATGGTCTTAATTTACCTTTGAAGAACCACATTGTCTTGATAACCCGGACACGGTAGTAAAGGTAAATTCTCTCTATAGATATGATAAAGTTGAAATACCCTCTACTAAATTTTGTAGCCCATGCTTAGATGAATTTGATGACTTTATGGCTAGGCAAGAAAGTTTTAATGCTTATGTTGGTAGAGAGTTAAAGTATAATGCTTTCGAGATAGGACGCGTACACTACTAGGGAAAAGCCTAGCAGCAGCGCGGGTTTTGGGCCTATTAGTAGCGCGGGGGCCGGCGCTACTAATAAGGCGCTGACTAACGATATAGCGATGGCGGGTGCCACCAGCTACTACTACGTCCGTTAGTAGTAGTGTGGATAAAAACCCGCGCTACTACTAATATCTAATCTCTGATTCTTCTTTTGAATTTTTTCGAAAAAAAATTCGATTTGCCCCCCCCCCCTAATTTTCAAATTTCTGAATTATTTTAACCTCCAATCTCTAATCACCCCTCATCGCTACTCAATTTAATCTATAATCTCTAATCACCCCTCATCATTCCAAATCATCTAACTCCCGGATGGTCACCCATCCTCTCACTACTCCAGCCTGAGCACGCTTAACTTCCGGGTTCTATTCTCCCTCGTTACCAAGTCTGCACTTGTTCTTTTCCTAACAATAGTAAGATGTCAATCCTATTAACCTCAGGAATTTAGCTTGAGCATGAAGTCACACATTTCACTGTTTGAGTTTGAAACTATTTTTCTAAAAAATAACACTAATATTTAGTAACACTAATATTTCTTGAATAATTAGTTTGACCATTGTTTGACCACAGTTTGACCATATTTTCACCAGATTTGACCAAAATTCAAAAAAACTGAAATAATTATTTAGTAACACTATTATTCATGAATAATTAGTTTGACCATAGTTTGACCAGATATAACAAAAATAAAAAAAACTGAATTTTTTTGCCTCTAGATCTTAAAAGCCCCGTAACTTTTTTTTTCTGTTAGGTTCTTAAGGATTTTGAAAATGTTTAACGGGGTTACCCCGGTTAAATTTGGATGTAACTTTTCGAGTAGATGATTTTTCATATAAAAAACATTTTCATCCGAGTTAGTATGCAAAAGTTATGCCCATTTTTACAAATTCTCGAGAGATTTTGCAAATAAAGTCAAAATTCATATTTGCAAATTTTCCCAACAACTAGACCACATATCACATGGGAAACTTATTGTCTTTTATTTTTTTGACATTTTCATCATTTTCTTTTATTTTTTTTAAACTGAAAAGGCGATCCACGAGGGGGGGGGGGGGTAGAGTTTCAAATGGGACCTTTAGTAGTAGCGAGGGTTTGTACCCCTCGCTACTACTATGGCATGTCCCGGAGGGGCACGGTTGAGACCTCTTAGTAGTAGCGAGGGGTAAAAACTTAGTAGTAGCGCGGGTTTATGACCCTCGCTACTACTATGGCATGGCCCAGGGGCACGGTAGAGACCGCTTAGTAGTAGCGAGGGTTAAAAACCAGCGCTACTGCTATCAACTTAGTAGTAGCGAGGTTTAAAAACCCGCGCTACTACTATGGCATGTCCCCGAGGGCACGGTAGAGACCGCTTAGTAGTAGCGAGGGTTTAAAACCCGCGCTACTGCTATCAACTTAGTAGTAGCGAGGTTTAAACCTCGCTACTACTAAGTTGATAGCAGTAGCGCGGGTTTTAAACCCTCGCTACTACTAAGCGTCTGTGTATAAGCTTTTCCCTAGTAGTGGTAGGTGATAATCTGGCTAGAGTTAAAGACGAACTTCACCGCGTTAGCAAATATGCTTCTATGGTTGCTACTCAAGCTGAGCAAGTACTTAAAGCTCAAAATGATTTGCTTGATGAATTAAATAATAAAAATGACTTTGCTGTTAGAGTGTCTACTAGAACTAGTAGAATGAATCAGGAACCTTTGTATCCTGACGGCCACCCTAAGAGAATCGAACAAGATTCTCAGAGAAATAATTTAGAGGCACCTAGTTCTTCTAAAAAGAAGAAGAAGAAAAACGATAGAACTCTGCATGCTTCTAGTGAACCTACTGTAGACACACCTGAGAATCCCAATGATATTTATATTTCTGATGCTGAAACTCAATCAGGTGATGAACATGAACCTAGTGATAATGTTCATGTTGATGCTCAACCTATCAAAGACAATGATGTAGAGATTGAACCTACTGTTGATCTTGATAACCCACAATCAAAGAATCAACATTATGATAAGATAGATTTTGTTGCTAGGAAGCACGGTAAAGAAAGAGAACCATGGGTTCAGAAACCAATGCCCTTTCCTCCTAAACCATCCAAGTCAAAGGATGATGAGGATTTTGAGCGCTTTGCTGAAATGATTAGACCTATTTTCTTACGTATCCACTTAACTGATATGCTTAAAGTAAATCCTTATGCTAAGTATATGAAGGATATCATCACAAATAAAAGAAAGATCTTAGGAAGCTGAAATTTCCACCATGCTTGCTAATTACACTTTTAAGGGTGGAATACCAAAGAAACTTGGAGATCCGGTGTACCAACTATACCATGCTCTATTAAAAGAAATTATGTTAGAACTGCTTTATGTGATCTTGGAGCCGGTGTTAGTGTTATGCCTCTCTTTATATCGTAGACTTGAATTGAAAAAGTTGACACCTACTGAAATATCTTTGCAAATGGTTGATAAATCAACTGCTATACTGTCGGTATTTGTGAGGATGTGCCTGTTGTGGTTGCAAATGTCACTATTTCAACGGACTTTGTTATTCTTGATATTCCCGAGGATGATAGTATGTCTATTATCCTTGGTAGACCTTTTCTTAATACTGCGAGGGGCTGTTATTGATTGCAACATAGGAAATGTCACTTCTCATGTTAATGGTAATGAGCATACTGTACATTTTCCGAGGAAACAATGTCAAATCCATAGCATCAATTCTATTGAAAAAGTTCCAACTATCATTTTTGGAGGTTTTGAATTTCCTCTCCCTACTGTCAAGAAAAAGTATGATATTCTTATTGTTGGGGATTTTCATATCCCCGTTGAGGTAACTTAGTGTTATTCAAATTTCTCCGGTTACGTGTTATTCGGAATGAGTTTGTTAACAAGACTTGATCAACCTTGTTAGTGGGTTCATTTTGATGATCACGAGATGGATGAAACTAGAAGGCACAACCTTCTATACCCTCTTTTTACTTTCTGTTATTTAGAATAAATAAAGCAAAAATAGTATTATCCGTCTGTTTTCTGATTTATCCGTGCATTAAAACAATAATCCAAAAATAAAAGTGCTCCAAATGCCCTGCAAATTCAATATGATTTTTTCTGGAATATTTGAGGATTTTAGGCACTAAAAACACTGCAGGAGGGGCAAGCACCAGGCCACGGGAGAGGAGGGCGCGCCCCCTGTCTCATGGGCCCCTGGTGGCCCCCTCCAATTATGCCAGCACCCACACACTTCATCTTCTACCCAAAAAAATCCCCATCCAGCTCAAGCACGAGTTCTAGCTCGTTTTGCTGCGATTTTTGATCTCTTAGCTCAAAGCTACATTCGCAAAACTGCTTTGGGAGATTGTTGCTTGGTATGTGACTCCTCCATTGGTCCAATTAGTTTTTGTTCTAGTGCTTTATTCATTGCAAATTTTTTCTGCATAGGTGACCATGTTCTTGAGCTTGAATGTTAAAATTTTGAGGTCCCAAGCAATTGCAATGCATGATATAGGCTCTAGGCACTTGTAGGAGTAGTTGCTATCAATCTTGTTTAGTTTTATTCACTTTTATTTTGAAGTTACTAAAATTTCAGAAATTTTCAGAAAATGCTAAGGAGGCTTTTTAAAGGCTCTTCTAGCCAAAGGTCTCAGGAAAAAAAAGCCAAAGAGAAAGAAAAAGCCAAGTATAATCTTCCTCGCCTAGCGGAAGTACAGTCGTGCGAATGGCCATGTGAGGATTTCTTGAAACAAGCCGGAATTCATGAAGACTTTTATGCTTTAATCGAGACTGCAGGCCTCACCGGTTTCATGAACAACCGAACCGATCAGTATCTCTAAATCACCAATACTTTCGTGCAAAACTTTTATTATTATCCTAAGAAATCACCGCCAGCAGTATCATTTCATTTATATGATGAATTCAAAGAAATGTCTTTACGTCATTTTTGCTATATGTAGGATACCTTATGAGGGAGAATTAGATGAACCCCATCGTGAAGATGTGGGTGGCTTTGTTAATACTATTCTTTGTGGAGGAGCCAAAGAAGGGCTCCGAGGCGAAGGTCTCTAGCATACACTTTCCTGTTTTACGCTACTTTGCCATATTTGCTAGTAGATGCTTGATTGGTCGTGGAAATAGTGGAAATTTGAGCGTTCTAGATATTATTATTCTTCAACATGCTTTACTAGGAGACAATACTTTTAGTATGGGTGCCGTTGTTGCTTAACGGCTAGCCCTGAATCGTACAAAAGGCCCCATATTTGGAGGTATCTATGCTGCACGTCTTGCTAAACATTTTCAGATAGCCATTAGGCACCATGAGGAGGAGGAGACAAAATTACCTCCTCACATTTTAGATTACAAGAGCATGATAGCACACAAGTTTATTGTTGACAACAAAGAGAAGATGCCCTTGTATAAACTTAGATTCAATAAGAAACACTTTGAGATTATTATTTTTCCTGCGCCTTTGTTGTTTGATTTGCTTGCGTAAAATTTTCTTGTCACGCCGGAAGCGGTGAACAATCATCGAGCTCAAGCTTTTACTCCGTAACACGAACGTGAGTCGGAACTGAATCGACCCTTATCGTGCATCATCATCGTCTGGGATCTCAGAACATCCCAAATTTTCAATTTGGATGTTATACATAGATCATCATTTGCATATCATATTTTATTGCATTTTGGCTTGATCCTAGAAATTTCATGCAAATCAAGGACCCACGGAGAGAGTTGGAGATTTCGTTATTTTCATATTTGAGTTTTCTCAAATTTTGCAAATAGAATCATTTGATATTATTTATTTTATCTTCAATTATTTCTATTATCAAAATATGAGAGAGGGAATAAAATTACTATCCCAAAATAAAGAAATATTGAAGATTTAATTAAAAAATCAAATAAGATTTTTATTATGAGTTTATCGCTATTTTATTTGAATTTAGGAAAAATGCGCGTTTTTCAAAATTGCATTTAGGCCCCAAATAAATGTTCATCTTGTCCGACTTGATTTTAGAAGCCGGGGTATTTTTTTTTCGGGATTTTTGGAGTCCGTTTAGTATTTCTTTCGTTTGTTTTTCTGCTTGTAATTATTTAAAAAAAATCCGAACCGACTTTGGGCCGTAATCGGCCAGGACTCCGCCTGGCCGGGGCCTTAAATAGCCGCCTTCCGCGTGCCGCCGCCACCCAGCGCCGCCGCTGCCGCCGCCACTTGAGCCGCCGTCGCCGCCGAGGTTGACCCGCCGCCGCCGGTTTTTTAGAAACCGATCGGTTTTTCCGTCGGTTTTCGCCGGTTTGTTTATTAAATCCTTTTTTTATTATATTGGTTTTTTAGGTTTAGGTTAAATCGTGACCTATCGCTGGTTCATTCGTTTTAACGAACACGTTCATCGTTTAGATCCAGATAACGAACGTTCGTTCATTAGTATGTTCGTCGTTTTTCTTTTTCTCGGATTTATTCCTTGATTTTTCTGATCGCGATTTCTGATCCGATTTTCGATCTATTATAACTTTTCGCTCGTTTATCGGAATCAGGCGATTCAAGCACCTAGAGTTTCGTCTCGAAACCCTCTTTCCGAATAATCAACTCAAACAAGTTTTTGCCTCTGTAAAATTTGACTTAGGTCCAGATTAGTAAACGAAGCTTGTTTCTTTCGCCGTTTGGCTTTCGTTGCTTCGTTCGATTTGTTTCTTTTTGCAAACCGGAGTTCTTAAGTTGAACATTCTGGTTAGATCTTTTATTTGTGTTTTACCTGTGCATTCGATGAGTACTTATTGTGTGCTTGTTTGTTTGCGATAGAGTACCTGGAGGCGCCGCTTGCTACTTTGAATCTCTAGGTTTCGCGGATCATCAGCAAGGCAAGTAACACTTTGATCATATTCCCTTTCATACCCAGTTTTCATTGCATTAGATCAATACTCAAACATTGCATGACTAGGATCTAATTAAACTGTGGGTTTTGGGAAAATAGTTGAGGTAGTACCTATTACCTGTTTTATTATCAAACCCTTGGGAGTCACTTCTACGTTTGCTTATTATGTCATGCTATGCTAGTAGATGTGGATTGGGTGAGTGTATCCATGATGTATGTGAGATTGTTAATTAATGGTTTTATTTAGGGTGGCAACTTAAACACGCATCTGGGTGGATTGAGGTACCGGGTATTCCAGATTGCACTGTTTCTTTTGGACCGCCACCAGGCTCAAAGGGATCATGAGATTATTCATGCTAGAAACTTCCGTGTGCAGCCACAAGCTACTATGGGCTCTAGCATAGTTGACTAAGTCGTGCGAACTCTTACGGTGGTAGACTAGCAGATGTAGGGGATGTAGGTTGATGCACGGTCTACTCGTTAAATGTAAGGTGCTAGCGCTTCTGAAAGACTATGTCTCGGTCATCCGTTTCTCAAACACCATGTAGAGCAAGAATCCCAATGGAGGAGATCGAGTCTTGTGGGGAAAAGTGCACAAACCTCTGCAGAGTGTATCAAACTAATCATGGTTAGCCGTGTCCCCGGTTATGGACATCTTGAGTATCTAGTACTTGGATTATCATGTGAATCTCATCAAGTTGCTTTAATTAATATTGTTGGGTTTTTAATGATGATGCTTAACTGGGATTGAGAATGCTGTCAACCATTCTCAATGTTTAACAACCACCATGATAGTTAAATAAAGTTTATTCCTTTGTAGTAGGGAAAAATTGGCTTTATGCAAAACTGTAACCATAAAGCTTTCCACCAGCCATATTTGCATGTAGTATAGCATTACTCTTTCATATTACTCTCTATGTGTTACATTGCCAGCATATTCCATGTCTTTGACCCGTTTCGGGCTGCAACGTTCATGTTGCATACTTTTCAGACGACGACTAAGGTGCTGTAGGTCGTGGTTCTATACTCAGTGATGCCGTTGGAGTTGATGGACTCGCTTATCTTCCAAGTCTTCCACTGGTATCGTTATTAGAGGGCCTTAAGCCATATTTATTGTAATAAGTTCTTTTTGAGACATTCGTTGTAATAAGTGTGTGATTGCTACTCTGTTATAAATCCTTCAAGTATCAGGCGTGTAAAGACATTACTGATCCAGGGATGACACTGATGCACAGATATCAGAATGTTTGAGGTCTGGTCGCTACAAGAATGGTATCAGAGCACACGCTGACTATAGGACACGACCACTAAGCTAAAGCCCTAGATCACTACTCTTTTAGGATAGCGGATGCAAGGAACAAGTTCATGCAACCGGATGATGATACACCCTTTGGACGTCACTTGAAGGAAGTCACTAGATATCTGAACATCGGAGTACCAAGCTTCACCGGGACCTACAATGCCACTTTACCCGAAGAGGAGCGCTGAATGATTCAAGTTCAAGTTCCAGGAAGGACGTTCGCACCAGTCACACAGCCCATAGAATTTTCCTTTGACGCACCAACCTGGAATCTAGGAAAGAGCATGGCATCCCACATCACCATGGGACATATTGGAGAGGTTTACCGCAATGATCTCAAGGATACTATCTACCAGATTTGTGGGCGCCGAGATGAGCAATGGGAGATGATCAACACCAGGAGGGATAGATTAATCGCAGCTTTTATATAGGAGTTAAACCAGCACATCCGATGTCAGGAGAACCAGATGCGTGCAGGCATGATAGATTTGCAGAAGGCCTTGACCAAGATCAAGGAGCTAGAGGAAGAACTCAAGGCTACACGTGCAGATTACATGGAAGAAATTGAAGTGCTGGTGGAGAAGAATGACGACTTAACCAGGAAGCTAGGAGTTTTCATGGGAGACCCCGCACCAGGAAGAGAAGACGATGATTCCACTTGCCCGAATAACTATATCATCATCGACGACACCGACTCGGACCCCGACGACAGCGATGATGACTATGTTGATGAAGCTGGAGCATAAATCATGGAGTCTTCATCGGAGCAGTTTTTCTAGTTGACCACCATAACAGTAGTAGAATTTCCCCGATTGTATCTAGTCTAGTCTAAACACTTTTGTAACGATAGTTAGACCGTTGTATGCCCTTGTTTGAATTGATTGGAGTGATATTGTTTGCATTTTTCTCATGTGCATATGGGTAGTGTTTTCTCATTAGACCTCATTCTATTCTATATTCTCAGTTGATTCAGCAGCAGAATGCCTTGATGCAAGCACTGGTACAGAACCAAGGCAACAAAAACAACAACAACAACAACAACCCACCACCACCACCACCTGTTGACTATTTGACTCGTTTCTTGAGGCTCAATCCGCCGGTGTTTTCTAGTAGCACCGAGCCGATTATTGCAGATGATTGGCTCCGCAAGGTTTGAAGGGAGCTGACCACTGCAGGATGCACAGATGCGGAGAGAGTGCGTTTTGCCGCACATCAGCTTGATGGATCCGTAGCATCATGGTGGGAGAATTACATAGCCACACACCCTATTGACACTGTCACATGGCTTTCCGTACTGCCGACGTTTCAACAGGAGCTATGGCCATGAAGAAGCGTGAGTTTCGCAACTTACGCCAAGGAGGACGCACTGTAAGCCAATATGTGAAGGACTTTAGTAAGTTAACACGTTATGCCCCAGATGACGTTGCTACAGATGCAGCTAAGCAGGAGAAGTTTCTGGAAGGACTGAATGATGAGCTGAGCATGCAGTTGATGGTAGCAACTTTCAACAACTACCAGGAGTTGGTAGATCGTGCTCTTATGATTGAAGGGAAGCAACAACAGATTGAAAACCGCAAGCGGAAGTATGGTCAAGGGAAGTACAATTCTGGAGCTCAGCAGAAGCTACGCTTTACCCCGAAACCGGGAGGACAATTTCAGAATACCCATGGAGGAGGTAGCTCGCACAATCATAATGGTTCCAAGAATGGAAACGGGAATGGAGGAAGCAATGGCCAAAACCGCACCAACCTGTCAACCCCAGCCAAGAGAGACCTAAGCCAAGTCACCTGCTTTAAGTGTCAGAAGACTGGACATTATGCAAATGAATGTCCCGAAGCCCAGAATGGAAATGGCAATGGAAGCTCAGGGAAGAAGCTGAACCCTTTCAACAGGGGACATGTGAACCACGTTACCGTGGAGGAGGTTGAAGCTCAGCCAGATGCAGTAATAGGTAAGTTTTTGGTTAACACATTTACTGCAGTCATTCTTTTCGATACGGGTGCATCGCATTCATACATATCAAGGGGATTTGTGGATAAATATAAATTGCCAACCCAAGCCCTTAGGTCACCCATGTTAGTAACCTCGCCTGGAGCAGAATATATGGCTAGTCTATGGTGTGATCGATTACCATTAAGGATTGGTAACTACGTGTTTCCCTCGGACCTAATAGTTTTGGAATCGCAAGGATTGGATGTGATATTAGGCATGGATTGGTTGTCAAAGTATGGAGGGAACATTGATTGCGCCAGTAAGTCGATTTTGCTTACCACCCCATAAGGAAGAAGAATCAAGTATGTGTCACGGCATGAGCCGAGGAGGACACAAGTAAATTCCTTATCAGGAGTTGTGCAGGAGGAAGTACCAGTGGTGAAGGATTACCCAGACGTATTTCCAGAAGAGTTGCCAGGCATGCCACCAGATAGAGACATTGAGTTTTTGATTGAGCTATTGCCAGACACAGGGCCAATATCTAAGAGACCGTACCGGATGCCCGCACAAGATTTGGAAGAAATTAAGAAGCAGATTAAGGAGTTACTAGATAAAGGTTTTATTCGCCCAAGTTCTTCGCCTTGGGGATCGCCAGTACTTCTAGTGGAGAAGAAGGATGGATCATTGAGAATGGTTGTTGATTATCGTGGATTGAATGAAGTGACCATTAAGAATCCCGTTGCCGATGATCAATGACTTGTTTGACCAATTGCAAGGAGCTAAGGTATTTTCCAAGATCGATTTGCGATCAGGATACCATCAGTTAAAGATTCAAGAGCAGGATATACCCAAGACGGCTTTTACCACCAGGTACGGGCTGTATGAGTATACCATTATGTCATTTGGTCTGACTAACGCACCTGCCTATTTCATGAACATGATGAACAAGGTGTTTATGGAGTTTTTGGATAAGTTCGCCGTGGTGTTCATTGACGATATTTTTGTTTACTCAAAGAATGAAGAAGAGCATAAGGAGCATTTGCGTTTAGTACTTGAGAAGCTCAGATAACATCAGTTATATGCCAAATTTAGCAAATGTGAGTTTTGGTTAAAGGAAGTTGGATTTCTCGGACACGTTATATCCAGAGAAGGTATAGCAGTAGATCCCACCAAGGTTGTCACTGTGACAAACTGGGAAGCACCAACAACTGTTGGAGAGATCCGGAATTTCCTTGGACTGGCAGGATACTACTGGAGATTCATTGAGAATTTATTGAAGATTGCGAAGCCTATGACAGAGTTATTAAAGAAGGATACCAAGTTCAATTGGACTGAGGAATGTGAGGCTAGTTTCTAGGAGTTGAAGAAACGTTTGGTTACATCACCGGTGTTGATTCTCGCCAGATCGCCGCAAGGATTATGAGGTGTATTGCGACGCTTCACGTCGAGGACTGGGAGCAGTTCTTATGCAGGAGGGAAGAATTGTTTCGTATGCTTCACGACAACTTAAGCCCCATGAGTTGAATTATGCTACACATGATTTGGAGTTAGCAGCCGTAGTACACGCATTGAAGACTTGGAGACATTTTCTCATTGGAAACCACTGTGAGGTGTACACTGATCACACGAGTTTGAAATACATCTTCACGCAGAAGGAGTTAAATCTCAGGCAAAGGAGATGGTTGGAGCTCATCAAGGATTATGATATGAGATTGCATTATCACCCCGGAAAGGCTAACGTAGTAGCAGATGCGTTGAGCCGTAAGAGCCATGTTAACACACTAATGACCGGAGGTTTACCAAAGGAGTTAGCCAAGGAATTTTGAGAGCTATGCTTGGAGATAGTTCCGAGAGGCTATGTAGCAGCATTGGAGATACAGTCTACCTTGATGGATAAGATCAGAGAAGCTCAGAAAACTGACAAGGAGATTGCCTCTATTAAGGAGAAAATGAGCAAGAGAAAAGCTAAAGGATTTCGTGAGGATGAACACGATACGCTATGGTTTGAAGACCGCGTTTATGTGCCTAATGATCCGGAGATCAGGAAGTTGATTTTGCAAGAGGCCCATGATTCGCCATACTCGATTCACCCAGGAAATACCAAGATGTATTTGGATTTGAAGGACACTTTCTGGTGGACCGGTATGAAGAAAGATATTGCTGAGTATATAGCAGTTTGTGATGTATGTCAGAGAGTGAAGGCAGAACATCAGAAGCTAGCAGGTTTGTTACAGCCATTACTGATACCCGAATGGAAGTGGGAAAAGTTAGACATGCATTTTATCACGGGATTACCCAGGACTCGTTCAGGCTATGACTCGATTTGGGTTGTAGTCGATCGTTTGACGAAGGTAGCTCATTTCATCCCAGTGAAGACCACCTCTGATGAGTGCCAAGTTGGCTAAGATATATATGACCAGGATCGTATGTCTGCATGGAGTTCCGAGGAGTATCGTATCAGATAGAGGAACCCAGTTTACCTCAAAGTTTTGGAATCAGTTGCACGAAACTTTGGGAACTAGGATAGAGTTCAGTACAACTTTTCATCCGCAGACAGATGGACAGACCGAGAGAGTCAATCAGATTCTGGAGGATATGCTGAGAGCTTGTGTGCTAGATTATGGGTCTAGTTGGGACGAAAATTTGCCGTATGCAGAGTTCTCTTACAACAACAGCTATCAATCCAGTTTGAAGATGGCCCCTTTCGAAGCCTTGTATGGAAGGAGGTGCAGAACCCCGTTGTTGTGGGATGAGGTTGGAGACCGCCAGTTGTTTGGACCAGATTTGATTAAGGAATCTGAACAGAAGGTGAAATTGATTCGCGATAGGCTCAAGGTAGCCCAGTCTAGGCAGAAGAGTTATGCAGATTCTAAACGCAAGGAGACAGTTTTTGAGGTTGGAGATAGAGTCTATCTTCGAGTATCTCCACTTCGAGGAGTTAAGCACTTTGGAGTTAAAGGAAAGTTAGCGCCACGTTTTGTGGGACCATACAAAGTTTTGGAGCGCATGGGAGAAGTTGCTTACAAGTTGGAATTGCCGAAGGATTGTCAGGAGTTCACGGCGTGTTCCACGCTTCCAGTTGAAGAAGTGCCATGCGTAGATGGTTGATATACCGAGAGATACTTGTCACCGGAAGCAATTCAGTTGGGTGATGATTTGACCCACGAGGAGAAACCGGTCAAAATTCTCGAGTTTGCCAAATGAGTCACCCGCAGCAAGGTTATCAAGTTTTGCAAAGTCAAGTGGAGCCACCACACCGAGGATGAAGCCACACGGGAGCGAGAAGAAGATCTCTGAAGGACCACCTCACCTATTTTCTAGTTAACCCGAATCTCGAGGGCGAGATTCATCTTAAGGGGGGTAGGTTTGTAACATCCCAAATTTTCAATTTGGAATGTTATACATAGATCATCATTTGCATATCATATTTTATTGCATTTTGGCTTGATCCCAAAAATTTCACGCAACTCAAGGACCCACGGAGAGAGTTGGAGATTTCGTTATTTTCATATTTGAGTTTTCTCAAATTTTGAAAATAGAATCATTTGATTTTATTTATTTTATCTTCAATTATTTCTATTATCAAAATATGAGAGAGGGAATAAAATGACTTTCCCAAAATAAAGAAATATTGAAGATTTAATAAAAAATAAAATAAGATTTTTATTGGGAGTTTATCGCTATTTTATTTGAATTTAGGAAAAATGCACGTTCTTTAAAATTACATTTAGGCCCCAAATAAATGTTCATCTTGTCCGGCTTGATTTTAGAAGCCGGGGAAAATTTATTTCGGGATTTTTGTAGTCCGTTTAGTATTTCTTTCGTTAGTTTTTCTGTGCGTAATTATTTAAAAAAAATCCGAACCGACTTTGGGCCGTAACCGTCCAGGACTCCGCCCGGCCGGGGCTTTAAATAGCGCCGCCCCGTGCCGCCCTAACCCTAGCCGCCGCCCAGCGCCGCCGCCGCCGCCCACCATCGCTTCTTCTTGGCTGCCGGAGCCGCCGCCGCCGCCGAGGTTGACCCCGCCGCCGCCGATTTTTTTTAGAAACCAATCGGTTTTTCCGTCGGTTTTCGCCGTTTTTTTTATTAGATCCGTTTTTAGATCGTTTTTTTTGGTTTAGGTTAAATCGTGAGCGTTCGCTCGTTCATTCGTTTTAATGAACGCGTTCATCGTTTAGATCCGAGATACGAGCGTTAGATTCGTTGATGCATTCGTCGTTTTTCTTTTTCTCGGATTTATTCCGTGATTTTTCTGATCGTGATTTCTGATCCGATTTTCGATCTAGTATAACTTTTCGCTCGTTTATCGGAATCAGGCGATTCAAGCACCTAGAGTTTCGTCTCAAAACCCTCTTTCCGAATAATCAACTCAAACAAGTTTTTGCCTCTGTAAAATTTGACTTAGGCCCAGATTAGTAAATGAAGCTTGTTTCTTTCGCCGTTTGACTTTCGTTGCTTCGTTCGATTTGTTTCTTTTTGCAAACCGGAGTTCTTAAGTTGAACTTTCTGGTTAGATCTTTTATTTGTGTTTTACCTGTGCATTCGATGACTACTTATTGTGTGCTTGTTTGTTTGCGATAGAGTACCCGGAGTGTGCCGCTTGCTACTTTGAATCTCTAGGTTTCGCGGATCATCAGCAAGGCAAGTAACACTTTGATCATATTCCCTTTCATACCCAGTTTTTATTGCATTAGATCAATCCTCAAACATTGCATGACTAGGATCTAATTAAACTGTGGGTTTTGGGAAAATAGTTGAGGTAGTACCTATTACCTATTTTATTATCAAACCCTTGGGAGTCACTTCTACGTTTGCTTATTATGTCATGCTATGCTAGTAGATGTGGATTGGGTGAGTGTATCCATGACAGATGTGAGATTGTTAATTAATGGTTTATTTAAGGTGGAAACTTAAACACACATCTGGGTGTATTGACGTACCTGGGTATTCCGGGATTGCCTGTTTCTTTTTGGACCGCCACCCAGGCTCAAAGGGATCATGAGATTATTCATGCTAGAAACTTCCGTGCAGCCACAAGCTACTATGGGCTCTAGCATGGTTGACTAAGTCGTGCAAACTCTTACAGTGGTAGACTAGCAGATGTAGGGGATGTAGGTTGGTACATTCTACCCGTTCGTAAGGTGCTAGCGCTTCTGAAAGACTATGTCTCGGTCATCCATTTCTCAAACACCATGTAGTGCAAGAATCCCAATGGAGGAGATCGAGTCTTGTGGGGAAAAGTGCACAAACCTCTGCAGAGTGTATCAAACTAATCATGGTTAGCCGTGTCCCCGCTTATGGACATCTTGAGTATCTAGTACTTGGATTATCATGTGAATCTCATCATGTTATTTAATTAATATTGTTGTGTTTTTAATGATGATGCTTAACAGGGATTGAGAATGCTGTCAACCATTCTCAATGTTTAACAACCACCATGATAGTTAAATAAAGTTTATTCCTTTGCAGTAGGGAAAAATTGGCTTTATGCAAAACTGTAACCATAGAGCTTTCCACCAGCCATATTTGCATGTAGTATAGCATTACTCTTTCATATTACTCTCTATGTGTTACATTGCCAACATATTCCATGTGCTGACCCGTTTTCAGGTTGCAACGTTCATGTTGCAGACTTTTCAGACGACGAGTAAGGTGCCTTAGGTCGTGGTTCTATACTCAGTGATGCCGTTGGAGTTGATGGACTCGCTTATCTTCCAAGCCTTCCGCTGTTATCGTTATTAGATGGCCTTAAGCCATATTTATTGTAATAAGTTCTCTTTTGAGACATTCGTTGTAATAAGTGTGTGATTGCTACTTTGTTATAAATCCTTCAAGTACTGTGCGTGTCAGCATTACTGATCCAGGGATGACACTGATGCGCAGAGATCAGACTGTTTGAGGTCTGGTCGCTACAGATCCGGAGATGACATGCCAGTGGTATCCTAATTACACCTCCCATTACACCGGGGAGAGTAGCGGCGGTCATTGGTACTAGACCAACTTAGGCCAAAATCCTAAGCTTGGGGGAGTACGTATTTCTCACCGACTTTACATTCATGTTCACACACTAGTCGTCGGTGCTCATACTCTTTCATTGTATTATCCATGCTAGTTTAATTTTCTTTTTCTAGTTTTCTTCTTGTGTGTTTGATAAACCTTAAGAAAAACCAGAAAAATTAGTTAGTTTAATTTCCATGCTTGTAGTAGAAATTAAAATGAAAACCCAAAAATATTTCTAGTTCTTCTTCTTACTTGTTGGGAGCTTTCCCGTGTAAATAGTTTTATTTTTCTTTTCTTTCTTTTGGGGGTGGAGAAGACCATATTGAAAATGCTTAGTGGCTCTTATATGCATGATTGTTTATTTAACTTAGAGCCCATATTACTTGTCTTCTCTCTTGAGTTGAATGCTTGCAGATTCCAGCTTAGTCCAATGCACATGCACTCTTATTATTATACACATCGTTTGGTCGTGCGAGTGAAAAGGCAATAATGACGATATATGATGGACTTATTGGGATGAGAAAAGCTGGTATGAACTCGACCTCTCTTGTTTTTGTAAATATGATGAGTTCATCGTTCTGAGTCAGCTATTATGAAGTAAACATATTTGCAATGACATTTAGAGATTATAGTTGCTCGTGCTTGTTGGCGTAAGCTCATGGAAGAAGGGCCGTGGCTGCTCTAAGCGAGTAAAGACTTGTCGGAAATCGCCGTTGGGTTGGTCTAACCAAGAAAGGAAAAGTAGTATGGACGCTGCTTGCTATTCTTGGATCATGACTGCCGACGATCAAGAACTGAAGATCTTCAATCTATGTTTGAGTGCTCTTGCGAAAGAAAATAATTTCGAATGCAAAATTGACTTCAAAAATAGGATTCGGCAGATCGCTTAGCCCCGTTCATCGTTAGCGCAAGGGTGCTCGATCAGTGAGCTATTACGCACTCTTTAAAGGGTGGCTACTTCTAGGCAAACCTCCTGGCTGTCTTTGCACCCCCACCTCCTTTATCAGTGAGCGGTCATTTAGGGGCCTTAGCTTCCTAGGGTTCGACGGAAAGGAGATGTGTTCTATGGTTTGACGTTGTGGAGGTCCAGCACTCTTCTAAATGAAGAAAGAGGGGATTCACGATAGCAATGGCCTTTATGTTTGGAGGCTAACTCTGGCATCCATCACTCTCCTCCATGCTTGATTAGCTATGAGTTATAATGGTTTAACTTGCGTGCCAACATGCTATTAGAATGATTATGATGTGGTATGATGGGATGGTATCCTCCTTTGAATGAATTGAGTGACTCGACTTGGCACATGTTCACACATGTAGTTGAAACAAATCAATATAGCCTTCATGATATTTATGTTCATGGTGGATTATATCCTACTCATGCTTGTACTCGGTGTGAATTAATTTTAATGCATGTTTTCGACTGTTGTCGCTCTCTCAGTTGGTCGCTTCCCAGTCTTTTGCTAGCCTTCACCTTTACTAAGCGGGAATACTGCTTGTGCATCCAAACTCCTTAAACCCCAAAGTTGTTCCATATGAGCACTACAACAGGAACCCCCCTTTAGCAACACATCGATGCGTTGGTGCATGTCCATATAACCGTTTCTTAGGTCTACACCAACGGATTGTTATGCGTTGTCGTTGGCGGCGTTGCAAAGGTCTACAACAACATATACACATGCGTTGGTAAACCATGTGAAAAAGCGTTGCATGATAGCAACATATTGAGTGAGAGATTGACAGCATATCATATGCGTTGCTAGCACCCTGTACAAAAGGATATTCAAATGGTCATCAAATGTATTTTATATATTGCCTTCCAGAATGATAAGATCAATGGTGATAGTTAATAGGAGGAACAAATAATAAAGAGAAAGGTGTAATATATTAAATTTACTGTGTTGCATTACAAAGAACATGACTCCAATGATTACATGTTTTGATACTAACTAGTACTAGCCAATCACGGACGTTTCAATCAACGTCTCATTATTCTAAAACATAATGTTTGAAACATTGACACTGGCAATGATGTCCTAAAATATAACATAACACTATATAGTAGGAATGCCATTCCCGACCTTGCAATCAACATCTGAGCCATTCATCATCAAAATATCTTAGGAACCTACAAAAATAAAGGAATGAGATCAATAACTTCCGGTAGAAAAATGTCGAGAGAGCGTAAAAGTTTATAAGACAACATACAAAAGTTGAAGGCTATGCAATAATTAATCCGACCGCATGACCAATAATTTTGAACTTTTTGTGGTCTTATCAACTGGTCAGATTTTGCACTGGGTGATAGAACTACAATTACAAATTACCTAGCAGAAATTCCTACTTGGCGCTAGTGGTGTTCTAGGTTTTAGTGCCGAGAATATTGCATGGAACCAAAGGTCTTTGGTTCTAGGATTCACCAGTTGTGATTTGAAAACTATATTTTAAATTACACATACAGACTACACTTAAATGTAGTAAAACACAAGCAAAGCGTCATTGCTGGAACAATCCAGTTTTTGTAACTCAAGATACAACATATGTATTGGTAATTTTCAGGACCACAAACCAATATTTCAAATGTAAGTATCTTGACATTAAAGTTGCTCCATAGACTAACTGTGATCTCCATAAGCCAATACCATGGTTAGAATGGAGAATTCATCAAAACATCATTACTCACACAAAGGTCTCCTGCACCAAATGGTTCTCTAAATACTGAATTCTCTTAAGATAATCTAAAATCTTGAGAAGTTTGTGAGATTTGCATTGCCGATCTATTTAATTAATAGATAAACTTTGTCGTGCAAGATGGCTCAAGATTTAAACTAAAAGATTACTGTCAAAATAGAAGCTACTTTTTCAATAGTGATTAGTTTTTTTGACGAAAAAATTGGAGCAAACTTGCATCTTGTGTAGACAGTTTCATACATGTACATGCATCTAACTTTTCCTACTTGGTGAACAACTATCTTTGGTACAAAATGGATAGCTGCAATTACTCCTAGTAATATCGGTATAGCTTCTAGCTGCTGCATCTTGCATTGTACTTTGTAGGAATATGGCTAAGTTGCTATCAAGAAGTATAAATTAATAGACATACGAAAACAAAAACCCATAGAGCGCCGCAAAAAAAAAACTACAATGAATGCCAACCACTAATCATAGACGCATCAATGCGGCATTAGAAAATATGAGCGGACAAATCAGCCTAGGTGTCTGAGCTATGGTACTGGATTATTGTACGGGATGAGGCAGATGACTAACTGATGGTGATGCACTACAAACCACCACTCTAGAGCGGCTGTGCCACATCTATACATCTCGCAGTTGTCGCGCCACCCTTGTGCATATGGGAGTCGCCACACCGCTGATGTGCATCAGGAACCGCAACCCGAACCTCCGCTTTTCAGCCCATCGAGTAGGCTCCTGCCCTTTGCACTATTAATTTAGACATAAATTGGAGCTCAAAATCATTTAATAATCTACATTAGACAAACTTTCTAGTTACCTAAAAATTACAATGCCACACATTAGACTCTTCGAATCCACAAATAATTAAGGAACCAGCAGAAGCAACAACATGTAAAAGAAACACATCATCACATGGGCTTCTTTAGGAATAGAAGGGGAATTTTGTTTCTAGATAATGGGATCCAAGATGTTTACAGAGAAATAAAACGAAATTAACGTGGCACCATTTAATATTTCAAGACCAAGCTAGTACAAAAGCTGAATAAATATTTAAGAAAATCCATCAGAGGTGACCTATGTAATAACCGAATAGTCTAAATAAAAGCAAATCTAAGTAATGGTTGAACAATTTTTTGTCAAGACACCAAGTTTAAAGAAACGCTACCCATGCACCGTTCTTTGCCAATGTGGCATATCATATAATCAAGAGAATTTGATCCTTGTCACCACTCAGCTCCCTAATCGTGTAGCATTTGTCCTGTCATTGGATAACGGATCATCAATTCCTATATGAATGTACAAAATATGGGACTAGACAAATGTTAAGACTGTATATGAGACATAAGATGGCACACTTGACTCATTGTACCAGTTAGTGTAAAAATTACGGATGTCTACTAAAAAAGAATTCTATGATAAGGAAACTGACATGTGCTAGTGGCCTTCTGAACCAGGGGAGGGTCAAGGGTGTATCACGGAAGCAAATGGGTTGCTCCACTTTCTCCAGTGCCGTCGTAAGCTGTACATATCCATCTGCCCATGAAGCTGTATGCAATTAAAGAAAGTGAATCCTCACACAATCAGCCAAGGCAAGCTAAAAGTTTTTACATAATCTTACCTATCTGTGCATCTATTCTGAACAGTTTCAAACCACACGTGTAGGATGATTTCATACCAAACCAAAATCATGGTTACTGCAAGTATTCAGAGACTGGCAAACTGTTAGCTGACATCTCACGGGCACAAAAACTGCAAGGGGAAAATCACATAATGAGATACACATGGACAAATAATTAGATACAGCTGACACAAATCTCCCCGTCATGGAGTAGTACAACTTCAGTGTGGAAGTGGTTTGCAGACCTCAGAAATTTCATTCCAAAGCAAATATCAATACAGCCTGGAGCTCCTCCAGATCCTCCAGAACAGAGATGTTTTAGCTTGAAAAAAGGGGAAAAGCATCAGCAGTTAAATCGTACCTCTGGGTTGCATTATGCCTTACGGGCCTATAAAGCACTATGTTTCTAATCCAAAGCGTAGTACAGATTAACCATCAACACAGCCGGTAGGACAGCACCATCATCCGCGATCCGGCAGCGCTGATACAAACCAGAGGCGATGGAGCCGCGCCGGCGACCTGTGGTCGCTAGGGTTGCTGCAGGGCGCATCCATAGGCGTGGAGAACGTCGCCGCGATTGAAAATCAGAGGAGAGGGCGCAAGGGAATGCGGGCCTATGAGCGACGGGCATGTGAGATCGGCGGATCTAGCTGGTGAGGTGGCGGCAGCGATCGGAGGAGAGGACCGAGGTGAATCCGGGCCTATAAGCGGCAGTGTGGTAGAGCGCCGGATCTAGCCGGTGAGGTCGTGGTTGAGAGAGAGAAATCAGGGGAGAGGGAGAGGGCGCATAGAAATTTTGGCTGCGTGATTTATTTCTTTTTTGACATGGGTTGCATAATATTTGGACAGGGATGACCGGATGAGGGTGGGAGGTGGGCGCGAGGAGGTTATTTCTCAGGGAATGAGGAGGAGCGTGGCGTGGGAAGTGGGAGATTAAACAAACAACACTTATTATCACATCGTTGGTAGACATGTGTTGGTATAGGGGGGTTCTCGTTGTAGTGGAGTCCACTATACCTTCCTATATGCGGTATTTACCTGCCGTTCCAAGTAAATTTGTATGTGCCAAACTCCAAACCTTCAAATGAAATTCTGTTTTGTATGCTCGAGCAGCTCATGTTTCAACTAGGGCTGCCTATATCTTCCATGCTAGGTGGGTTATTCTCAAGAGGAGTGGACTCCGCTCCTCATTCACGAGAAAGGGCTGGTAACCGATGCCCAGTCCCATGATCCAAAAAGATCAAAGCAAATCAAAATAATTAAACAAAACTCCCCGAGGGCTGTTGTATGTTGGAGGCACTTTACGTTGTTTCGAGCAAGCCATGGATTGATGCTTGTTGGTGGTTGGGGGAGTATAAACCTTTACCAATCTGTTTGGGAACTGCCTATAATGCATGTAGTATGGAAGATACAACCATCTCATAGCTGTTGCGTTGACAACAAAAGTATGCCGCTCAAAATGTTATTCAATCTCTAATTTAAAATCAAGCTCTGGCACCTCTACAAATCCCTGCTTCCCTCTGCGAAGGGCCTATCTATTTACTTTTATGTTGAGTCATCACCCTTCTTATTAAAAAGCACCCGCTGGAGAGCACACTATCATTTGCATTCATTATTATTGGTTTATATTGGGTATGACTTGACTGGATCTCTTTTACCATGAATTACAATGTTTAGTCAGCCCTTGATCTTTAAAGGTGCTCTGCATTTATGTTTTGCGGTCTCAGAAAGGGCTAGCGAGATACCATTTTGTTATATCATGTTATAATTATTTTGAGAAAGTGTTGTCATCCGAGTTTTATTATTATGGCTCGCTAGCTGATTATGTTATTGATATGAGTAATTGTGAGACCTATGTGTTATTGTGAGTACAATTAGTTCATAATATTTGCTGAAACTTGAATACTGGCTTTTCATGTTTACAACAACAAGAGCAAACCGAGTTTGTAAAAGTTTTTCTTTATCACTTTCAGTTTATCAACTGAATTGCTTGAGGACAAGCAAAGGTTTAAGCTTGCGGGAGTTGATATGTCTCCAACGTATCTACTTTTCCAAACACTTTTGCCCTTGTTTTGGACTCTAACTTGCATGATTTGAATGAAACTAACCCGGACTGACGCTGTTTTCAGCAGAACTGCCATGATGTTGTTTTATGTGTAGAAAAGAAAAGTTCGCGGAATGTCCTGGAAATCCATTGAGGCACTTTTTGGAATTTGTAAGAATTTTTGGCAATAGAATTAATGCCAAGGGGCCCACAACCTGTCCACGAGACAGGGGGCGCCCCCCTAGGGCGCGGCCTCCTATCTCGTGGGCCCCCTGGACCTCCTCCGACCTCAACTCCAACTCCATATATTCCGTCTCGGGGAGAAAAAAAATCAGAGATAAAGTTTCATCGTGTTTTACGACACGGAGACGCCGCCAAGCCCTAATCACTCTCGGGAGGGCTGATCTGGAGTCCGTTCGGGGCTCCGGAGAGGGGGATTCGTCGCCGTCGTCATCATCAACCATCCTCCATCACCAATTTCATGATGCTCACCGCCGTGCGTGAGTAATTCCATCGTAGGCTTGCTGGACGGTGATGGGATGGATGAGATTTACCTTGTAATCAAGTTAGTTTTGTTAAGGTTTGATCCCTAGTATCCACTATGTTCTGAGATTGATGTTGCTATGACTTTGCTATGCTTAATGCTTGTCACTAGGGGCCTAGTGCCATGATTTCAGATATGAACCTATTATGTTTTCACGAATATATGTGTGTTCTTGATCCTATCTTGCAAGTCTATAGTCACCTATTATGTGTTATGATCCGACAACCCCGAAGTGACAATAATCGGGATACTTCTCGGTGATGACCGTAGTTTGAGGAGTTCATGTATTCACTATGTGTTAATGCTTTGGTCTGGTTCTCTATTAAAAGGAGACCTTAATATCCCTTAGTTTCCGCTATGACCCCGCTTCAACGGGAGGGTAGGACAAAATATGTCATACAAGTTCTTTTCCATAAGCCCATATGACTATTTACGGAATACATGCCTACATTACATTGATGAATTGGAGCTAGTTCTATATCACCCTATGTTATAGCTATTGCATGAGGAATCGCATCCGGCATAATTATCCATCACTGATCCATTGCCTACGAGCTTTTCACATATTGTTCTTCGCTTATTTACTTTTCCGTTGCTACTATTACAACTACTACAAAAACCCAAAAACATTTATCTTTACTTTTGCTACCGTTAACTTTATTATCATACCACTTTTGCTAATAAACACTTTGCTGTAGATACTAAGTTATCCAGGTGTGGTTGAATTGACAACTCAACTGCTAATACTCAAGAATATTCTTTGGCTCCCCTTGTGTCGAATCAATAAATTTGGGTTGAATACTCTACCCTCGAAAGCTGTTACGATCTCCTATACTTGTGGGTTATCACACCCCGGCTCAGAGCAAGCGGTTTACCCTGCATTACCAGTCCAGAGATCGAGTCTTCTGGCAATACACAACAACATGGTACAGAAATAACCGCTTTATTGATACTAGCGAGATACATAGGTCTGATATTACATCGAGATGCGAGGCCAAGCGGCACACACGGTGTTGCTAGACAGTATGTACATTATTTAATGAACATGGCTGGGGCCTCGATCACACGAAACTACACGACAGTGGATGAACGACGTAGCGGAACTCCATAGCACAGGGACACCAACGTGGACACGGCCTAGACACGAGATGCGCTCCGTTGCGAATCGACTTGCCTGAAAGCTGGCATAACACGCCAGGTCAGTACATTGAATGTACTTGCAAGCTCACAACAAACATAAGCACGATGACAAACAATATCATGATATTTAAGCAAGTCAAATTAATGCAAGAAGTACTACAGATGCAATGCAGCCAAGCCGTGCACCGAGTCACGCAGACTCGCTTACCAGATGGTTACCTCGTAACCAAACGGTGACCACACCGGTGTCACACCTGAAACCAAAAATCCATCAACACCTCGAGTGTTCAAGGTTCACCAAAAACAATGCATCACAACAATCACTTAGTTTGCAAGATTAATTATAAAAGTTGATCCATGGTGTGACTTACTCCCGAGTCTTTCCCATAACCGCGGGCGCGGCTATCGATAGATTAAGTACACTCTGCAGAAGTAGCGCACTTTACCCACACTACGGAGTACCTGGCCTCGCTTTCCCATTCGGGTGGACCAAAATATTCCGTAGAAACCCGCCCTTTGTCATGCACTCTCCCCGGCCACTCCGACCATCTCCCCCTCGGGGTTAAGTATTGGGTGGCCCCGTGTCTACCAAAGACACCAACGGCCACTGTCGTGGCAAAAGCGACTAAACGGAGACAAGGTACCATAAAAACAAAAACGAGCACACAAGGTTATGTCTGCCTACCGGGCCAGGGTATGCACGCCCATAACCTTCCCTCGCGGGAGGCACCGGTGAGAGCCACAACAAAGGACCGAATCAAGACCTTCCCATTAGGTAAATGTGGTCGCACTGAATTAAAAAACCCGATTCAGTGGCACCATGATGTGATCAACATCATATTCAAGTTGAACTTAATCAGGTTCAACTTTGATAAACACTTTTTATTACTAACATGGCATAATACCGGAAATCATGCAACTACTCGTCATGCAATGCAGACAACTCATGTTCATGGATCAAACTTAACCACACAATTATCTTCCAACACTAAGGATCAAACTTTCTGGTTATACCTCATTTTTACCATCAAGCAACATTTTTATTAGTTCTTTATTTAAATGAAAGTATCACTTAGTGAAAATTACGACCATTAATTTCCATAGCAAAATGCATAGTGCAAAATCTTACTCTACTTGACCAAACAAGTTCATTGCATGCAACAAGTAACTAAAACAAGCATTTCTAACAAAATAAAGTTACTAACAATTTACCAAAATTATTTACCAAATTTTAAATGCAAAGAAGAACTCATATTCAAGTAGAAAATCATAGATATTGAAATAACACCATCCAAATGCTGGTGTGGCTTGCCTTAGTGTAGAGGAGGATCACACCCCTCTTGGTTTGCTTCAAGACAAGCTTCTCCTTCTGAAAAATAATTTAAAACCACAAAAATAAATGTCAAAACACATTCTGAAAATCACCAGAAATTCTAGATAGCAAGGAAAAATCCACCTTTTGGTGTGCTGTTAGTGCTTTCTGTAAAAAAGACAATGCAAAAAGAATCATATCATTTGGACTTATGGTTTAGAAATGGTGGCTGGTCAAAGTTTAGTTAAATTTCTTGATTAAATTTGAATAAACAGAAAGTCCTGGGGGGGTGACGTCGAAGACGTAAAACGGGTGTGCGCCTCCACTCGTACCGCATCGGGCACGAGTAGTGAGGCTGACACTAGGCCCCACCCGTCAGGAGAGAGAGAGGGGGATCGAGATCAGAGGAGGGGTGGTGTTTCGCCGGAGCTCACGCCGGCGACGAGGGGGTTTGGGGCTAGGCTAGAGGGATAGGTTGGAAGTGGGGCTCGCGGCGCACCTGCCCGTACCTGTGGCTTGGCGAGAGGTGGACGGAGCAGCTCGAGGTTGAGCTCGCAAGGTTCGGTGGCGGACGGGGTTCACCGGAGAGGTTGAAGGCGGCGGCTTGAGGCAGCTCCAAGGGCGTGGCGGCCTCCAAGTAGCACCAACAGACCACCAAGGCCCTACCCAAGCAGTTGCCTGAGCTCGAGAGGCCCTGGAGAGCGGCAGCTGGCCTCTGAGGATCGCCAAGTCTTGGTCAGGCGGCGGCCGAGGCCCTGCCAGACCGAACTTCGGCCATTCTACATGTTCGTGGTGGTTGTGTGGAGTGGTGCGTGGCCATGATTCGAGTCGGGGTGGCTTTATATAGCCGGAGCAAGAGGGGGGAATATGTCGCCGCTGGAGCATTCTGTACACGCGGAGAACGTCGACGAGAAGCTCCAACGCGAGGGGGCAAGGTGCTGCGTCGACTCAGGGGCTTGCCCACGCTTGCGGACGCGCAGAGGAGGCGGTTGGAGAAGCAGACAAGCACACGCGTGCACTGTGGCGTTTTGGCCACGACGCGCCCGTGCTTGCTGCGGCGGCTCCGGCGTCGACGAGCGCTAGGGAGGGGTCAAGGTTGATGGGTCGAGGGTTGTGGTGCGGTGCGGCAGTCGGGGCGAGCGCTGGAACGAGCACGCGCGAAATAGAGAGCAAGGCGCCAGCCAGAGCGCGTCGAGACACTGCCAGGCGCCGTGTCCTCGCGCGGTCACCACGATGGCATGGTTAAAACAACGGCCAGGAGTGGCCAAACCTTGTCTACGCGCTCGACCGTGCAGTGTTACGTCTAGGAGAGGTGATGGATCATATCCAGGCCGGCCAGACGTGACTCTACCAAGCTGGCAAGTTTCTGATCAGAAACTTGGTCGCCAAGTTTGGCCACCTTCTAGAAGGCCATTAGGGCTAATCTCCTGGGGTTTAGGGTTTCTTAGGAAGGTGTCTAAGCTCAAGAAAACTCAAGGCCAAAAGCTCAAGGAAAAATGCACCTGCTGTACAAAGTGCATTCCTGGTCCAGAAGTGAAAAGATTTTCTACAGCAAAAATATTACAAAAAGTGATGCAATATTTTTGCATGGGAAGGTGTGCTAGGGTCCTAAGAATATTCATGAATTATCTTAGATTTTGCTGAGCAATAAAAAATGAGGTTTCTTTGGAGCACAAGATTCTGAAGTGAGTTTCAGAGAGGGAAATGAATATTTTTCTGTTGGAAGAATAATGTAGATAGGTCACTTGGGTGAAAGCCAAGGATATGCCCTAGTGACAAGTCCATATGAAGTGATTCAAAAACCGAGTCAGATCAGGGCAAAAATCACGGTGAAAACCAAGTCCGGAAAAGAGAGAGAAGGTAAGTCCGGCAAAAGATAGAAGGCAAACATCCAGGCTGTCACAAACCTCCCCCACTTAGAATGAATCTTGTCCTTGAGATTCGGTTGCTTGGGAATACCATTCTGGGTATGCAGTCCTTAAAAATTCCTCTCTTTCCTAGGTTGCTTCTTCCTCGGTGTGATGCTCCCATTGAACCTTGTAAAACCTTATCTCTTTGATGCGAGTGACCCTTTCTGTCTGATCCAATATTCTGATTGGCTTTTCCTCATAAGTCAAATCCTTAGCCAATTCTATTTCTGCCATATCAGTCCTTTTCTCTGGAGGCGAGATACATCTCCTTAGCTATGAGATGTGAAACATGTTGTGTACTTCTGACAATTCTGGTGGCAATTCCAAATGGTAGGCAACTGTTCCGACTCTGGCCATGATGGGGAATGGACCGATATATCTGGGTGCCAATTTTCCTCGGGTCTGAAATCTCTTGACTCGTTTCATAGGGGTGACTCGGGGATATACGTGTTCTCCGGGTTCGAAGCTGATCTGACGATGTTTGGCATCATAGTAGCTCTTCTGTCGGGATTTGGCCAGTTGCAGTCTGTCCCGGATTTCCTTGACTTGCTTCTCTGCTTCAAGCATTTAATTAGTCCCGAAAATACGATTGTCTCCGATTTGAGACCAATTCAATGGAGTGCGGCATTTCCGGCCATACAGGACTTCATAGGATGACATCTTCAAGCTAGCTTGGAAACTGTTGTTGTAGGAAAACTCGGCGTAGGGCAGACAATCTTCCCACTTGGTTCCTTGGGCCAATGTACATGCCCGGAGCATATCCTCGAGTATTTGATTTACTCGCTCAGTTTGTCCATCTGTCTGAGGATGATAAGCCGTGTTGTACTTCAAAGCGGTCCCCAAGGCTTGATGTAGTCGGGACCAAAATGCGGAGGTGAAAAGAGATCCCCTGTCGGAGGTGATAGTCTTGGGTACTCCATGTAGACTGGCGATTCTTGATACATAGAGCTGTGCAAGTTGATTTGCACGGTATGTGGTTCGGATAGGAAGGAAATGTGACACCTTGGTTAAGGTGTCCACTATGACCCATATCGCGTCGTTTCCTCGATGAGACCTTGGTAATCCGGGGATGAAATCCATGCAAATGTCGTCCCATTTCCATTGGGATACCGGTAGAGGTTGGAGGAGTCTGGTGGGTTTTTGATGAGGCAATAGGCCACAAAATATGCGATGTCTTTCTTCATTCCATCCCACCAAAATATCCGACAAAGATCCTCATACATTTTGGTACCACCGAGGTGGATTGAGTATGGTGCTTCATGTGCTTCCGCCAATGTTTTCTTCTACAGACTTTCTTGGTTGGGTACGCAAAGTCTTCCTCGGAACCTTAGCGAACCTTGCTGATCCATAGAGAAATCCGGTGCTTGCCCTTGGCGCATCTTCTGAACATATATTTGTAACACCTTATCATCTGCTTGAGCACTGCGGATTTCTTCTTCGAGAGTAGGGGCAACTTCCAATATATTGGTAAGACGGGCGTCAGTGATCACCAAGTTTTGCTGCATGATTTCTTCATAAAGCTCCGGAGGTAAGGAGTCCATTAGAGCATTAAGGTTGGCGGGTTTGTGGCTGAGGGCGTCAGCCACCACATTAACTTTGCCCAGGTGATAATTTATTCCGAGGTCGTAGTCCTCAACCAACTTGAGCCATCTTCGCTGTCAAAGGTTCAAGTCGGGCTGAGTGAATATATACTTGAGGCTCGTATGGTCGGTGAATATCTGGCACTTCTTTCCAATCAGATAATGTCTCCAGATTTTCAAAGCGTGCACCACAGCGGCCAATTCCAAATCATGAGTAGGATAGTTTCCTTCATGTTGCCGCAGTTGGCGAGATGCATAGGCCACCACTTTGCCATCTTACATGAGTACACACCCCAGTCCTTTTCTGGAGGCGTCGCAGTAAACATCGAAACTGCGGTAGATGTCTGGAAGAGTTAATACGGGTGCTGATGTCAGCCTAATTCTTAACTCATTGAAGCTTCGTTCACAGTCCTCAGTCCATACGAACTTCTTGTCCTTCTTGAGGATCTCAGTCATTGGCTTGGCGATCTTGGAAAATCCTTCGATAAAACGGCGATAATATCCGACCAGTCCAAGGAAACTCCGGATTTCTGAGACGGTGGTGGGTGCGGACCAATCAAGTACATCTTTTACCTTGCTTGGGTCCACCGAGATTCCTTCTGCCAAGAGGATATGTTCGAGGAATCCCACTTGCTGGAGCCAAAACTCACATTTGCTGAATTTGGCATACAGTTGATGATTGCGAAGCCTTTGCAGAACTGCTCGAAGATGCTCCTTATGTTCGTCCTTGCTCTTGGAGTAAATGAGGATGTCGTCAATGAACACCACCACGAATTTGTCCAAGAAATCCATAAACACCTTGTTCATCATATGCATAAAGAATGCAGGAGCGTTGGTGAGTCCAAAGGACAAGACGATGTATTCATAAAGACCGTACCGGGTGGTGAACGCGGTCTTAGGAATGTCTTCCTTCTTTATCTTGAGTTGATGATATCCCGTCCTCAAATCAATCTTTGAGAACACTTGGGCTCCATTGAGCTGATCAAACAGATCGTCAATCCTTGGTAGTGGATACTTGTTTTTAATGGCGACGTCATTCAACTGTCGGTATTCTACGCACATTCATAGACTGCCATCCTTTTTGTCCACGAAGATTGCTAGTGATCCCCATGGTGAAGAGCT
Source organism: Aegilops bicornis (assembly GCA_021605145.1). NCBI lineage: Eukaryota > Viridiplantae > Streptophyta > Magnoliopsida > Poales > Poaceae > Aegilops > Aegilops bicornis. The sequence goes on along the minus strand of CM038671.1, from coordinate 160,356,380 downwards.
TGGACGAATGTATCCTTTTTGCAGCATCTCATCCAGTTGTTTCTTCAATTCCACCAATTCTGAGGAAGGCATCCGATAATATTTCTTATGTATCGGAGTGGTTCCGAACACCAGTCAATAGCAAACTCCAATTCTTGGTGCCGTGGCATGCCGGGTAATTCTTCAGGAAATACATCTGGATACTCACTGACCACTGGGATTAATTCCACCTCTTCTGCCACTGCTGCGAAAACCATATCTTTCATGGGGATGCGCTTGCGGGCATAAAAACAGGTAGTGCGACCTTCCATATTTTTCAGGGTAACTTCTCTGGTCGCACAGCTGATGTAGACTTGGTATTGGGTTAACCAATTCATGCCCAGAATGACATCCAATTTGTTGGAATCGATGATTATCAACGATGTTGGAAACTTGACGCCCTTGATGTCAATCTCCAAATTTCGGTAGACGAGATTGCTTCTGAGTAGGGATCCCGTGGATTGTACCAGCATGTGTTTTCCCAAAATCGAGCAAGGCAAATTATTTTGGGAAGCAAAACTCCGCAAAATAAAAGAGTGGGAAGCTCCAGAGTCAAATAAAATTACGGCGGGTATGTTGTTAACATGGAACATACCAATGACGACTTCCGGATCCTCTTGGGCTTCGTCTGCGAAGATGTGATGAACTTGCCCTTGGATTATATCGGGGGCGGAATACTGCTCCATGAAGTTGACTTGCGGCTGATATGGAGCTACGTGCTAGGTGTTCTTGGGATACTGTCAGGCGTAGTGTCCGGTTTGACCACAGCTGAAACACGAATTGTTGCCCTGGCACACGTCACACACCGGGCTGGTCACGACATTCTTGACTTGTGTAGTAGTCTTGTTGACATTCTGCTGCCAATTGGGTTTGTACTCCACCTGAGTCTGTTGCCAAGTACGAGCCTTTTGCACTGGTTGCGTATCCTTCTTGGGCTCAAATTTGTGCTTGTGGTCATTAGCAGCTGGCTTGTTGTCATGCAGGAGCTTGCGTTCCCTCTCGGCGATGAGGGCCTTGTTCACCAGAGTCACGAAGTCCGGGAAGTCAAACATACTGAGAATGCACCTGAGATGCTGATTTAGGCCTCCAAGGAACCGGTCGATCTTCCGCTCTTCTGTGGCCACATCGTGGAGAGAATAACGGGCCAGATTGTTGAATTTATTCAGGTACTCGATGATGGTGATGCTGCCTTGAGTGAGAGTGAGAAATTCGCGTTGCTTGGTCTTCATGACTCCGATGGGAATATGATATTTGCGGAAATGATCCTTGAATTTTGTCCAAGCAATTTCCTCGTCAGCAGGCCATATTGCTTTGGCATTATCCCACCGTATAGCGGCAGCTCCTTCAAGATAATGCGTTGCGAAAGGAACCTTGTCTCCTTCATCTATGCGAGCAATTTCCAGTTTTCTCTCAATAGTCCTTAGCCAGTCGTCGGCGTCCAAAGGATCAGTAGCATGGCTGAAACTGGGAGGCTTGGTTCGCTGAAAATCTGACAGCTTGGAATGATGGCCATTCTGGTTTCCATTCTGCCCAACCATAACTTGTACACTTTTCAGTATTTCCAGCAGATCGTTGCTCCTTCTTTCTTCAAACATTCGCAGGTTTGCTCGGTGGAAGGCGGTTGTGGCGGTGGAGGCGGAGGTGGATGGTATGGCTCGTGGAATGTCCTGCCTGTCTTGGAATGACGGATGTGACATCCTCACCAGCTTGACTGCTGCTGCCTCCACGCGGCATCCTATTTTCGTTTTCCCAATACATAGCAACCATGATTAGAAAATTCCAAAATGGGGGAAAACCAATGACAAATCGCGGAAGAAAACAGCGAATGAAAACTAAGTCAAATAAAAGAGTCCAACATAATTATACATAGTCCCAACATGAAAGTAAACATCACAATGGGTCTACTACCCTCGTACATGAAACTACACATCATGACAAGTGCGATTACAGCTATACATCCTGCTCATTACTACCACGATACTCTAACGGTCTACTGCTCAGATGGTGCTGCTGCAGGCTCGTCTCTTGAGCCGAACCCAGATCCTGAACTGATAGTCGAGATCTCCGAGGGAAGAGAGGTGCGCTGGCGCTGCCTTGAGGGCTCTCCCTCAGGGGCAGGTGGGGGATGGGATCTAAGAATAGGAGCTGCAGGAGTAGCGACAAGAGAAGACCACGCAGCAGGAGCACTGTGAGGGTTCACCGTCAGAGGGTTAACGGTACCCTGTGAGGTCGTCGGAGGAACGGAGGTGGGAGGAGCTGGAGCAGAAGTATAGATGACAGCTGGAAGAGGGTTCCTTATCTGAGCAGCGGCGAGGCGGTGCGGCGTGAGAGCTCCCGAGCTAACTCGTAGTTAAGGAGATAACTAGTTGTGATGTAGCATGCAAGGTGGCTAGTGGGACGATCGCACGACGAATTAATCAAAGGAAAGCAGATACGCCCATTCTCGTGCAGAGATGGGTAGTAGAAAAGACCAGGGTGGGTGTGCATGCGAACCTCATTGTAGCGCAAGTCTACAAGAGCCTCGATAGCAGCAAAACTGAACACTTTGAGATGGCGTAGAAGCAAGACCACCCTTAGACGAACGAGTGTAAGCGCCAAATGGGGAACTGTGGTGTAGAGTGACCTTAGCATAATACTCATACAATGCACCAGCCAGATGCTCGCGATACACCGATACTACTGATCAAAGACCGATACGTCTCCAACGTATCTATAATTTTTTATTGTTCCATGCTATATTATATTTTGTTTTGGATGTTTAATGGGCTTTATTATACACTTTCATATTATTTTTGGGACTAACCTATTAACCAGAGGCCTAGCCCAAGTTGCTGTTTTTTTTCCTATTTTAGTGTTTCGCAGAAAAAGAATATCAAACGAAGTCCAAACGGAATGAAACCTTCGGGAACGTGATTTTCGGAACAAACGTGATCCAGAGGACTTGCAGTCCACGTAAAGAAAGCAACGAGGAGAGCACGAGGCAGGGGGCGCGCCTACCCCCCAGGCGCGCCCTCCACCCACGAGGGGCCCACATTGCTCCACTAATGTACTTCTTCCTCCTATATATACATACCTACCCCCAAACCATCAGGGGCATCCACGAAAACCTAATTCCACCGCCGCAACCTTATGTACCCGTGAGATCCCATCTTGGGGCCTTTTCCGGCGTCCTGCCGGAGGGGGCATTGAACACGGAGGGCTTCTACATCAACACCGTAGCCTCTCCGATGATGTGTGAGTAGTTTACCTCAGACCTTCGGGTCCATAGTTATTAGCTAGATGGCTTCTTCTCTCTTTTTGCATCTCAATACAAAGTTCTCCTCGATTCTCTTGGAGATCTATTCGATGTAATCTTCTTTTGCGGTGTGTTTGTCGAGACCGATGAATTGTGGGTTTATGATCAAGTTTATCTATGAACAATATTTGAATCTCCTCTGAATTCTTTTATATATGTTTGGTTATCTTTGCAAGTCTCTTCAAATTATCAGTTTGGTTTGGCCTACTAGATTGATCTTTCTTGCAATGGGAGAAGTGCTTAGCTTTGGGTTCAATCTTGCGGTGTCCTTTCCCAGTGACAGCAGGGGCAGCAAGGCACGTATTGTATTGTTGCCATCGAGGATAAAAAGATGGGGTTTATATCATATTGCATGAGTTTATCCCTCTACATCATGCCATCTTACTTAAAGCATTACTCTATTTTTATGAACTTAATACTCTAGATGCATGCTGGATAGCGGTCGATGTGTGGAGTAATAGTAGTATATGCAGAATCGTTTCGGTCTACTTGTCGCGGACGTGATGCCTATATACATGATCATACCTTGATATTCTCATAACTATGCTCAATTCTATCAATTGCTCGACAGTAATTCGTTTATCCACCGTAATACTTATGCTCTTGGGAGAAGCCACTAGTGAAACCTATGGCCCCCGGGACTATTTTCAATCATATTAATCTTCCAACACTTAGTTATTTCCATTGTTGTTTATTTTACTTTGCATCTTTATTTACTCTCTATTATAAAAATACCAAAAATATTATCTTATCATATCTATCATTTCTCACTCTCGTAAGTGGCCGTGAAGGGATTGACAACCCCTTTATCGGTTGCGAGGTTCTTGTTTGTTTGTGTAGGTGCGTGGGACTCAAGGCGTGGTCTCCTCATCGGATTGATACCTTGGTTCTCAAAAACCGAGGAAAATACTTACGCTACTTTACTGCTTCACCCTTTCCTCTTCAAGGGAAAACCAATGCAGTGCTCAAGAGGTAGCAAGAAGGATTTCTGGCGCCCTTGCCGGGTAGTCTACGCACAAGTCAAGATATACCAAGTACCCATCACAAACTCATCTCCCTCGCATTACATTATTTTCCATTTTCCTCTTGTTTTCCTCTCCCCCACTTCACCCTTGCCGTTTTATTCGCCCTCTCTTTCCGTTCGCCCTCTTTTTCGCTTGCTTCTTGTTTGCTTGTGTGTTGGATTGCTCGCTTGTCACGATGGCTCAAGATAATACTAAATTGTGTGACTTTACCAATTCCAACAAAAATGATTTTCTTAGCACTCCGATTGCTCCTCTTACCGATACTGAATCTTGCGAAATTAATGCTGCTTTGTTGAATCTTGTCATGAAAGATCAATTCGCCGACCATCCTAGTGAAGATGCCGCTACCCATCTAAATAGCTTTGTTGATTTGTGTGATATGCAAAAGAAGAAAGATGTGGACAATGATATTGTTAAATTGAAGCTATTTCCTTTTTCGCTTAGAGATCGCGCTAAAACTTGGTTTTCATCTTTGCCTAAAAACAGTATTGATTCATGGAATAATGCAAAGATGCTTTTATCTCTATGTATTTTCCTCCCGCTAAAATCATCTCTCTTAGAAACAATATTATGAATTTTAAGCAACTTGATCATGAACATGTTGCACAAGCTTGAGAGAGGATGAAATTAATGATACGTAATTGCCCTACACATGGTTTGAACCTTTGGATAATTATGCAAAAAAATCATGCCGGATTGAATTTTGCTTCTAGAAATCTTTTAGATTCGGCCGCGGGAGGCACTTTTATGGAAATCACTTTAGGAGAAGCTACCAAACTCCTAGATAATACTATGGTTAATTACTCTCAATGGCACACCGAAAGATCTACTAATAAAAAAGTGCATGCGATAGAAGAAATTAATGTTTTGAGTGGAAAGATGGATGAACTTATGAAATTATTTGCTACTAAAAAGTGTTTCTTCTGATCCTAATGATATGCCTTTGTATACTTTGATTGAGAATAATAATGAATCTATGGATGTGAATTTTGTTGGTAGGAATAATTTTGGTAACAACGCGTATAGAGGAAACTTTAATCCTAGACCGTTCCCTAGTAATTCCTCTAATAATTATGGTAGTTCCTACACCAACTCTTATGGAAATTTTAATAAGATGCCTTCTGAATTTGAGAATAGTGTTAAGGAGTTTATGAATTCACAAAATAATTTCAATGCTTCGCTTGAAGAAAAATTGCGCAAGGTTGATGAATTGGCTAGGAACGTTGATAGAATTTCTCTTGATGTTGATTCTTTGAAACTTAGATCTATTCCACCTAAGCATGATATCAATGAGTCTCTCAAAGCCATGAGAATTTCCATTGATGAGTGCAAAGAAAGAACCGCTAGGATGCATGCCAAGAAAGATTGCTATGTAAAAGCATGTTCTTCTAGTTTTTATGAGAGTAAATATGAAGATCTAAAAGTTATTGATGTGTCCCCTATTAAATATTTGTTTTGCAATATGAATCTTGATAATGATGGGACTGAATATGAGCCACATTTACCTAGAAGGCGTCCCAAAAATTCAGAGTTTTTAGATCTTGATGCTAAAATTTGTAAAAGTGGGATTGAAGAAGTCAAAACTTTAGATATCAATGAAACCACTATTTTGGATTTCAAGGAATTTAATTATTATAATTGCTTTTTGATAGATTGTATTTCCTTGTTGCAATCCGTGCTAAATTCTCCTCATGCTCATAGCCAAAATAAAGCTTTTACTAAACATATTGTTGATGCTTTGATGCAATCTTATAAAGAAAAACTTGAGTTGGAAGTTTCTATCCCTAGAAAACTTTATGATGAGTGGGAACCTACTATTAAAATTAAAATTAAAGACCATGAATGCTATGCTTTGCGTGATTTGGGTGCTAGTGTTTCCACGATTCCAAAAACTTTGTGTGATTTGCTAGGTTTCCGTGAATTTGATGATTGTTCTTTGAACTTGCACCTTGCGGATTCCACCATTAAGAAACCTATGGGAATAATTAATGATGTTCTTATTGTTGCAAATAGGAACTATGTGCCCGTAGATTTCATTGTTCTTGACATAGATTGCAATCCTTCATGTCCTATTATTCTTGGTAGACCTTTCCTTAGAATGATTGGTGCAATTATTGATATGAAGGAAGGGAATATTAGATTCCAATTTACATTAAGGAAAGGCATGGAACACTTCCCTGGAAACAGAATAAAATTACCATATGAATCTATTATGAGAGCCACTTATGGATTGCCTACTAAAGATGGCAATACTTAGATCTATCCTTGCCTTTATGCCTAGCTAGGGGCGTTAAACGATAGCGCTTGTTGGGAGGCAACCCAATTTTATTTTAGTTTTTTTGCTTTTTCCTTCTATTTAGGAATAAATATTTGTTATAGACTCTGGTTAGATTTGTTTTTATGTTTTAATTAGTGTTTGTGCCAAGTTAAACCTATAGGATCTTCTTGGATGAGAGTTATTTGATCTTGCTGAAAATTCCAGAAACTTTCTGTTCACAAAAACAATTGTTAAAAATCACCAGAACGTGATAAAATATTGATTCCAATTTCTGCTGATCAATAAACAAATTTTCTAGGTCGTCATATTTTGGTGGATATTTCTGAGTTCCAAAGTTTGCGTTAGTTACAGATTACTACAGACTGTTCTGTTTTTGACAGATTCTGTTTTTCGTGTGTTGTTTGCTTATTTTGATGAATCTATGGCTATTAAAATAGTTTATAAACCATAGAGAAGTTGGAATACAGTAGTTTTAACACCATTATAAATAAATAATGAGTTCAATACAGTACCTTGAAGTGGTGTTTTTTTTCTTTCGTTAACGGAGCTCACGAGATTTTCTATTAAGTTTTGTGTTGTGAAGTTTTCAAGTTTTGGGTAAAAGATTTGATGGATTATGGAACAAGGAGTGGCAAGAGCCTAAGCTTTGGGATTCCCATGGCACCCCAAGATAATTTAAGGACAGAAAAAATCCAAAGCTTGGGGATGCCCGGGAAGGCATCCCCTCTTGCGTCTACTTCCATCGGTAACTTTACTTGGAGCTATATTTTTATTCACCACATGATATGTGTTTTGTTTGGAGCGTCTTGTATGATTTGAGTCTTTGCTTTTTAGTTTACCACAATCATCCTTGCTGTACACACCTTTTGAGAGAGACACACATGAATCGGAATTTATTAGAATACTCCACGTGCTTCACTTATATTTTTTGAGCTATATAGTTTTGCTCTAGTGCTTCACTTATACCTTTTAGAGCACGGTGGTGGATTTGATTTATAGAAATTATTGATCTCTCATGCTTCACTTATATTATTTTGAGAGTCTTAAAACAGCATGGCAATTTTCTTTAATTATAATATCATGAGAAATTTGATGCTTGATAATTGTTTTGAGATATAAAGGTGGTAATATCATAGTTGTGCTAGTTGATTAATTGTGAAATTGAGAAATACTTGTGTTGGAGTTTGTGATTCCCGTAGCATGCACGTATGGTGAACCCTCATGTAACGGAGTCGGAGCATGAGGTATTTGTTGATTGTCATCCTTTTTGTGGCGGTCGGGATCGCGCGATGGTTAACTCCTACCAACCCTTCCCCTAGGAGCATGCATAGTAGTACTTTGCTTCGAGGGCTTATAAATTTTTGCAATAAGTATATGAGTTCTTTATGACTAATGTGAGTCCATGGATTATATGCACACTTACCTTTCCGCAATTTTCTAGCCTCTTCGGTGCTGTGCATTACCCTTTCTCACCTTGAGAGTTGGTGCAAACTTCGCCGGTGCATCCAAACCCCGTGATATGATACGCTCTATCACACATAAACCTCCTTATACCTTCCTCAAAACAGCCACCATACCTACCTATTATGTCATTTCCATAGCCATTCAGAGATATATTGCCATGCAACTTTCCTTCGTTTCGTTTATCATGACACGCTCCATCATTGTCATATTGCTTTGCATGATCATGTAGTTGACATCGTATTTGTGGCAAAGCCACCGTTCATAATTCTTTCGTACATGTCGCTCTTGATTCATTGCATATCCCGATACACTGCCGGAGGCATTCACATAGAGTCATATCTTGTTCTAAGTATCGAGTTGTAATTCATGAGTTGTAAGTAAATAAAAGTGTGATGATCATCATTATTAGAGCATTGTCCCAAGTGAGGAAAGGATGATGGAGACCATGATTCCCCCACAAGTCAGGATGAGACTCTGGACTAAAAAAAAAGAGGCCATAAATAAAAGAAAATGCCCAAATAAATAAAAAAATGAGAGAAAAAGAGAGAAGGGACAATGTTACTATCCTTTTACCACACTTGTGCTTCAAAGTAGCACTGTGATCTTCATGATAGAGAGTCTCTCATTTTGTCACTTTCATATACTAGTGGGAAATTTCATTATAGAATTTGGCTTGTATATTCCAACGATGGGCTTCCTCAAATGCCCAAGGTCTTCATGAGCAAGCAGGTTGGATACACACCCACTTAGTTTCTTTTGTTTGAGCTTTCATACACTTATAGCTCTAGTGCATCCGTTGCATGGCAATCCATACTCCTTGCATTGACATCAATTGATGGGAATCTCCATAGCCCGTTGATTAGCCTCGTCGATGTGAGAATTTATCCTTTTTTGTCTTCCCACATAACCCCTATCATTATACTTTATTCCACCATAGTGCTATATCCATGGCTTGCGCTCATGTATTGCGTAAAAGTTGAAAAGGCCGAAGCGCGTTAAAAAGTATGAACCAATTGCTTGGCTAAAACCGGGGTTGTACATGATATAAATATTTTGTGTGGGGAAGATGGAGCATAGGCAGACTATATGATTTTGTAGGGATAACTTGCTTTGGCTATGTTATTTTGATAAGACATAATTGCTTGGTTAGCATGCTTGAAATATTATTGTTTTTATGTCAACATTAAACTTTTATCTTGAATCATATCGAATCTGAAAATTCGTGCCACAATAACACGAACTACATTGAAATTATCCTAAAGTAGCATTCCACATCAAAAATTCTATTTTTATCATTTATCTACTCGAGGGCGAGCAGGAATTAAGCTTGGGGATGCTTGATACGTCTCCAACGTATCTATAATTTTTTATTGTTCCATGCTATATTATATTCTGTTTTGGATGTTTAATGGGCTTTATTATACACTCTTATATTATTTTTGGGACTAACATATTAACCGGAGGCCTAGCCCAAATTGCTGTTTTTTTGCCTATTTCAGTGTTTCGCAGAAAAAGAATATCAAACGAAGTCCAAACGGAATGAAACCTTCGGGAACGTGATTTCTGGAACAAATGTGATCCAGAGGACTTGGAGTCCACGTAAAGAAAGCAACGAGGAGAGCACGAGGCAGGGGGCGCGCCTACCCCCCAGGCACGCCCTCCACCCTCGTGTGGCCCACGTTGCTCCACCGACGTGCTTCTTCCTCCTATATATACCTACGTACCCCCAAATCATCAGGGGCATCCAAGAAAACCTAATTCCACCGCCGCAACCTTCTGTAACCGTGAGATCCCATATTGGGGCCTTTTCCGGCGTCCTGCCGGAGGGGGCATTGATCACGGAGGGCTTCTACATCAACACCGTAGCCTCCCCGATGATGTGTGAGTAGTTTACCTCAGGCCTTCGGGTCCATAGTTATTAGCTAGATGGATTCTTCTCTCTTTTTGGTTCTCAATACAAAGTTCTCCTCGATTCTCTTGGAGATCTATTCGATGTAATCTTCTTTTGCGGTGTGTTTGTCGAGACCGATGAATTGTGGGTTTATGATCTAGTTTATCTATGAACAATATTTGAATCTCCTCTGAATTCTTTTATGTATGATTGGTTATTTATGCAAGTCTCTTCAAATTATCAGTTTGGTTTGGCCTACAAGATTGATCTTTCTTGCAATGGGAGAAGTGCTTAGCTTTGGGTTCAATCTTGTGGTGTCCTTTCCCAGTGACATCAGGGGCAGCAAGGCACGTACTGTATTGTTGCCATCAAGGATAAAAAGATGGGGTTTATATCATATTGCATGAGTTTATCCCTCTACATCATGTCATCTTACTTAAAGCATTACTCTGTTCTTATGAACTTAATACTCTAGATGCATGCTAGATAGCTGTCGATGTGTGGAGTAATAGTAGTAGATGCAGAATCATTTCAGTCTACTTGTCACGGACGTGATGCCTATATACATGATCATACCTAGATATTCTCATAACTATGCTCAATTCGATCAATTCCTCGACAGTAATTCGTTTACCCATCGTAATACTTATGCTCTTGAGAGAAGCCACTAGTGAAACCTATGGCCCCCGGGTCTATTTTCCATCATATTAATCTTCCAACACTTAGTTATTTCCATTGCCGTTTATTTTACTTTGCATCTTTATTTACTCTCTATTATAAAAATACCAAAAATCTTATCTTATCATATCTATAAGATCTCAGTCTCGTAAGTGACCTTGAAGGGATTGACAACCCCTTTATCACGTTGGTTGCGAGGTTCTTGTTTGTTTGTGTAGGTGTGTGGGACTCGCGCGTGGTCTCCTACTGGATTGATACCTTGGTTCTCAAAAACTGAGGGAAATACTTACACTACTTTACTACATCACCCTTTCCTCTTCAAGGGAAAACCAATGGAGTGCTCAAGAGGTAGCAAGCACCCTCTGGATAGAGTAGTCGCCACACATTCTGAAGCAGGTGTGGCGATGTGCACGGAGCTGGCTCAGGATGGTACAAGATCGGTACTGGTGCATCTACACTCACAAACCATACTGTTAGTAATAACAACAATTAAACATGCATGCAATGCAACAACCAATTTCTATCACTACCGACACTCAAACGAAACTATCTACCGTTTTACTAACACACTACCGGTCTAGCGTGTCCTACAATCAGCGTGGCTCTGACACCAAGCGTTGTGGCACCCCGGCTCAGAGCAACCGGTTTACCCTGCATTGCCAACCTAGAGATCGAGTCTTCTGGCAATACACAACAACATGGTACAGAAATAACCGCTATATTGGTACTACCGAGATACATAGGTCTGATATTACATCGAGATGCGAGGCCAAGCGGTACACACGGTGCTACTGTACAGTATGTACATTATTTAATGAACATGGCTGGGGCCTCGATCACACGAAACTACGCGACAGTGGATGAACGACGTAGCGGAACTCCATAGCACAGGGACACCGACGTGGACACGGCCTAGACACAAGATGCGCTCCGATGCGAATCGACTTGCCTGAAAGCTGGCATAACCACGCCAAAGCCAAGACATTGAATGTACTTGCAAGCTCACAACAAACATAAGCACGATGACAGACAATATCATGATAATTAAGAAAGTTAAATTAATGCAAGGAGTACTACAGATGCAATGCAGCCAAACCGTGCACCGAGTCACGCAGACTCGCTTGCCAGACGGTTACCTCGTAACCAAACGGTGACCACACTGGGGTCACACCTGAAACCAAAAATCCATGAACACCTTGAGTGTTCAAGATTCACCACGAATAATGCATCACAACAATCGCTTAGTTTGCAAGATTAATTATAAAAGTTGATCCATGGTGTGACTTACTCCCGAGTCTTGCCCATAACCGAGGGCGCGGCTATCGATAGATTAAGTACACTCTGCAGAGGTAGCGCAATTTACCCACACTATGGAGTACCTGGCCTCGCTTTCCCATTCGGGTGGACCAAAATATTCCGACGAAACCCTCCCTTTGTCATGCACTCTCCCCGGCCACTCCGACTATCTCCCCCTCGGGGTTAAGTCTTGGGTGGCCCCGTGTCTACCAAAGACACCAACGGCTGGCAAAACGGTCCCAAACGGGGACAAGGTACCATAAAAAAAACGAGCACACAAGGTTATGTCTACCTACCGGGCCAGGGTATGCACGCCCATAACCTTCCCTCGCGGGAGGCAACGGTGAGAGCCACAACAAAGGACCGAATCAAGACCTTCCCATTAGGTAAATGTGGTTGCACTGAATTAAAAACCCGATTCAGTGGCACCATGCTGTGATCAACATCATATTCAAGTTGAACTTAATCAGGTTTAACTTTGATAAAAACTTTTTATTACTAACATGGCATAATACCAAAAATCATGCAACGCAAACAACTCATGTTCATCGATCAAACTTAACCACACAATTATCTTGCAACACTAATGATCAAACTTTCTGGTTATACCTCATTTTTACCAGCAAGCAACATTTTTATTAGTTCTTTATTTAAATGAAAGTATCACTTACTAAAAATTAATACTATTAATTTCCATAGCAAAATGCATAGTGCAAAATCTTACTCTACTTAACCAAACAAGTTCATTGCATGCAACCAGTAACTAAAACAAGCATTTCTAACAAAATAAAGTAACTAACAATTTACCAAAATTATTTACCAAATTTTAAATGCAAAGAATAACTCATATTCAAGTAGAAAATAATAGATATTGAATTAACACCATCCAAATGCTGGTGTGGCTTGCCTTAGTGTAGAGGAGGATCACACCCCTCTTGGTTTGCTTCAAGACAAGCTTCTTCTTCTGAAAAATAATTTAAAACCACAAAAATAAATGTCAAAACACATTCTGAAAATCACCAGAAATTCTAGATACCAAGGAAAAATCCACCTTTTGGTGTGCCGTTAGAGCTTTCTGTAAAAAAGACAATGCAAAAAGAATCAACTCATTTGAACTTATGGTTTAGAAATGGTGGCTGGTCAAAGTTTAGTCAAATTTCTGGATTAAATTTGAATAAACAGAAAGTCCTGGGGGGGGGGGGGGGTGACGTCGAAGACGTAAAACGGGTGTGCGCCTCCACTCGTACTGCATCGGGCGCGAGTAGTGAGGCTGACACTGGGCCCCACCCGTCAGGAGAGAGAGAGGGGGATCGAGATCAGAGGAGGGGTGGTGTTTCGCCGGAGCTCACGCCGGCGACGAGGGGGTTTGGGGCTAGGCTAGAGGGATAGGTTGGAAGCGGGGCTCGTGGCGCACCTTCCCGTACCCGTTTCTTGGCGAGAGGTGGACGGAGCAGCTCGAGGTTGAGCTCGCAAGGTTCGGTGGCGGACGGGGTTCACCGGAGAGGTTGAAGACGGCGGCCAGAGGCAGCTCCAAGGGCGTGGCGGCCTCCAAGCAGCACCATCAGACCACCAAGGCCCTGCCCAAGCATTTGCCTGAGCTCGAAAGGCCCTGGAGGGCAGCAGCTGGCCTATGGGGATCACCGGATTCTTCGGGTCGGGGCACGGCCAGAGGCCTGCCCGACCGAACTGCGGCCGTTCTACGTGTTCGTGGTGGTTGTGTGGAGTTGTGCGTGGCCAGGATTCGAGTCGGGGTGGCTTTATATAGCCGGAGCAAGAGGGGGGGGGGGGAAGTGTCGCTGCCGGAGCATTCTGGACACGCGACGAATGTCGACGAGAAGCTCCAATGCAAGGGGAAAGGTGATGCGTCGACTCAGGGACTTGCCCATGCATGCAGACGCGCACAGGAGGCGGTTGGAGAAGCAGACAAGCACACGCGCGCACTATGGCGTTTTGGCCGCGACGCGCCCATGCTTGCTGCGGCAGCTCCGGCGTCGGTGAACGCCAGGGAGGGATCAAGCTTGATGGGTCGAGGGTTGAGCGGCGACGATGGGGCGAAGCGCCGAACAAGTACGCGCGAAACAGAGAGCAAGGCGCCAACCAGAGCGCGTCGAGACTCTGCCAGGCGCCGTGTCCTCGCACAGTCACCATGCTAGCATGGTCAAAATGACGGCCGGGAGCGCCCAAACCTTGTCTACGCGCTTGACCGTGCTGTGTTACGTCTAGGAGAGGTGATGGATCATACCCAGGTCGACCAGACGTGACTCTACCAAGCTGGCAAGTTTCTGGTCAGAAACTTGGTCGCCAAATTTGGCCAACTTCTAGAAGGCCATTAGGGCTAATCTCCTGGTGTTTAGGGTTTCTTAGGAAGGTGTCTAAGCTCAAGAAAACTCAAGGCCAAAAGCTCAAGGAAAAATGCACTTGCTGTACAAAGTGCATTCCTGGTCCAGAAGTGAAAAGATTTTCTACAGCAAAAATATTACAAAAGGTGATTCAATATATTTGCATGGGAAGGTGTGCCAGGGTCCTAAGAATATTCATGAATTATCTCAGATTTTTCTGAGCAAGAAAAATTGAGGTTGCTTTGGAGCACAAGATTCTGAAGTGAGTTTCAGAGAGGGAAATGAATATTTTTCTTTTAGGAAAAATATTCATTTGATTATTTTGGGAATTTGTTGGAAGAATAATGTAGATAGGTCACTTGGGTTAAAGCCAAGGATATGCACAAGTGACAAGTCCATATGAAGTGATTCAAAAACCAAGTCAAATCAGGGCAAAAACCACAGTGAAAACCAAGTCCGGAAAAAGAGAGAAGGCAAGTCCGGCAAAAGAGAGAAGGCAAAAATCCAGGCTGTCACATCAGGTCTGGTACACAACATTGCATACATGATAGAACCTATGGCTGAGGCATAGGAAATGACTTCCATTTTCTCTCTATCTTTTGCAGTGGTCGGGCATTGAGTCTGACTCAACTTCACACCTTGTAACACAAGCGAGAACCCTTTCTTTGACTGATCCATTTTGAACTTCTTCAAAACTTTATCAAGGTATGTGGTTTGTGAAATTCCAATTAAGCGTCTTAATCTATCTCTATAGATCTTGATGCCCAATATATAAGCAGCTTCACCGAGGTTTTTCATTGAAAAATTCTTATTCAAATATCCTATTATGCTATCAAGAATTCTGTATTATTTCCAATCAACAATATGTCATCCACATATAATATTAGAAATGCTACAGAGCTCCCACTCACTTTCTTGTAAATATAGGCTTCTCCAAAAGTCTGTATAAAACCATATGCTTTGATCACACTATCAAAGCGTATATTCCAACTCCGAGAGGCTTGTACCAGTCCATAAATGGATCATTGGAGCTTGCACACTTTGTTTGCACCTTTAGGATCGACAAAACCTTCTAGTTGCATCATATACAACTCTTCTTTAAGATATCCATTAAGAATGTAGTTTTGACATCCATTTGCCAAATTTCATAATCATAAAATGCGGCAATTGCTAACATGATTCGGACAGACTTAAGCATCGCTACAGGTGAGAAGGTCTCATCGTAGTTGACGGTGTCCTGGACTAGGGGGTACTCACCACGTCATCTCCCGACCAGCTGGATTGGGCCGAGGAGCCCCCATGACGGTTCACTCATGGGCCACATCGGGCAGCCCATGCCGCATACAAGGAAGATCCCATGAAACTTGGCACACAAGACGAGGACTCTCCTAAACCCAAGGCCTCTGGTGTGTTATATAAACCGAGGCCAGGCTAGTCAATAGATAATCTAATATATTCATTACTACAGTCTCGTGGTAGATACATGTACTCTGTACTACACCCATATGAATACAATCAAAAGCAGCATGTAGGGTATTATCTCTTCGAGAGAGCCTGAAGCTGGGTAAAATCCCGTGTCCATGTTACCATCGCTCCAAGACGCCTAGCTTAGGACCCCTACTACGAGATCTGCCGGTTTTGACACCGACATTGGTGCTTTCATTGAGAGCCTCCTAGGTGTCGTCATGGATCGATGGCATAAATCAGGTATTATGATTTCAATTCAATCTATTTTGTCTACATCAGATTTCTTTTGCAATTATTGCCTGCAGTCTTGCGCTATTTTGTTTGCAGACTAGTTTTAATCTGGAGCGGCGGCGGGCGATCCGAACATAGTAGGCGAGTCAAGGCCGCCGCCAGATGCCTTCGTAGAGATCAACCAGCAGCCGGCCGGCCTTGCTTGGTGCTGGGTCCCAAACAATACATGCTAGATCGTGCAAGCACGTGCGGCGCCAAGGACAATCCTGCACAGGCATCAGCCGTCAGGGGATTTCTTTCCTTTTCTACATGCTCTTTCTTTTTAATCCAGCACACTGACGTCGCTTTCATGCACTAGTACTATGAGGAGGCAATATTTTCCTTTATCGCATGACTAATTCAGTCAAGCACTAGTTTTTGCTGCATGATTTTCTAAGTCTAATTGATGAACAAAGGCAAGCTAGCTTTGCATCAAGGCGTTTGTCCATGCACTTTTATTCGCAATCGATGGACAATGCATCCGCAAACAGACTGGAGCTGTTGAGACGAACTATCTACAAACAAACTTTAGCACGCTTCTTGATATCTAATGGATGAATACCGCCGTTTCTGTTCGGCTGTATACTTATCTGTCCGGATTACTAATCAAGCATTCCTTTTCTTGATCATTGTTGTGATCACGTGGTGACCTAGCTAGCTTTCACTTGACCGGGTTATTATTATTCAGTTCCTACCTAGTGGATCGCCGGTTTCCTCACTACTTCTGCTGACAAGTATGCAAAACAAAGGTACTACTAAGTATAGTGAGGACTATTTTCGCAGCATATTCAGTACGGATCAGTTTGTCCGTTTGCTTTGGTCCGCTAAAATTAAATCGCCGCCACGCGAACAATTTTTATTTTTCCAAACTCTCCGGTTAGCATTATTATACACAATATATTTCTGCTGGCTTGTACTGCATTATTTTTGCAGAGGTGTTCTACCGACGCTTGTACGTGACGCTGGCTTGGACACCGGCCCTTTCACCGTCACCTCGGCTAGCCGACCTATGTCGACATTGACTTCACGCTTGATAATCGACCTCGACTACGCTATGCCGCCACGTCGGCGCTTTCGTTCCGTAGGCGCTGACTAAGTTGTGGCATCGCCTTGGTGCGCCGCTCTATGTCGCCGTCTCCGCGCGGCCACTCCACGAGTCAACCATGGCGCTCACGCTATATTTTTATTATTATCATCTGCTTCACTTAAATTAACTAAGTAGAAGAATGTTTTGCCTTTGTCTATTATTATTTTTTAGATAACTAGTTTGGACTGTGTAATACGGTCACCATGAGATAGTCCGCTTAGCTCCAACTAGACCGGCTTCTCAAGGGCACACGTACAGCTGTGCATACGTTAAGCAGGGGTAGCGCATGTCAAGTGACCACATTGAGAGAAGGACATCCGAACACACATCATGGAGATTTGTTTTTCTCTATATACATTTCTTTTTTTATAATTCAGCTAATAGTTGGCCTTTTGCAGACAAGATCCCGTAACTTGTCTTCTATGGTTTGGAAATTTTCATTGTGGCAGCTCTACAATCTTGTCTCCATTGGAGTCGCCCGTTATCTGATGGATTGGTTTTCTGTCTGACATGACAACATCATTGTTCGGCAAATTCTAATCTGCAGTGACACGTTGATGCTTCCACTCCGTCGAGCCGACCCCGTGTCCAGGCCGTGTTCCTTTAATTATTTGTCTCACTCAAATTAATTGGAGGATTTTTTTTAATTTTTTGTTTTAAAACATTTTATTATTATTACTTCTGCCTTGAACTATTTTATGTGTGCAGATAATTAATTTTTGCTGCTCAGGCAGTCACCCCGGCGTACGGAGTCGTCCTCTCGCCTCCATCAACCAAATTCCACCGTCACCATGGTGTGATACCATGTGTCGCCATTACCGCGTCATCGCTTTATCAAACTGACATCCACCATGCGGACCTATGATGAGGGGGCTTCATTATCACGCTGCCGAACTACTCTGTCTCCTCGGCTGGACCGGGGGCTTTGCCTCCGCACTTCAGCACTGTCGTGCTATCACTTCATCAAGCCGAGATCTTCGCACGGGTACGTCAAGACCGGTTTGGGAGTTGGGACCTTGAGCCGCTACAAGCTCGTCCCATGTCACACCAAGAACATTAACCAGCTAAGTCGCTTTCATGCTAAAAAACTTTCAGTTTTAAATTTTGTTCGGTTCGACCAAGCATTATACTTTTTTGACAAAAAGTCGTTTGCAAAAAACTTTCTTTGTCAAAACCCTGTTTGTTACAAAAAAACACTACAAAAAAATACACTTCCGTGATGATACGTGTTTGTCACAGTAGGTCACGTTTTCTGTCATGCATGTACATCCATGACAAATTTGTGACAGAATCAAGATAGTCATACCTGTCGTAGAAGTGTTCCATGACATTACCAAAATTATCATCACGGAAGTGTCCACTTACATGACGATAAATCGCGCGTCACAGAAGTGCTTTCATCAAGGGTGACCGACACGTGGCATCCATCGTAACGGAAACACCGTTAAGCTATCGGGTCCGGTTTTGGATCCGATAACCCGTTAACAGCCCCGACCAATGGGGATTTTCCACGTGTAAAATCATCATTGGCTGGAGGAAACACATGTCGGCTCACCGTTGGGACAGATCTCATCCACTCATTGGACCGAAAGCGCTATGATACGCCGACACGTGGCACGGCCCAACAGAGGCCCATTCCTATGAAAAGGCCGGCCCGTTTGACTTGGTCAAAAGGTGGCGAGCCAGCCCACGCCAAGCCTGTTAACGGCCTGTTCGCATATAGCCCATTTACAGCCCGTTAACCCAGCTCCCGTTTACGGCCTATCCGAATTAGGCCCAGTAGCGTCATCTGGGCCGTCCAATATAACTCCAGCCTGTTTTAACTTCCGGCCCATGTATGGCCCATGACGTATTTCGGCCCATATGAGTCCCTTTGTAACTCTTGGCCCACTAAAGGCCCGTGGTGAAACCGGCCCGTAATGAACAGTGTATCGCTTTATACCCATTAGCGGCCCATTATTCCGTTGGGTCGTTTCCAGACCGTGTTACCATTCGGCCTTCTGAGGGCCCATTTATTCCTGGGCTTATTTCCAGTATTCGATTACTTACGGCCCCTTATTGGCCTTTTCTGCGTGTGGGCCAAATTCAGCCCGTGGATACAGTCGGCCCGTTTTTGGCCCGTTAATCTGTTGGGCCGTTTTCATGTCAAAAAAACCCGTTGGGCTGTTTTCATAGAGTTATCAAATCCGGCCAATAAACAGCCCGTTATTTTCCATGAATAGTACAACCATGATTGGCGAAATGATGATATGCCCCATAGAAGGCCCATGGATCCTATGGCCCGTAAAAGGCCCATCAATCGTACGGCCCGTAGAAGGCCCATGGATCCTACGGCCCGTATAGAAGCCCAATGGATCCTACAGCCCGTAAAAGGCCCATCGATCATACGACCCGTAGGAGGCCCATGGTTACAACAGTCAGTGTGCTTCCATGATTATTTTGGCCTAGTTTCCAAATATAGGTTATTGTGGCAACTAGAAAAACACAGAAAAAGAACTGCAGTGACTACAAGCAAACAACTAAACAAGATAATAAGGAAATAAATAAGCAAGCAATTAACGCTAGCCTATTGCCGCTATTACACATATTACATCCACTGGGCATCAAAGTTCGCCACCAGTGCAAGTATAGGGAACAAAGCAGCATATTACATACACTGGCCGTCAAAATTGGCCAGCAGTGCAAATAAACGCCGCAGCAAAACAAGAGCATAACTAAAACAATTTCATAAGAGCTCAAGAAACATGGTATCCACCATGTTGGCAATAATCTTAGCAAGCTTATTAGCTTTGTCCTGTTTGGCGCTATCCTCCAACGCTTGCTGTTGCACCAGAAAGTATGCATCTGAATGCTCCAGGGACTTCCGTAGTCCTTCCACTTCTTGTCGCAGCACAGCTGATCGATGTCTTTCAGCTTGTAGTTGAGACTCAAGAAACCGAAGTGATTTAGACAGTGAGTTTGAATAGCTTGTGCAAGCGGTAGTGGCCAGTAACTCCAACACTAAACCAAGACAGGACTTTAGGGTTGTCTCACTGTCTTCGAGATAGTCTTCCTTAGCTGTTTTATCAGCTTTGTTGGAGACCAGCAAGGATGTGTCACTATCCTGAACCTTATCTGCATTACTTCCTTTACCATTGCTTAATAAGGCACTCTTCCGCAATATTCTGTCAGCATTCTAAAAGAAGAAACAAGTAGAAAAATAACAGTTTAGCATGTACTAGTATATGAAACTCATTTCGATGAACCAGTTCATTAGTAAGGTGGACAGGATTAAACTACCAAGTCTTCTATTGCCAAGTACTAGTACATAATAAAAGCATCAAACAAACATATGTCTATATCAGATGGTCACCGCATTGTCTTGCCAAATCAAAATGAGACACGGTTCAAATCATATCAGTTCAAGACAAAGCAGCAGTGAAAGAATACAAAGCGTGGGAAACTACACGGCACAACAAGATTTCAGATGGGTACCATGGGTCTACATGTACAACAACACTATTGGCGCTGTTGTGATGCTAGTAATGTGCATAATATGAGAAGTTAACTGTATACACAATTGAAATTGAAATCAACAGAGCTATTGATAAGAGCAAGCCTGTTAAAGAAACATGCGTGAACATACCCGCTGTGCCATTGAAGTTTCGATTGGATCCTTCAATTTTAAAATAAGTTTGTATGAGTAAATACAGTGATACAAGAGCAAAGCAGTATGCACGATAGCAATCATAGTTAAAAAAGGCGCGCCTAAGAGAGCGCTTAAGCACGCCTAGGCTCTAGGCGTTGGCGAAACGCATTGCGCATAACTACGCATAAGCATGCGCTTTGGTCAGTAAAGCGCAAGGCGGTGGCAAAACACACAATTAACGCCTAGCGCTTTTTTGAACTATGATAGCAATGGAATCTTAAATTAGAACAATTGTTCTTCAGGTTTAGGCACTTGTTCTACATGAACAGAGTACAATAAGACGCAAGAATATAGTACTTAAAATAGAAAATGAGCTCATAGACCTTACCACATTCTTGGTTCGGGACCAGTACAGAACAAGGCGTTCCTAGTCATCGTCCAGTAAATGTGTCTTAAGAGAACGTAAGGGAATTTGATGAGTTTCTTTGCCGGTGAAGTACGTTTTCTTGTGTAATTCGACATCGCCACCAAGCATTCTTGAAGATAGCAGAGGTATTAGCACAGATTACCTCATCCTGAGTTTCCAAATCGGTCCTTCTCTATAGAGAAAATGGGAAAATTTGCTGTATTATTACCATCATGGAGGTAGGATGTATGGGACAAAGCAAAGTAATTTCCCAATTTTAAGTCTTGGCATATTTTAGCAACTTAGCACTAGTCAGGTAAACAACCTACACATGAAAGTCTAAGAGTATTGCAGCGGAATGTAAAACATTGCACATGAAGGTAAAGGGAGGAGTTTGGAGGGAGCAAACGCAATGTAGACACAGAGATTTTTGGGGTGGTTCCGATAGGTGGTGCTATCATACATCCACGTTGATGGAGACTTCAACCCACAAAGGGTAATGGTTGCGCGAGTCCACGGAGGGCTCCACCCACGAAGGGTCCACGAAGAAGCAACCTTGTCTATCCCACCATGGCCATTGCCCACGAAGGACTTGCCTCACTAGGGTAGATCTTCATGAAGTAGGCGATCTCCTTGCCCATACAAACTCCTTGGTTCAACTCCACAATCTTGACGGAGGCTCCCAAGTGACACCTAACCAATCTAGGAGACACCACTCTCCAAAAGGTAATAGATGGTGTGTTAATGATGAACTCCTTGCTCTTGTGCTTCAAATGATAGTCTCCCCAACACTCAACTCTCTCTCACAGATTTGGATTTGGTGGAAAGATGATTTGAGTGGAAAGCAACTTGGAGAAGACTAGAGATCAAGATTCATATGGTTGGAATGGAATATCTTGACCTCAACACATGAGTAGGTGGTTCTCTCTCAGAAAATGTATGATGGAAGTGTAGGCATATTCTGATGGCTCTCTCCACGAGTGAAGAGTGGGTGGAGGGGTATATATAGCCTCCACACAAAATATAACCATTACACACAAATCACCAAACTCGGTGGGACAGAATAATGAAACTCGGTCAGACAGATTTAGTTCAAAATGTGAACGTTAGGATTTTCGATGGGACCGACATGTCAACTCGGTGGGACCGATTTCATTAGGTTTAGGGCATAACGTAATCTCGGTGAGACCAATTACACCAACTCGGTGGGACCGATTTTGGTAATAAGCTGACAGAGACTTGGTCAGGCAAACTCGGTGGGACCGATTCGCTCATCTCGATGCGACCGAAATGTTACGAAAGAGAAACAGAGAGTTTGCATTGCAGACTCAGTGGGACCGATTGCTCATCTCGGCTGGACCGAAACATTATGAAGGGAAACAAAGAGTTTGCAATCCCATCTCGGTGAGACCGAGATCCCTATAGGTAAGACCGAAATGACTAGGGTTTTGTGGCAGTGGCTATGTCAACTGAACTCGGTGGCGCCGGATAGAAAGTTTCGGTGGGGCCAAGTTTGACTTTTGGTTTGGAACATATGTGGATATGAGAAAGTGGTTGAGGGTTTGGGAGCATATCACTAAGCATTTTGAGCAAGTAACCCATTAAGCAACACCTGATCCTCTTTTAATAGTATTGGCTTTTCCTATGGACTCAATGTGATCTTGGATCACTAAAAGTAAAATGTAGAGTCTTGAGCTTTAGAGCTTGAGCCAATCTTTTGTCCTTAGCATTTTGAGGGGTCCACATTTCTCATCCATTCATTGAGCTTTCCTGAAATATTTATCTTGAAATAGCATTAGCTCAATGAGCTATATGTTGTTAATAATTACCAAAACCACCCAAGGATAGTTGCACTTTCAATCTCCCCCTTTTTGGTAATTGATGACAGCATATAGATCAAAGCTTCGACAAATGATAATTAGTCGAAAGTTCTTAAGATCCAACCGATCCAAGTACCGAATGTACGACACCTCCGTGTTCAGCACACATTCAGCTCGATGACGTCCCTCGAGCTCTTGATCTAGTAGAGGGTCGAGGGAGAGTTCCGTCAGCACGACGGCGTGGCGACAGTGTTGGTGATGTGATCCGCGCAGGGCTTTGCCTAAGCACTATATATGACCGAGGCGGTAAACTGTGGAGGGGGGCACCGCACACGGCTAAGAAACAATTGTTGTGCTTTGGGGTGCCCCCTGGCCACACATATAAAGGAAGGGGAGGAGGAGGCCGGCGGCCAAGGAGGGCGCGTGTAGCGACCCGACCCGAATGGATCAAGTCTCTGTGCTTTCGTGTCATCCCTGGATCGGTATGCTGACACACACGGTACTCGAAGGATTTATAACACAGGTAAATCACATGTATGAAATAACGTAAATACTAATACCTCGATCCAAAACATAGCGGAAGCAACAAGGTTGTGGATTCCCATCAACACCAATGGCAAAGTTGAGTATAGGAAATCGTAACCCTAACGTATCACTTACTCGTTGTTCGAGAAGTCTGCAACATGAAAAGTTGCAGCCGAAACGGGTCAAGACATGGAATATGCCGCAATGTAACACGTAGAGAGTAATGAAAGAATAGGCTATACTACATGCATATATGGCTGGTGGAAAGCTCTATGGTTACAGTTTTTGTGAAAAGCCAATTTTTCCCTACTGCAAAGGAATAAATTTATTTAACTATCATGGTGGTTGTTGAACATTGAGAATGGTTGACAGCATCCTCAATCCCAATTAAAAGTACTCATTAAAAACCCAACAATATTAATTAGAGTAACATGTTGAGATTCACATGATATTCAAGTACTAGATACTCAAGATTGTCCATAACCGGGGACACGGCTAATCATGATTAGTTTGTACACTCTGCAGAGGTTTGGCACTTTTCCCCACAAGACTCGATCGCCTCCGCTTGGTTTCTCGCACTACATGGTGTTTGAGACGGATGACCAAGACATAGTCTTTCGAGCGCTAGCACCTTACGATGGGTGGACCGTACACCTACATCCCCTACATCCGCTAGTCCACCACTATAAGAGTTCGCACGACTTAGTCAACTATGCCAGAGCCCATAATGGCTTGTGGCTGCACACGGAAGTTTCTAGTTTGAATAATCTCATGATCCCTTTGAGCCTGGGTGGCGGTCCCAAAAAAACAGGCAAGTCCTGGAAACCTGTGTGCCTAGACAGGCAAGTCCTGGAGTAACTAGGTGCCTCAATCCACCCAGATGTGTGTTTAAGTTGCCACCTTAGATAAACCATTAATTATCAATTTCACATCTGTCATGGATATTCACTCAAACCCAATCCACGTCTACGAGCATAGCATGGCATAATAAGCAAACGTAGAAGTAACTCCCAAGGGTTTGATATTAAAACAGGTAATAGGTACTACCTCAATCTACTTCCCATCCCACAATTTATTTAGATCCTAATCATGCAAGTGTTTGAGGAATAGATCTAATGCATAAAACTGGGTAGTAGAAAAAGTATGATCAAGTGTTACTTGCCTGGAAAGTTGATGAAGATGATTCGCACTCAAAACTCTTGATAGATCTACTCGTCACACTCCGGTCAATCTATCGTAATCAAGCAATAGTAACCACACATAAGCAATCACTCAAAAGATCGGAAAGAATGAAGAAAACAATTCGAAAAACGTCAAAACCAAATCAAATAACTCTTGCAGCATAAAACAATTTCTAACAGTACCAAAATTATGTGAATTTGGCCTTATCAGAAAGTTTAGGTCAAGAGCTTCGATTAGCAAAAAGAATCAACTAAACCGGTGTTACGAAACTCAAGTTATGATCAAACGAAGGTCAAATACAAATCTGTTTGAATTAAAATTTTAAATTTTCAAAAACATGTTTGAGTTGTATTACTGGATAGAGGGGATCATAACGAAGAAGTGGGCGTTGGTTTCGTGGTTCCATTTTTTTAAACATTTGTTTTTTTTAAACA
The DNA here is from genome assembly GCA_021605145.1 of Aegilops bicornis. Classification (NCBI taxonomy): domain Eukaryota; kingdom Viridiplantae; phylum Streptophyta; class Magnoliopsida; order Poales; family Poaceae; genus Aegilops; species Aegilops bicornis. Next base: position 160,331,277 of record CM038671.1, on the reverse strand, counting down.
GAGACAAATAAAAATAATAAAACCAAATAAATGAAAATATTATATAGGCATATAATATATCAAAATTTTCAGAAAAAGATTTCCTACATGATGAACATTATTCTAGCTTCAAATAAAATACACAAAAATTCAAATAAAACAAACAGTGCTACTGCCCTAATAAAATCCACTGAAAATCATTTTAAAAATACCAAAATGATTTCAAATTAATTTCTCTCCAATTTTCTGATGTAGGGAATCATGTTACCCTATTTTCCATATATTTTATTTTTGGAGAAAAATAATTTGAATAAAACTCCAATAACTCCAAATTGAAAAATAAATTCAAAAGAACTTTGAACTTAATTCTTTGAAACTCCCAACTCATATTTCATATGTTTTGAAGAAGTCATTTTATCTTCGCTCGTGAAAATCATTGAGTTGCATAAAGTTTCAGAATTGGAACTATTCCCAAATGAAATTCAAATATTTTCAACACCCCTTGTCATTTAAATAAATGGAAGAAGTCATGTCATCTTCTCTCTAGGGTTTTGTGATGAAAAGAATTTGAATTCCCGAAGATCATAAAAGCAAAATGAAAGTTTGGGAAAGTCCTTTTATTCCCTCTCATTTAACTTTCAAAAGTTTCGAATTCACCCACTTTCAGTCAATCAATCAAGCAATCAATCAAATCTATCTATTTGTTTATAACATTCCAAAATTTAGAATTTTGGGATGTTACAGCGCGCTAAGGGGGGAGTCCTACTTGGACTCCCAGTCCAAGTAGGATTCAGACCCCCTCCTTCCTGCCAACGGAGAGGGAAAGGGAAAAAGGAGAGAGAGGGAGAAGGAAAGAGGGGGGCCGTGCCCCCTCCCCTAGTCCAATTCGGTTTGGGCAAGGGGGGGGGGGCGTGCGCCTCCTCACATGGCCTGCCTCCTCTCCTCCACTATGGCCTAATAGGTCCAATAACTTTCCCGGGGGGTTCCGGTAACCTCCCGGTACTCCGAAAAATCCTCGATATTCTTAGGAACCATTCCGATGTCCGTATATAACCTTTCAATATATCAATCTTTACCTCTCGACCATTTCGAGACTCCTCGTCATGTCTGTGATCTCATCTGGGACTCCGAACAAACTTCGGTCACCAAAACATATAACTCGTAATACAAATCGTCATCGAACGTTAAGCGTGCGGACCCTAAGGGTTCGAGAACTATGTAGACATGACCGAGACACATCTCCGGTCAATAACCAATAGCGGAACCTGGATGCTCATATTGGTTCCTACATACTCTAGGACGATCTTTATCGGTCAAACCGCATAACAACATACGTTGTTCCCTTTGTCATTGGTATGTTACTTACCCGAGATTCGATCGTCGGTATCATCATACCTAGTTCAATCTCGTTACCGGCAAGTCTCTTTACTCGTTCCATAATGCATCATCCCATAACTAACACATTAGTCACATTGCTTGCAAGGCTTATAGTGATGTGCATTACCGAGAGGGCCCAAAGATACCTCTCCGACAATCAAAGTGACAAATCCTAATCTCGATCTATGCCAACTCAACAAATACCATCGGAGACACCTGTAGAGCATCTTTATAGTCACCGAGTTGCGTTGTGACGTTTGACAGCACACTAAGTGTTCCTTCGGTATTCAGGAGTTGCATAATCTCATAGTCATAGGAACATGTATAAGTTATGAAGAAAGCAATAGCAATAAAGTAAATGATCGCAGTGCTAAGCTAACAGATGGGTCAATTCAATCACATCATTATCTAATGATGTGATCCCGCTCATCAAATGACAACTCATGTCTATGGTTAGGAAACTGAACCATCTTTGATTAATGAGCTAGTCAAGTAGAGGCATACTAGTGACACTCTGTTTGTCTATGTATTCACACATGTACTAAGTTTCCGGTTAATACCATTCTAGCATGAATAACAAAAATTTATCATGATATAAGGAAATATAAATAACAACTTTATAATTGCCTCTAGGGCATATTTCCTTCAGCCTCCCACTTGCACTAGAGTCAATAATCTATATTACATAGTAATGATTCTAATACCCATGGAGTCTTGGTGCTGATCATGTTTTGCTCATGAGAGAGGCTTAGTCAACGAGTCTACAACATTAAGATCCGTATGTATTTTACAAATCTCTATGTCTCCCTCCTTGACTTGATCGCGGATGGAATTGATGTGTCTCTTGATGTGTTTGGTTCTCTTGTGAAATCTGGATTCCTTTGCCAAGGCAATTGCTCCAGTATTGTCGCAAAAGATTTTCATTAGACCTGATGCACTAGGTATTACACCTAGATCGCATATGAACTCCTTCATCCAGACTCCTTCATTTGCTGTTTCCGAAGCAGCTATGTACTCCGCTTCACACGTAGATCCCACCACGACGCTCTGCTTGGAACTGCACCAACTGACAACTCCACCTTTCAATATAAATATGTATCCGATTTGTGACTTAGAGTCATCCGGATCAGTGCCAAAGCTTGCATCGACGTAACCATTTACGACAAGCTCTTTGTCACCTCCAAAACGAGAAACATATCCTTAGTCCTTTTTCAGGTATTTCAGATGTTCTTGATCATTCCGATGATCCACTCCTGGATTACTTTGGTTCCTCCCTGCTAAACTTATAGCTGGCACACATCAGGTGTGGCACCCTGATACGTCTCCAACGTATCTACTTTTCCAAACACTTTTGCCCTTGTTTTGGACTCTAACTTGCATGATTTGAATGAAACTAACCCGAACTGACGCTGTTTTCAGCAGAACTGCCATGATGTTGTTTTATGTGTAGAAAAGAAAAGTTCTCGGAATGTCCTGAAGATCCACGGAGGCACTTTTTGGAATTTATAAGAATTTTTGGCGAAAGAATTAATGCCGGGGCCCAGTCTATCCACGAGGACAGGCGCGCTTCCTAGGGTGCGGCCTCCTATCTCGTGGGCCCCCTGGACCTCCTCCGACCTCAACTCCAACTCCATATATTCCATCTTGGGGAGAAAAAAATCAGAGAGAAAGTTTCATCGCGTTTTACGACACGGAGCCGCCGCCAAGCCCTAATCTCTCTCGGGAGGGCTGATCTGGAGTCCGTTCGGGGCTCCGGAGAGGGGGATTCGTCGCCGTCATCATCATCAACCATCCTCCATCACCAATTTCATGATGCTCACCGCTGTGCGTGAGTAATTCCATCGTAGGCTTGCTGGACGGTGATGGGTTGGATGAGATTTACCATGTAATCAAGTTAGTTTTGTTAGGGTTTGATCCCTAGTATCCACTATGTTCTGAGATTGATGTTGCTATGACTTTGCTATGCTTAATGCTTGTCACTAGGGCCCTAGTGCCATGATTTCAGATCTGAACCTATTATGTTTTCACGAATATATGTGTGTTCTTGATCCTATCTTGCAAGTCTATAGTCACCTATTATGTGTTATGATCCGACAACCCCGAAGTGACAATAATCGGATACTTCTCGGTGATGACCGTAGTTTGAGGAGTTCATGTATTCACTATGTGTTAATGCTTTGGTCCGGTTCTCTATTAAAAGGAGGCCTTAATATCCCTTAGTTTCCGCTAGGACCCCGTTTCAACGGGAGGGTAGGACAAAAGATGCCATACCAGTTCTTTTCCATAAGCCTGTATGACTATTTACGGAATACATGCCTACATTATATTGATGAATTTTTTTTGGAGCTAGTTCTATATCACCCTATGTTATAGCTATTGCATGAGGAATCGCATCCGGCATAATTATCCATCACTGATCCATTGCCTACGAGCTTTCCACATATTGTTCTTCACTTATTTACTTTTCCGTTGCTACTGTTACAACTGCTACAAAAACCCAAAAACATGTATCTTTACTTTTGCTACCATTACCTTTATTATCATACCACTTTTTCTACTAAACACTTTGCTGCAGATACCAAGTTATCCAGGTGTGGTTGAATTGACAACTCAACTGCTAATACTCAAGAATATTCTTTGGCTCCCCTTGTGTCAAATCAATAAATTTGGGTTGGATACTCTACCCTCGAAAGCTGTTGCAATCCCCTATACTTGTGGGTTATCAAGACTAATTTCTAGCGCCGTTCTTGGGAGCATAGCTCTATTCTCTGAGTCACTTGGGATTTATATCTGTTGATCACTATGAAGAACTTGAAAGACGCTAAAACCAAGATTTTGCCCTCAACTACGAGGGGAGGTAAGGAACTGCCATCTAGCTCTGCACTAGATTCTCCTTTCGTTATTAGTAGGCTTGCGACACCTAAACCTGCTAATGCTTTGAATTCTGATATGTCGCATGTTATTGATGATGCCACTTCTGCTATGCATGACGAAACTACTTCTGTGTGTGATACTACTTTGCCATTAGGTGAATTTCTAGATGAACAACTTGCTAGAGTTAGGGGGAATGAAATTACTGAAGATCCTATTACTGATGATAGTGATGATGAAGGTTCCCCCAATGATTATGGTTTACCTGTTGTTCCTAAGGGTTATGTTATGAATGAAAAAGCTGCTATGGAAATTCTTGCTTGCAATGACAGAAATGATCTTAAGAAATTATTAGCTAAAAGGAAGCAGTAGTCTCTTAATGCTTGAATGAAACCCGATCCTGCTTTTGCTACTTCACCTATCTGTGTCACTGATAAGGATTATGAATTCTCTGTTGATCCTGATATTATTACTTTAGTTGAATCTGATCCTTTTTATGGCCTTGAATCTAAAACTGTCGTGGCACATCTTACCAAGTTGAATGATATAGCCACCTTGTTTACTAATGATGAGAAGTCTCGCTATTAATACATCCTTAAGATATTTCCGTTCTCATTAAAGGGTGATGCTAAGACTTGGTATAATTCTCTTGCTCCTGGTTGTGGGCGTAGTCCCCAGGATATGACTTATTACTTCTCTGCTAAATATTTCCCTGCTCATAAGAAACAAGCCGCCTATGGAAATATATAATTTTGTGCAAATCAAAGAAGAGAGTCTCCCACAAGCTTGGGGAGGCTTCTCCGATTACTTAATGCTCTGCTCGATCATCCTCTTAAGAAAAATGAAATACTTGATATCTTTTATAATGGACTAACCGATGCTTCCAAGGACTACTTGGATAGTTGTCTTTGGTTGTGTTTTCGGAAAAGAACAATGATTTAATCTGAAATACTATTGAATAATATGTTGACTAATGAAAATAATTGGACTCTTACCGAGCCAATTCTCAAGTAATTCTGAACCAATTGAGCCAACTCCTGAGCCTATTCCTAAACCCACTCCAAAGAAGAGAGGTGTTTTATTTCTCAGTCTCAAGATATGCAAGAGGCAAAGAAATCAATGAAAGAACAAGGTATTCAAGCTGAAGATGTTAAGAATTTACCACCCATCAAGAAATACATGGTCTTAATTTATCATCAAGAACCACATTGTCTTGATAACCCGACAGGTAGTAAAGGTAAATTCTCTCTATAGATATGATAAAGTTGAAATACCCTCTACTAAATTTCGTAGCCCATGCTTAGATGAATTTGATGACTTTATGGCTAGGCAAGAAAGTTTTAATGCTTATGTTGGTAGAGAGTTAAAGTATAATGCTTTCGAGATAGGACACGTACACTACTAGGGAAAAGCCTAGCAGCAGCGCGGGTTTTGGGCCTATTAGTAGCGCGGGGGCCGGCGCTACTAATAAGGCGCTACAGCTAACGTATAGCAGTAGCGCGGGTGCCACCCGCGCTACTACTACGTCCGTTAGTAGTAGCGTGGATAAAAACCCGCACTACTACTAATTTCTAATCTCTGATTTTTCTTTTGAATTTTTTCGAAAAAAAATTCGATTTTTCCCCCTAATTTTCAAATTTCTGAATTATTTTAACCTCCAATCTCTAATCACCCCTCATCGCTACTCAATTTAATCTATAATCTCTAATCACCCCTCATCATTCCAAATCATCTAACTTCCCGGATGGTCACCCATCCTCTCACTACTCCAAATTTCGAGCACGCTTAACTTCCGGTTCTATTCTCCCTCGCTACCAAGTCTCGCACTTGTTCTTTTCCCGACAATAGTAAGATGTCAATCCTATTAACCTCGTGAATTTAGCTTGAGCATGAAGTCACACATTTCATCGCTTGAGTTTGAAACTATTGTTCTAAAAATAACACTAATATTTAGTAACACTAATATTTCTTGAATAATTAGTTTGACCATTGTTTCGACCGTTTGACCATATTTTGACCAGATTTGACCAAAATTCAAAAAAACTGAAATAATTATTTAGTAACACTATTATTCATGAATAATTAGTTTGACCATAGTTTGACCAGATATAACAAAAATAAAAAAAAACTGATTTTTTTGCCTCTAGATCTTAAAAGCCCCGTAACTTTTTTTCTGTTAGGTTCTTAAGGATTTTGAAAATGTTTAACGGGGTTCCCCCAGTTAAATTTGGATGTAACTTTTCGAGTAGATGATTTTTCATATAGAAAATGCTTTCATCCGAGTTAGTATGCAAAAGTTATGCCCATTTTTACAAATTCTCGAGAGATTTTGCAAATAAAGTCAAAATTCATATTTGCAAATTTTCCCAACAACTAGACCACATATCACATGGGAAACTTAGTTTCTTTTATTTTTTTGACATTTTCATCATTTTCTTTTATTTTTTTAAACTGAAAAGGCGATCCACGAGGGGGGGGGGGTAGAGTTTCAAATGGGACCTTTAGTAGTAGCGAGGGTTTGTACCCCTCGCTACTACTATGGCATGTCCCGGAGGGGCACGGTTGAGACCTCTTAGTAGTAGCGAGGGGTAAAAACTTAGTAGTAGCGCGGGTTTATGACCCTCGCTACTTCTATGGCATGGCCTAGGGGCACGGTAGAGACCGCTTAGTAGTAGCGAGGGTTAAAAACCAGCGCTACTGCTATCAACTTAGTAGTAGCGAGGTTTAAAAACCCGCGCTACTACTATGGCATGTCCCCGGGGGCACGGTAGAGACCGCTTAGTAGTAGCGAGGGTTTAAAACCCGCGCTACTGCTATCAACTTAGTAGTAGCGAGGTTTAAAAACTTGCGCTACTAGTAAGTAGCAGTAGCGAGGGTTTTTAACCCTCGCTACTACTAAGCGTCTGTGTATAAGCTTTTCCCTAGTAGTGGTACGTGATAATCTGGCTAGAGTTAAAGATGAACTTCACCGCATTAGCAAATATGCTTCTATGGTTGCTACTTAAGCTGAGCAAGTACTTCAAGCTCAAAATGATTTGCTTGATGAATTAAATAATAAAAATGACTTTGCTGTTAGAGTGGCTACTAGAACTGGTAGAATGACTCAGGAACCTTTGTATCCTGACGGCCACCCTAAGAGAATCGAACAAGATTCTCAGAGAAATAATTTAGAGGCACCTAGTTCTTCTAAAAAGAAGAAGAAGAAAAACGATATAACTCTGCATGCTTCTAGTGAACCTCATGTAGACACACACGAGAATCCCAATGATATTTATATTTACGATGTCAAACTCAATCAGGTGATGAACATGAACCTAGTGATAATGTTCATGTTGATGCTCAACCTAGCAAAGGCAATGATGTAGAGATTGAACCTGCTGTTGATCTTGATAACCCACAATCAAAGAATCAACGTTATGATAAGAGAGATTTTGTTGCTAGGAAGCACGGTAAAGAAAGAGAACCATGGGTTCAGAAACCAATGCCCTTTCCTCCTAAACCATCCAAGTCAAAGGATGATTAGGATTTTGAGCGCTTTGCTGAAATGATTAGACCTATTTTCTTACGTATCCACTTAACTGATATGCTTAAAGTAAATCCTTATGCTAAGTATATGAAGGATATCATCACAAATAAAAGAAAGATACCGGAAGCTGAAATTTCCACCATGCTTGCTAATTACACTTTTAAGGGTGGAATACCAAAGAAACTTGGAGATCCGGTGTACCAACTATACCATGCTCTATTAAAAGAAATTATGTTAGAACTGATTTATGTGATCTTGGAGCCGGTGTTAGTGTTATGCCTCTCTCTTTATATCGTAGACTTGAATTGAATAAGTTGACACCTACTGAAATATCTTTGCAAATGGTTGATAAATCAACTGCTATACCTGTCGGTATTTGTGAGGATGTGCCTGTTGTGGTTGCAAATGTCACTATTTCAACGGACTTTGTTATTCTTGATATTCCTGAGGATGATAGTATGTCTATTATCCTTGGTAGACCTTTTCTTAATACTGCAGGGGCTGTTATTGATTGCAACAAAGGAAATGTCACTTCTCATGTTAATGGTAATGAGCATACTGTACATTTTCCGAGGAAACAATGTCAAATCCATAGCATCAATTCTATTGAAAAAGTTCCAACTATCATTTTTGGAGGTTTTGAATTTCCTCTCCCTCTTGTCAAGAAAAAGTATGATATTCTTATTGTTGGGGATTTTCATATCCCCGCTGAGGTAACTTAGTGTTATTCAAATTTCTCCAGCCCGTGTTATTCGAATGAGTTTGTTAACAAGACTTGATCAACCTTGTTAGTGGGTTCATTTTGATGATCACGAGATGGATGAAACTAGAAGGCACAACCTTCTATACCCTCTTTTTACTTTCTGTTATTTAGAATAAATAAAGCAAAAATAGTATTATCCGTCTGTTTTCTGATTTATCCATGCATTAAAACAATAATCCAAAAATAAAAGTGCTCCAAATGCCCTGCAAATTCAGTATGATTTTTCGTGGAATATTTGAGGATTTTAGGCACTAAAAACACTGCAGGAGGGGCAAGCATCAGGCCACGGGAGAGGAGGGCGCTACCAGTAGGGTTCGCCTCTATCTCATGGGCCCTGGTGGCCCCCTCCACTTATGCCAAGCACCCACACACTTCATCTTCTACCCAAAAAATCCCCATCCAGCTCAAGCACGAGTTCTAGCTCGCTTTGCTGCGATTTTTGATCTCTTAGCTCAAAGCTACATTCGAAAACTGCTTTGGGAGATTGTTGCTTGGTATGTGACTCCTCCATTGGTCCAATTAGTTTTTGTTCTAGTGCTTTATTCATTGCAAATTTTTGCTGCATAGGTGACCATGTTCTTGAGCTTGAATGTTAAATTTTTGAGGTCCCAAGCAATTCCAATGCATGATATAGGCTCTAGGCACTTGTAGGAGTAGTTGCTATCAATCTTGTTTAGTTTTATTCACTTTTATTTTGAAGTTACTAAAATTTCAGAAATTTTCAGAAAATGCTAAGGAGGCTTTTTAAAGGCTCTTCTAGCCAAAGGTCTCAGGAAAAAAAAGCCAAAGAGAAAGAAAAAGCCAAGTATAATCTTCCTCGCCTAGCGGAAAGTACAAATGTAATGGCCATGTGAGGATTTCTTGAAACAAGCCGGAATTCATGAAGACTTTTATGCTTTAATCGAGACTGCAGGCCTCACCGGTTTCATGAACAACCGAATCGATCAGTATCTCCAAATCACCAATACTTTCGTGCAAAACTTTTATTATTATCCTAAGAAATCACCGCTAGCAGTATCATTTCATTTATATGATGAATTCAAAGAAATGTCTTTACGTCATTTTTGCGCAGTATGTAGGATACCTTATGAGGGAGAATTAGATGAACCCCATCGTGAAGATGTGGGTGGCTTTGTTAATACTATTGCTGTAGAGGAGCCAAAGAAGGGCTCCGAGGCGAAGGTCTCTAGCATACACTTTCCTGTTTACGCTACTTTGCCATATTTGCTAGTAGATGCTTTATTGGTCGTGGAAATAGTGGAAATTTGAGCGTTCCAGATATTATTATTCTTCAACATGCTTTGCTAGGAGACAATACTTTTAGTATGGGTGCCGTTGTTGCTAAACGGCTAGCCCTGAATCATACAAAAGGCCTCATATTTGGAGGTATCTATGCTGCACGTCTTGCTAAACATTTTCAGATACCCATTAGGCACCATGAGGAGGAGACAAAATTACCTCCTCACATTTTAGATTACAAGAGCATGGTAGCACACAAGTTTATTGTTGACAACAAACAGAAGATGCCCTTGTATAAACTTAGATTCAATAAGAAACACTTTGAGATTATTATTTTTCCTGCGCCTTTGTTGTTTGATTTGCTTGCAGAAAATTTTCTTGTCACGGCGGAAGCGGTGAACAATCATCGAGCTCAAGCTTTTACTCCAGAACCTGAACTCGAAGTCGGAACTCCGAATCGACCCTTATGTCGCATCATCATCCAGTGGGATCCTGTAACATCCCAAATTTTCAATTTGGAATGTTATACATAGATCATCATTTGCATATCATATTTTATTGCATTTTGGCTTGATCCTAGAAATTTCACGCAAATCAAGGACCCACGGAGAGAGTTGGAGATTTCATTATTTTCATATTTGAGTTTTCTCAAATTTTGCAAACAGAATCATTTGATTCTATTTATTTTATCTTCAATTATTTCTATTATGAAAGTATGAGAGAGGGAATAAAATGACTTTCCCAAAATAAAGAAATATTGAAGATTTAATTAAAAAAATCAAATAAGATTTTTATTAGGAGTTTATCGCTATTTTATTTGAATTTAGGATAAATGCGTGTTTTTCAAAATTGCATTTAGGCCCCAAATAAATGTTCATCTTATCCGACTTGATTTTAGAAGCCGGGGAATTTTTTTTTCGGGATTTTTGGAGTCCGTTTAGTATTTCTTTCGTTTGTTTTTCTGCTTGTAATTATTTAAAAAAAATCCGAACCGACTTTGGGCCGTAATCGGCCAGGACTCCGCCTGGCCAGGGCCTTAAATAGCGCCGCCCGGGGCCGCCCTAACCCTAGCCGCCTTCCGCGCGCCGCCGCCGCCGCCGCCGCCGCCGGTTTTTTAGAAACCGACCGGTTTTTCCGTCGGTTTTTGCCGGTTTTTTTATTAGATCCTTTTTTTGTTATATCGGTTTTTTAGGCTTAGGTTAAATCATGACCGTTCGCTCGTTCATTCATTTTAACGAACACGTTCATCGTTTAGATCCAGATAAAGAACGTTCGTTCATTAGTATGTTCGTCGTTTTTCTTTTTCTCGAATTTATTCCGCGATTTTTCTGATCGCGATTTCTGATCCGATTTTCGATCTATTATAACTTTTCGCTCGTTTATCGGAATCAGGCGATTCAAGCACCTAGAGTTTCATCTCGAAACCCTCTTTACGAATAATCAACTCAAACAAGTTTTTGCCTCTGTAAAATTTGACTTAGGTCCAGATTAGTAAACGAAACTTGTTTCTTTCGCCGTTTGACTTTTGTTGCTTCGTTCGATTTGTTTCTTTTTGCAAACCGGAGTTCTTAAGTTGAACATTCTGGTTAGATCTTCTATTTGATTTTTACCTGTGCATTCTATGAGTACTTATTGTGTGCTTGTTTGTTTGCGATAGAGTACCTGGAGTGCGCCGCTTGCTACTTTGAATCTCTTGGTTTCGCGGATCATCAGCAAGGCAAGTAACACTTTGATCATATTCCCTTTCATAACCAGTTTTTATTGCATTAGATCAATCCTCAAACATTGCATGACTAGGATCTAATTAAACCGTGGGTTTTGGGAAAATTGTTGAGGTAGTACCTATTACCTATTTTATTATCAAACCCTTGGGAGTTACTTCTACGTTTGCTTATTATGTCATGCTATGCTAGTAGACGTGGATTGGGTGAGTGTATCCATGACAGATGTGAGATTTTGAATTAATGGTTTATTTAGGGTGGCAACTTAAACACGCATCTGGGTGGATTGAGGTACCTAGGTATTCCAGATTACTGTTTCTTTTGGACCGCCACCCGTGCTCAAAGGGATCATGAGATTATTCATGCTAGAAACTTCTGTGTGCAGCCACAAGCTACTATGGGCTCTAGCATAGTTGACTAAGTCGTGCGAACTCTTACAGTGGTAGACTAGCAGATGTAGGGGATGTAGGTTGGTACGGTCTACCCGTTCGTAAGGTGCTAGCGCTTCTGAAAGATTATGTCTCGGTCATCCATTTCTCAAACACCATGTAGTGCAAGAATCCCAATGGAGGAGATCGAGTCTTGTGGGGAAAAGTGCACAAACCTCTGCAGAGTGTATCAAACTAATCATGGTTAGCCGTGTCCCCGCTTATGGACATCTTGAGTATCTAGTACTTGGATTATCATGTGAATCTCATCATGTTACTTTAGTTAATATTGTTGGGTTTTTAATGATAATGCTTAACTGGGATTGAGAATGCTGTCAACCATTCTCAATGTTTAACAACCACCATGATAGTTAAATAAAGTTTATTCCTTTGCAGTAGGGAAAAATTGGCTTTATGCAAAACTCTAACCATAGAGCTTTCCACCAGCCATATTTGCATCTAGTATAGCATTACTCTTTCATATTACTCTCTATGTGTTACATTGCCAAGATATTCCATGTGTCGACCCGTTTTCAGCTGCAACATTCATGTTGCGTGACTTTTCGAATGACGAGTAAGGTGCCTTAGGTCGTGGTTCTATACTCAGTGATGACGTTGGAGTTGATGGACTCGCTTATCTTCCAAGCCTTCCGCTGTTATCATTATTAGATGGCCTTAAGCCATATTTATTGTAATAGGTTCTCTTTTGAGACATTCGTTGTAATAAGTGTGTGATTGCTACTCTGTTATAAATCCTTCAAGTACTGTGCGTGTCAGCATTACTGATCCAGGGATGACACTGACGCACAGAGATCAGACTGTTTGAGGTCTGGTCGCTACAGATCCGGAGATGACCAGCCAGTGGTATCCTAATTACACCTCCAATTACACCGTGGAGAGTAGCGGCGGTCATTGGTACTAGACCAACTTAGGCCAAAATCCTAAGCTTGGGGGTGTACGTATTTCTCACCGACTTCACATTCATGTTCACACACTAGTCGTCGGTGCTCATACTCTTTCATTGTATTATCCATGCTAGTTTAGTTTTTCTTTTTCTAGTTTTCTTCTTGTGTGTTTGATAAACCTTAAGAAAAACCAGAAAAAATTAGTTAGTTTAATTTCCATGCTTGTAGTAGAAATTAAAATGAAAACCCAAAATGATTTCTAGTTCTTCTTCTTACTTGTTGGGAGCTTTCCCATGTAAATAGTTTTATTTTTCTTTTCTTTCTTTTGGGGGTGGAGAAGACCATATTGAAAATGCTTAGTGGCTCTTATATGCATGATTGTTTATTTAACTTAGAGCCCATATTACTTGTCTTCTCTCTTGAGTTGAATGCTTGCAGATTCCAGCTTAGTCCAATGCACATGCACTCTTATTATTATACACATCGCTCGGTCGTGCAGTGAAAGGCAATAATGACGATATATGATGGACTTATTGGGATGAGAAAAGCTGGTATGAACTCGACCTCTCTTGTTTTTGTAAATATGATGAGTTCATCGTTCCTGAGTCAGCTATTATGAAGTAAACATATTTGCAATGACATTTAGAGATTATAGTTGCTCGTGCCGGCGACTGGCAGAAGCTCATGGAAGAAGGGCCGTGGCTGCTCTAAGCAGAAAGACTTGTCGGAAATCGCCGGTTGGGTTGGTCTAACCAAG